>CADEHL010001340.1:2036366-2416366 GCA_902827135.1 Harpagifer antarcticus
ATTTCCAATAAATGAAGAACAAATACTGTGTGCAATATAAGATACTACCCAATCATAATGTATGCACTACACAAGTGCATGGTGTTCACAGTGTACTACATGGAGGAGCACTAGCGGAAGGAGAATTAGAATTAGGTTAGACGCTAACACCCCAGGTAAATAACATGGTTACAAAAAGACAACATTAAATGCTTTTCTTGAACAGGATTCTTACTCCAGTCACCGACATGAAAATATGAGATGTTCCATCCACCACCCTGACCCCAAAACTGGGATGTGCTTGAAAGAAAAGTTTGAATGTGTTATCCCAACATGCCTTAAGGCAAAAGTATTTATAGCTGTTCCAAATGGCCACACTCAAAGACAGGACGAAAAGCTTATTGTAAGGGGAGGCTCAAAACCTAGTAATTGATCCAATGAGATAATAGTCACTCCTTTAAGGCATTCATGATGTTGCACTTAATTGTACATATCGTTAGCCTAATAGCATAATTGCCCAAGTCATATTTGAATGTTTTTGGAAAACAAGGAAAAGTGCCCTGCAAAAATGCCTAAGTCAAAGCGATGACTTAGGCAGATAGTGATTTTGGACTCTAAAATGCATTCTGATAGGCTGTGGACATAGGCAATAAGGCAGGGTGATGCAGCAGTGGTAGGAGAGTAAAGTTAGGCAGATATCACAATTTGGCCAAAAAATGACTTAGGCAATTATGCTATTAGGCTAACGATATGTAAAGTGACATAAGTAGTCCCTTTTTTGTCAGTTTGCCATTTTAGGAAACTTACACAAAATGTCATACACTGGACTTCCTCTTCCATCATCCTCCCTGAAGTCTTAATTTATATTGTATACAATATAAACGTGTTCACAGAGTGCAGACTCCACTACTATCCTGCTCTTTTAGGTAAATGTATATATTTTATGTTAGCATTGAACATTAGTGCTGCTTTGCACAATTGTCAAATTGAATTGACTTCCTAAAGACACTAGCTTGAGATTTCTCAGGCTTTTATGAGTAGTTTTCTTATTCTGAGGTTTAATAAATATAGCAGCACGTGTGGGCCAGCAGTTAGGCCTCAGTCCGTTTTTTTTAATCTGAGCTATAGTGCCATTCTCAAAAGCCTATTTTTTTAATAAATGATGTCTTACACCTCTAGTATCCCTATTAAGCTGATGCAGCCAGAGTGCATTCATTTTCAAGGGTACAGGCCAAATCTATTGCCCATCTTCTTGCCTGTCCCTCCCCCTACGCCCTATCCCCAAAATAAATGGATTTGTGCAGGGAGGAGTTGACAACCACTCTATTTAAAAGCATACACTGTCAGAGTCAGTGTAATGTGAGCCTCCCTGGCTCTGTCTGTGTGGGACCAGCACAGTATTCCACACCCCTAGTCAATTCTCTCCCAAGCATACATGAAGAGGTCATGTGACAGGAACCTCTGATCACCCCTAAACCAAACTTGACTAGTCAATAAAAACATGTCCTCTTGTTTCTGCATAATGTTATGGTGCTAGGCCAATAATTCTCACTCCAATAAACCCAATAAGTAGGTGCGCTAAATGAAAAAAGCAAATGTTGCTTAGAACTTTGATTTCTTTTCAAGCTAGTCAGTTTGGGTCATCACGTCTCACCAGTGTTACTTTAAAAAGCAATGCTGGTTGAATCATCCATGATCTTTGCACATTATGTATATAGTATCAAGTCAATAACATCACATCCTATCAGTTATGGAACTTGTCAAAACTCAGATTTCTCATTTACAGTCAGCCAGGACCCAATAACTGAAAGAAAGTGAAGATGTGTGAGTTGTTTTTTTATCATAAAACAAACAAACTGGGGCACCGGATGATTGCACAGCCAACAAATCCAAGCCTTTCATCAGTGACATAAAGGAAGACTACGCCTTGTATTAGCCTTAAATAACTAACACAACCACTATTATCGGTAATTATGGAAATGTTAAGAGAATAATCTTTTGTAATAGATATTAATATTAATTTTCTTATGGTGATAGAGTAGTGGCAGTGAGAAACAGCTGAGTTGGAAAGAGCAAAGGACAGAATGAGAGAGGAGATCAGATCGAGAAGAAGACTGCAAAGTGGCTGAAAGTGGAGATGAGCTCAGACATGCCAAAGACATTTCTTCTCTCTTGGACCACTGACTCTGCCTTCATTGACACACTTGACCCATTTAGCTAACTACCGCTACTGTTTAATTACTCAACCTCTTAAAGAGTACAGTTTGGAATAAAAGGTGATGCATAGATGATGCTTTGCCTGTCTTATGTTGAGGCTGTTCCTAACACAGGAACACATTTAACTCTAAGACATCTGGGTAAAAAGAAAAGAGGTGTTATTTATGGTGTCAGGCGGGGTGTTGTGAGGTGAAGAGACGACAGCAAGTGCACTGCAAAGACCCATTCATCAACAAGATCTGACATTCCCTACAGGACTCATTTGCCTCCCTGAATCTGATCCAGTGCTACATCCAACCCAAGCTCTTTCCATATATGGACAGTCTAAAGTAGGAAATCACTTTCCATGATAGAGTTACCCAAGGGGATGTATGTGTGTGTGTGTGTGTGTGTGTGTGTGTGTGTGTGTGTGTGTGTGTGTGTGTGTGTGTGTGTGTGTGTGTGTGTGTGTGTGTGTGTGTGTGTGTGTGTGTGTGTGTGTGTGTGTGTGTGTGTGTGTGTGTATAAATAGTTATCACCGAAATAAACCGTATTTAATTGTGTCTTAATGTACATTATTTAATTTAATATTCTGTTCTTGTACATATCATATTCTATTTACATGTAAACTTCTTGCACTATTTTTATTTGTTTAATTTGATTATATATGTTGCATTGTTGGAGGAGCTCAGGACAGAATATTTCTACACTGTAGCTATAAAACCATTGAATCTTGAATCTTAATTTGCATCTTTTTTTCTCAACACGTTTCTTGTGACCCTGTTGACTATTCACCCACAAAAGGTTTGATGGTTCTGTGACCACGCCCCAATATCTTAGTAATTTCAAGAGCTGCATCCCTCTGAAAGACTTTTCAGTCAGTTAAATCTCTTTTTTGGCACATTTTGCCTGAGTCCGAGAAGCTGCCTAATAATTCTGCACACCTCCTTAAAGGGTTTTGATGTCATTAGGCCACAAATACACATGACCTGATATACTTAAAGAGGTTAAAGACACCTGTGAATAAATGTGTAGGAAAATGATGAATACATTAGATTTTCCAAAAAATATACAGAAATATACACTACAGTGACATCTGGCGTCGTTTTTGTAAGAAATGTTCACTTCCGCATAAAAAAGCCTCGGCACGTGACCTCCCGCCTGTGACGTAACAAAGGGTAAACAAGGGGGAGAGCGGCCGGTGTAACGTATTAATAAATATGGATCTCAATGCTAGTTTCGACACAGAAGACACAGAAGAAGTTGAACATGAATATTTGAATGCATATGACGGACCACAACCTTATAATTTAACATATGCCTTCATTTTAAACTTTTTAAACACGGGTCCATTCTTAAATCCGAATAATGGGCCCTGCATCTTAGCAGTGCACACAGACAAATTGAAGCACTTTGGGTATGGTAAACACGCTCCGATGCAAACATTTGTTCTCACCGCGGGCCAACAACAACATAACCTTAAGCGAATAGTGAAGTCCAAGACAAACGTCAAAGTAACTGCTGTATCATCATCACACTCTACCTGTTGCTATCTGGAGACGTACATCAGTGCCCAGGCCCAACAACTCGAAAAAACATCAACCGTGAAGTCACGAAGAGCAACAACCCTGTCTCTCAGGTACGTGACACTCACAGAGAAAGTACAGTGATTGAATACATACACCAACCTAATGTGATGCCTTGTGTTTGCTGTCCGAGTGGCGGAGACAGACTGTCTAAGCTGTGTCGACTGGGAAGTGGAACTGCCGGTGCGGAGGAGTGGAGATCTGGGACGCCGAGGGCCATGGCTGTGGGCGAGGGGAGCGTCGGGGACCGGCTTGCTGCGTTCAGGCACAGCGTCGAGTATACCCCGATGGCTATAGAGAAAGTGTCCTCTGACCCGCATGGCATTTCTAACTTGACCGGCTTGCGCTGTCCAGCAAACCCGGAAGTTGGATGTTGCGTTCAGGTGGAAACTCAGCGCGTCAGTCCGTTCGACAAACATGCTTACAAAAGCAACAGGACCATAAATCCTGTTTTCAAAAAACACCGCAAGTTCAATTTATTTAAAACTGTTAATCACTCTTTAGTGATCTGGGATCAACAACACAAACCGAAGGGCATCTTTGGAGGACATTTGAACATCCGTAGCCTCACACCTAAAGCTGATCAAGTCTATCATCTTCTTCATGATTCCAATTTAGATTTTCTCTGCCTGTCAGAAACATGGGTTCATACCAACTCTCCATCCGCTGCATTGCATGTGCCAGGCTATGAAAGCTTAAGACAAGATCGATTTTACGGAAGAGGGGGTGGGATTATTATTTATGTCAAAGACCATCTCAACTGTCAGCAAATATGTTGGCCTTTTAACCATGACTTGGAATATCTTGGATTAAAAATAATTCTGTTCCCTGAAATGTCATTTGTGCTCATTGTTGTTTATCATCCACCCTCTTCAAATAATGACTTCTACACCACATTCAAAAAACTTCTTAACCTGTTAAGCCCGAGAGATCCCGGTACCGGGGCCCTCCCGCAACATCTTGCAGGAAACAGTGTCTGAGGGCATGTTCATTTAATAAACTATGAATGTTTTATATCCATGTAACGGGAAGAAACTCATCTAACTGATCATTTAAAAAAAGAATTCTAAAAAAAAAACCACAATGCTAACACTGAGCCTCTGAATTAGCAACGAGCGAAAAATGCTAACAGATGACTGCACCGAAATTCACTCACAAAACCTTATTATTTATCTTTTCTGCACATCCATGACATCGTTTCACATTGTGAGGTGACACAGAATCGAAGGGTACCCTCATTATCACTCAATTATACGAACTCGCGGAGATAATAACAAGAACAGACATCAAAACATGTGACGCTAGGTAGCTAAAAACGCTAACATGGCTCACCTGTGTCGTAGTCTGGTCAAAAGTGGTCTTCGATGGCATTAAAATGATCAAAACGCTGCTGAAGTTAATCCATAGGTTAATCCAATGTGTCTGTGTCCCTTTGAAATGATTTATGATAATGCATAAGCAATTAACCTGGGATTCCGTTTCTAGAAGTCAGAGCTAGAGACAGCTTCACTCTGGTGCAAAACTATGAAAAACACCATTTTGTTTTAGACTGTGTGTGAGTGGGGAGATTCCCCTTCGATTCTATTGACTCTAACGGTCAGAAAGAGATTTCAATCACCATCATCATCATCATCATCATCATCATCATCATCAGAGAAACGGTAAAACCCCCATTTCCACACAAATCACCTCAGAGGTGGAGTTGTCTTTGCTAAACCTCTCTAAAAAGGTTGAATGTCACTTGTTTTGCATCAATCTTGATACAGGGTACTTATTATATGTTGTACTTTGGATTGCTAAAGCTTTTAGTCTACCTTACCATCATCCAAGGGTAGTTTTCACTATAAGTAAACAAAAATGTTTGGACGGACACTATAATTTACAGTTTTTTTACTATGTTCAATGTGAATTTTCTTTAAAATAAAAAACACCTATATTGATTCTGACTTTTCTACATCCAACTCACAGGTTTATCATTACTTTGAGAAAATAGATTATTAATTTAACCCTTTTAGAAGTGTAGTTATGGTAATTTGTTCTGGGAATGTCATTTTCAAGCCTGAGACCAGAAAAACAGGCTCAGGGCTAAACAGGTTAAAGCATGTGATTTAAAAACAGAAGTAATACTGCTTGAACACCTGAATTGTAACTGGTTAGACAAGACAAGTAGGAAAGCCCTTAAGCAAATCACAGATAGTTTAGACTTAACACAGTAAGTAATACTGCTTGAACACCTGAATTGTAACTGGTTAGACAAGACAAGTAGGAAAGCCCTTAAGCAAATCACAGATAGTTTAGACTTAACACAAATTACAGAAGGACCAACCAGAATAACCTCATCCTCACAGACACAAATAGACTTAATATTAAGTAATAAACCTGAGAGAGAATGGATAGGCAAGGCAAGGCAAGGCAAGGCAAGTTTATTTATATAGCACTTTTCAACACAAGGCAATTCAAAGTGCTTTACAAAAAAAAATGAAAGACATTAAGAAAATGGCATTTAAAATCAGTCATTAAAAAGAAAAGCTAGTAAAATAAACATTAAAAGAAAAAAATACATGGATAAAAGTTACAGTGCAGTCTAAGATATGAATAGTTCAATTAAAAGCAGCGACAAAAAGAAAAGTCTTCAGCCTGGATTTAAAAGTAGTCAGAGTTGCAGCAGACCTGCAGGTTTCTGGGAGTTTGTTCCAGATATTTGGAGCATAATAACTGAACGCTGCTTTACCATGTTTAGTTCTGACTCTGGGGACAGAAAGCTGACCAGTCCCTGAAGACCTGAGAGATCTGGATGGTTCATAATTCAATCTCGGACAGACTTGCCGGGGCAAAGCAGAAGCCGAGAAGGGGGACTCGGGCGGACGGCCCGGGGGCAAAGCAGAGGCCGAGAAGGGTGACTTGGGCGGACAGCCCGGGGACAAAGCAGAGGTTGAGAAGGGGGACTCGGGTGGACGGCCCGGGGGCAAGGTAGAGGCCGAGAAGGGGTTCTCGTGCGGACGGCCCGGGGGAACAGCAACAGAGCAGGGAAGTCCACGGCGGGGAAACTCAGGGAGCCGAAGACAGGGGTGAAGGCCTCGTCGGGGTAAATTAGGGGGCCAGAATCGAGGGAGAAGGTAGCGGCTGGGAAAGTCAGCGGGCCCGGCTCGAGGGCGAAGGCAGCGGCTAGGAAAGTCAGTGGGCCGGGCTCGAGGGCGAAGGCATCGGCTGGGGAACTCAGGGGGCCGGGCTCGAGGGCGAAGGCAGTGGCTGGAAAAGTCAGGGGGCCGGGCTGGAGGGCAAAGGCAGCGGCACTCAGGGGGCCGGGCTCGAGGGCGAAGGCCGCGGCTGGGGAACTCAGGGAACGCGGCGACGGGACAGCTCCGGAGGACGGGCAGGAAGGCAGCGCCAGGACAGCTCCGGAGGATGGGCAGGACTGAGGCGGGACAGCTCCGCACGACTGGCAGGAAGACGGCGTAGGCCGCGATGGGGCCTCTCTGGGGTCAGCTGGATCGCCGGAGCAGAAACACAGGAATCAGGAGAAATGGGAGCTGGGGATGGCGGGACAGGAACCGGTGTCGGCCAGACAGGAACCGGAGCCTTCGGGACAGGTGTAGACAAGACCTTGGACAGATAATGGGCTGGTGTCAATGGGACCCTGGACGGGGCAAGGGCGACCCCAGGCGGAACAAGGGCTGGTGTCGACGGGACTGCCGTCGGAACAGGACGAGTCGGCGGAAGAGGCGATAGCAGGACCCCAAACAGAACTGGACATGGTGTAGGTGGGACCCCCGGCGGGTTAGGATCTGGTGGCACCTCCGACTGAACAGGATTCGGAGCTGGCTGGACCTCCAACGGAACAGGTGTTGGCGGGACCCCCGGCAGGACAGGTGTTGGCGGGACCCCAAACAGGTGAGGGAATGCTCCGGTTTTGGGACAAAATTAACATGGGAACACTCCGGTCATTGTACGTACTTCGTCTCACTGGAATATTAACGGTCAGATTGAATACAACATCGACCCAATTTCTCCGGTCAATGGCGGGAGAGTTTTGAAAGTGACAAAACACTGTTTCACACATTTAAAAACACTTAAACAATTAAACAATGTTTACCCAGGATTAAGTCACCTTCCCTGGCTTGTAAAATGTGGTGATGCACCCTGGAGGTATCAGACTATTTAAAACATGCATACTCAGGATTCAATCACTTATCCTGGCTTGTAAAGTGCTTTGAAGCAGCCTGTTCTCTGGGTGCAGTCTGGGTCCAAGAGCCATGCGCTGCAAGGAGATCTCTGGGTGCGCTCTGTGGCTCTCACAGCCCGCTTCTCTCTGGCTACTCTCTCTGTATTCACAGCACTTTTCCCCAGCTTTCAAAGACACATTGCTGGGTAGAAAAGCCTTGTGCATCACCCTGGATCTCTGCATAGGGGCTTGTGAGTGTGAGACCCTGCTAACAGCAGTGAACCTGCTGCCAGCATTACGAACATATTAATCAGGCGTTTTAACATGTGATTTAACATGAAAACATGGGGCTATATAAATCAAATTCCGGGTAATTCGGAGCACAATTGTACCTTTTACTATTTAAATGTATTTGTATTTTACCAAGGCTTTCCCCACTGTATAGATAGTTTAATAGGTTTATTTTTCCGCTACATCCCCCCCCCCCACCCCCCTTAACCTGTCTGCCTCTTTTCCCCTACTCCCCCCCCCCCCCCCTACCCGAATTGTAAAGCGACCTTGGGTTTCCTGAAAGGCGCTATAAAAATATTATATATTATTATTATTTATTATTATTATATATTTTTTGGCTATAAAAGTGACATTTCTGGGTCACTTTGTCAGTTTATGGAGCTTAGCCCACAATTCCCGGAGGTTCCAGGCCAAATTTGGGAGCTCATAGGTGGCCTGCCATGCGCCCCCACCCATGGAAAGAAGAAAAAAGTAAAGAAAACGGTCAATTAAATCTTAAAATAATCAAAAATGAAGTTTAAAAAAATTCTCGAAAAAACGACTGAGTGCCAACGGAGGAGGGGCTCAAAAAAGCTCAACCCTTCGGCGCTTCGGGCCGAAGCCCCGGACACTTTTCCACTTCCCCCTTGCAACTTACAACGGAGTGGGGAAACCAACAGTGGCGAACCGTCAGGGCCTTCAAGGTATTCACAGAATACCCTGGAACACTCAGATACAACAAACAAAACATCGATTTAATTATATAAATAAAATGTATATAAAATGAATAAATGAGAATCGTATCTGTGTTGTTGATCTGTAATATTACAGTGTTACGTTGATTTGTTTGTCCTTCTCGGACAATGCACTGCGCATTTCAGTGGTTTTGTGTTAGAAAAGAAAGCAACCAATCAGATCTTGTTCTGGGTCTCTGGGTAGAATATCCTTCAACCAAGGTATTCTACATCCTTGATAGAATGCCCTGGCCGTTGCACTGAATGAGAGCGTACGTTTGGACCGACAGTTTGATCAACCAATCATATATGTGACCCGCTCTATCGAAATCAGTCGGAAGTCGCAACGGCTCATTTCAAAATAAACGTGGATTTGCGTAAAAAACTATTTTTTCGGGGTTTGGGTGTTTTGTTTGGTTTTAAACAAACAAAGTCTTGGCTTTCAGAATATGAAACTTTTATTTCCAAACTCACACGATAAATACATTCTTTAAGCTTGTAAAGGGAAGATGACAGGCAATCTGCTCTTCCGCAGCGCCGCCCCCCCTCCCTCCGGCTGACATTATGAATGTAAGCGTAGAGTAATCATAAATAACACGGCACGGTCCGTTACAGTTTGTTTTCATCTGATTTCAATTAAACAAAGTCTTGGCTTTCAGAATATTAAACTTGTTGCGGCAAATTCAGATGATAAATACAACTTTGAAGCTTGTAACTGTCACAGTCTGCTTTCTCACTCACCTATTTTCTGCATTATCATTCATTAGTCACCTGGTAGTCACACCCTGTCTCTCTCTCTCTCACTCTGTTACACCCATCAGCTCCATTAGTATTTAGGCCCACTTCACCTTCACCTCAGTGCCAGATCGTACTTCGCAGCATGCTTGTCTTTCCCGCACTACTCCTCAGATTGCTCTCCCGGTTTCGACCCTGCCTGTCCCTGACCAGCCTGCCTCGCCTGCTCCCTGACCCGTTCTGTACCTGCGACTCCCGTCCTGCCTTCTCCCGGAACCCTCGCCTGGCCCTGACCAGCCTGCCTCGCCTGCTTCCTGACCCGTTCTGTGCCTACGACTCCCGTCCTGCCTTCTCCCGGAAACCTCGCCTGTCCCCGACTAGCCCTTTGCCTACTATCTGCCGTGTTGTCTCCTACCAGCCGATTGCCTCTAATAAAGCTGGTTACCGACTGTGGAGGAAACTTCTGGTGTAGCAGTGCAATTAGGAGTCACCGACTCAGGAAGGAGACACGGTAGAGCAGGAGCTTTTGATGTCAAACACTGATGGTTTATTTGGAGTTACGGCCGGAGAGATTCACATCACAAGTCACAGCAGTCACGGTGAGACTGCACGGGAGAGTTGCCACGTCAATTCTGAAGCGCCTCTCTCTCGTTAGCCCATTTAACTGGTTTCACAGAGAGTGATCAACATATTTTGATAAGATAGTTTAGACAGTTGGGCACACTGAGTCCACTTGCATCCGTCACTTATGGCCTCGAAGATTTCATACGTTGGAGTCCACAAACAACAAAGAAGGAAGTGTCCCAGTGCACCCACAACAACAGACCATCTGTGACCTAGTGTTGACCGGTCACAGAATGGGAACAATAACTTTATGGCTGAAGCAGCCTATGTCCTTAAAGGAGATAAACAGACGTCAGGGTTGGTCATGTACGTCATATCTAGGAGTCTAGGACAATTATTTCCATAACACCGACTATCTCTGGTTTCCCGTGTTCTGCATTTTGGTCCTCAGCTCGTTTGTGACAGTAACGGCATAACTACAAGAGGAGAACGGAGTAACTTAACGTCACAGCAGGCTTAACAACAGCCGGTGTTTCTCATGAGGGTTTTCCCCAGGAAACAAACGCAATACACACAAACGCAAAATTACACAAACACACACACACACGTATACACACACACACTCGCGAGCTTCCCCCAGACCAGTAATCCAAACGAAAATATCTTCCCTCCGTAGTATTTTGATCATTTGCTCCGCTAATCAATCAGATCGATGGATTCCAGAGAAGAGAAAACTTTGAAGGCCTTTTTCTCAAAATGATGACAGTCATTATATAATGTGACATATTTCGCTTAATATTTGGAGTACAAAAACAATCCTGATATCATTAGAAAGCTAGGAATCTCCTCTTTCCAGCAGTGTATACAACTCAAAATTTGTCTTCGGGTCAATGCGACTGATTTCGATAGAGCAGGTCACATATTGATTTGTAGCCAATGGGCGTATTCATTCAGAGTTTTCCCTCGGTTCCAGGGTACTCTAGAAGTTAACTGGCTCGAGACAGAGGATCTAGATGAATGTGACGAAGCAATTCATGTCGTTTTATTGTTTTTAGCGTTGAAATGACAAGTGCAACAGGTGAAGATTAAGGTATTGCGGAATTGTTGTGAGTACCCTTTTCAAGACGACAATTCAGTGAAAAGACGGACATTATAATGCGGCGGCGGGGGGTGTGTGTGTCTACAGAAGGTCCAGTTGTGATAGGCACGGTTCGCCACTGGAAACCAAGCCTCACCTTCTCCGTCAAAAAAATGCATTCATCATTTTCAAGCTATCATCTGCACGAAATCGGAAACCCGGTTTTTGAGAGGACTCAGAAAAAAACGGCTGTGTCAGTTCATGGAGGAATGTGTCCGCTCCATCTGTCCTCTGGCTCGGATACAATTGTTGCATGGAGACCCCCCAGCATGGTTCTTACCAAACTTTAAGTTTTTGAACTGGTCTCTGGAGGAATGTAAGGGGAGTTGTCAAGGAACTCTATCCGCTTTATGAGACACTATTTACGGATACCTTTTTCCATTTTCACCCCTTTTCTATGGTTCTCCAAAAAGTTAACTCAGACTTGTTCTGACTGTGGAGGAATGCAAGGGGAGTTGACAGGGGACTCTTGCGGGCTCATGATGCACTATTTTCGGATACTTTTTTTCATTTTCAGCCCTTTTCCATGGATAAATTTAAACTTATTTTTTTTACATTTTGGTCAATTTGACCTAGTTCTGGTACCGCATTGCCTGGAGGATAGGCTCGAGAGATGACAGACTCTCTGGCCGCCTCACAAGTTACTATTGTTGGATACTTTCTTTGCTTTACCCCGGTTCTATCACTCTTTCCTCCTTTGACCATAAAATGTGTTTCCTGCTGGGGTACTGCCTGGTTCCGGGGCACCCCAAACCCTCTCATGGTCGGGGCACCATGAATTGATGCATCGGACCCAATGTTGCCATCACCAGCCCCTTGTTGGTGCGGAGGTGGGACCATTTAACCCGGTGGTAAGCCAATTCACTGTGTCTGTTTTAGTAACGATGTCGTCCGAATGCCCGGTGTGCAGACTCTTCTATCTGGCTTTGAACAAGCACCTTAAGCACAAACATGCAGTGCGGAACTTGGAGGAAAGAGGCATCATTCTTAAAATGGCCAGTGGCAGAATAAATGTTCGGACCAAACCCTGTCCCATCACAGGGTGTTTGTATGCTGGGAAGAGACTGTCATGTAACTCATGACCACCCTGAGTTCTCCCGAGATGAGGCACATCAGGTCATGGCAAGACTGAAGCATAGTGTGGCCCTGCAGTTGCTCCATGACCTCCGAGAGACTAATCCCATCATTGGAATGGCTACATCATTGGATATATACAATGAGGAAGAATACCCGTTGCACCCTCCACCCTTCTCCCCGCATACCGAGTGTGATGAAGAAGACTGCAGGCAGGTGATGCTGGAAAATGTGGCATTGAGGGCTCAGAAGGATGCCCTCATTGATGAGGTGAAGACCCTGCGCTCCAGGCTGAAAAAGGGGCTAAAACCCAGGAAGCAGAGTGCCACTGCTGCTGTGCTTGAGGAAGAGGAAGAATGTATACAATGTAAGGGCCTGGCAATCTCAAGTACCTCCGGCATGAACACAGTCGCCTCCGGGAGCAAGACCCCGGTGAAGACTGTCATGCGGTCCCCAGAAGCCTCCGGTAATGAGACCCCTCTCAAGATCCCGGCCAAGACTGTCATGCGGTCCCCAGATGCCTCCGGTAATGAGACCCCTCTCAAGGCCCCGGCCAAGACTGTCATGCGGTCCCCAGAAGCCTCCGGTAATGAGACTCCTCTCAAGACCCAGGCCAAGACTGTTGTGCGGTCCGCAGAAGCCTCCAGTAGTGAGACCCCTGTATGCCAGAAGACCCGTGCGTCTGTCTACAATAAGCTGAAAGCTAATCTGGCTAAGGACTGGCCCTCTCCCAAAAATCACTGGTCCACTGGGAAGGGATGGGGGAATACCACGCGTGAAATCACGTTGCCGAAAAGCATGGAGACGTACATTCAGACATACAGGGATCATTGTGAGGGTGTCGCACCGACAGTAAAACGAAAAGAAAATTGTCTGTCCAAGGTCAGCCGGATAAAGAACTTCCTCGTATTCATGGCCCATGGTGTTAATCCGCTGTCAGACTGGCTGTTTCTAAAAGACACGAAGAGGGTCCGTTGCTGGAGCGAGTATATTTCAAAGTCGGGCCGGGCAGTCACAACATCGCTGTTGTTCCTGAAGAATGTGAACCATTTCCTGAGATACTTGTCTGAGTCAAAGCTCCGGGGGTGCAGGCTCACCCAGTCTGATATGATCCACATCATCAGAGAGGTTACAGCCAACATGAACAACTTGAAAAAGTCTGTCACTGTCCACCAGTTTAAGGTGAAGAGGAACAAGCTGGATCGTCTGCCGAGCCAGGCGGAGCTTCTCGCCGCCATGGCGGCCGCTGAGAAGCGCATCCCTGATCTCCTTGACCTGATGGCTAGCAATCCGACCTCAATCACCCAGTACCTACTATATGGCTATCTAACCCTCCATTGGAGCCTCCTGTATGGCCACCGTCCGGGTGTGTACGCAAACATGACCAACACTGAGGTCTTTGAGGCGGACAGAAGGGGTACTGCTGGGGGCTACATCATCCACGTGCAGGATCACAAGACTGCCAAGACATTTGGTGAAGCACAGGATGGGGATAAAAGATTGCTTGTCGGGTCCTCAGAATGAATTCTTCCTTTTCACAACGGGGAAGCACGCCTCCAAGAACCTGAACGCTCACTTGAAGAGGGCTTGGGCTGATGCTGGGCTAGAAACAGCCGTCACCTTCACAATCCTGTGCACTGCCCTGGCTGACAATATCAAGCATCACCAAGATCCAGAAAGTAGGTCGATTCTCGCCAGGATTATGTGTCACGACGTAAGCAAATACGCAAATCTTTTGATACAGTCAATCATAAGGTCCTTCTGTCCAAACTGTCAGCTTTTAACTGCTCTCCATTAACACTCAGTTGGATTGAATCATACCTCACTGGTAGGCGTCAGCATGTTACCGTCAATAATCGACTCTCTCCAGCTCTAGACTTAAGCACCGGAGTACCACAAGGTTCAATACTTGGTCCACTTCTTTTCACCCTATATATGAATGACCTGCCATCTGTCTGTCCTGATGAGGACACATAGCTATATGCCAATGAGACTGTGATATATGTGCATGCCAATACAAAGCAAAAGGCTGCTGATAAACTGACCTCAGCTTTAGTGCTGATCACTAGCTAGCTACACAGCTCCTGTCTTCAGCTTAATGTAAACAAACAGTAGGAATGTTTTTCACAAAAAGAAAATGCAACATTGTGTCAAAAATAAGCATCTCAGATGAAAATATTGATATTGTGCCTCATGTTAAGTACCTTGGAATCATTATTGACTCTAATTTAACATTCAAAACACAAGTCAAAAAAGTGACCCAAAGAGTAAAGTTTAGCCTAGCAAATTTTAAATACATAAGAAACACAATGACATTGAATTCTGCCAAATTATACATGAATTCCATGTTCATGTCACATCTAACATACTGTCTCACAAGCTGGGGGCAAACTAACAGCTCCACACTGAAGCCACTAGCAACCCTGTACAAACAAACCCTCAAAGTACTGGACCAGAAACCTAACCGCTCCCATCACTGTACCATCCTCAACAAACATAACATCCTGAGTTGGGAAGATTTAATAAAGTTTAGGAACATCGTTCTGGTGTACAAAATCCTGCACAATACAGCCCCTCCACCTCTTAATTCATTGGTTACTCAACGTAACAACACCAGACTGACCACTAGAAGCTCCACACGTCGCAACCCAGAGATGGAGTACTCCAGTCCTGGACTCGGACGCGACTCGGACTCGTGAATTCTCGCACACAATGACTTAGACTCGGACTTGTGAATTCTCGCGTACGATGACTTGGACTCGGACTCGTGAATTCCCCCCCCCCCCCCCACGATGACTCGGACTCGACTTGTACATTGACGCTCCGACTTGGACTCGGACTTGAGCAAGTTTTCTCTGGAGTCTGATGTCCTCTATCCTGGCATGTGCACCTGTGAGGCGAGTTCACGTACTGGCCCCCGCTGTTCCAGTCTAGAGATGTCTAGATACACACCCCGTATCCTGCTGTATGCTTTCACACATTCTGCTTCCAAATTGGAAAAGAGCAGTGCAAAATGCTCGTTATGTGGAAACACTATTGAAGAGAAGGCTCCGTAACACTCCGTTCGAGTTCAGACATATAGGCTGTCTTGAACACTATCATCAGAGTAACATGATCTAATCAATAAATAAAGATTCAGCTGATAACATGAAAGCACATGGCTACTTAACATGCAGAATGACGTCATTTTGCATGCTAAGTAGCCATGTGCTTTCTGGGACTAAATCTTTATCAGTAAACCGATTTAACGGTAAAAGTTCCTTCAAAATAAGAGTTCCAATCTTATTACTATCAAAATAAAAGTGCAAAACAAAAACTTTACCATAGGAAAATTACATTACATTGCATTTAGCTGACGCTTTTATCCAAAGCGACTTACAATAAGTACATACGACCAGGAAGACACAACCCTGAAGAAAACAGAATCATATAAGTACATCAGGTATCATAGAGCCAAACATTTCAAGTGCTACTCAGCTGGCTATAGATAAGCCAGTCCTATATTAGTATATAAGTGCCTTGTTATTAATTCTATCGCTCGAAGTGGAGTCGAAAGAGATGAGTTTTCAGTCTGCGCCGGAAGATGTGCAGGCTTTCTGCTGTCCTGATGTCAATGGGGAGCTCATTCCACCATTTTGGAGCCAGGATAGCAAACCCACGTGTTTTTGCTGATGGGAACTTGGGTCCCCCTCGCAGCGAGGTTGCAGCGAGTCGTTTGGCTGATGCAGAGCGGAGTGCACGCGCTGGGGTGTACAGTTTAACCATGTCCTGGATGTAGGAAGGGCCAGATCCATTCGCAGCATGGTATGCAAGTACTAGTGGCTTGAAGTGGATTCTAGCAGTTACCGGGAGCCAGTGAAGGGAGCGGAGGAGCGGAGTGGTGTGGGAAAATGTTGGAAGGTTGAAGACCAGACGAGCCGCTGCATTCTGGATGAGCTGCAGAGGTCGGATGGCACATGCAGGTAGACCAGCCAGGAGGGAGTTGCAATAGTCTAGGCGTGAGGTGACGAGAGCCTGGACCAGAAGCTGGGCGGCTTTCTGGGTCAGCTGGGGACGAATCTTCTTGATGTTGTACAGCGTATATCTGCAGCAACGGGTTGTAGCAGCGATGTTTGCAGTGAAGGACAGGTTGATATCTAGGATCACACCCAGATTCCTTGCAGTCTGAGTCGGGGAAACAACAGAGGTGCCGATGTTGATTGTCAGGTCAAGAGTGGGACAATCTTTTCCCGGAAGGAAAAGCAGTTCAGTCTTGTCAAGGTTAAGCTTGAGGTGATGAGCAGACATCCACTGAGAGATGTCAGCTAGACAAGCAGAGATGCGTTCGACGACCTGGGTCTCTGAGCGGGGAAAGGACAGAATTAATTGGGTGTCGTCAGCATAGCAGTGGTATGAAAAACCATGCGGGCTAATGACCGATCCGAGCGAGTTTGTGTACAGGGAGAAGAGGAGGGGACCAAGAACAGAGCCCTGAGGGACCCCTGTAGTTAATTGACAAGGGTCGGACTCGGACCCTCTCCAAGTTACCCTGTATGTACGGTCTTTGAGGTATGAGGTGAGGAGGGAAAGTGCAGAGCCAAAGTTCTTGGAGAGTGCGAAGGAGGATCTGATGGTTCACCGTGTCGAATGCAGCTGACAGGTCCAACATGATGATGACAGAGGAGAGGGATGCTGCTTTGGCAGTGTGCAGTTCCTCAGTGACAGCAAGGAGGGCCGTTTCTGTGGAGTGACCTGCCTTGAAACCAGACTGGTGCGGATCCAGAAGGTTGTTCTGATGGAGATAACAGGAGAGTTGTTTAAAGACAGCGCGTTCAAGTGTTTTAGACAGGAACGGGAGGAGAGAGACAGGCCTGTAGTTTATAACATCAGACGGGTTGAGAGTGGGTTTCTTTAGGAGAGGGGTTACTCTTGCCTCCTTGAGACTGTTTGGAAAGTGACCAGAAGTTAGAGAAGTGTTGATGAAATGGGTGAGAAACGGTAGAATATCAGGAGCGATAGTCTGAAGGAGGTTTGAAGGGATAGGGTCCAGAGGACAGGTGGTAGGGCGGGCAGAGGTAATGAGGGTCAGAACCTCACTTGGAGAGAGAGGGGAAAAGGAGGTTAGTGTGTGGGTGAAAGGAGGGACTGGTGACCCAGCGGTCAGTAAAGGTGAGTCAGAAAAAGAAGAGCGAATATCATCAACCTTTTTTTCAAAGTGGTTAACAAAGTCGCTTGACAGAAGTGAGGAGGGGGGAGGGGCTTTGGGAGGGTCCAAGAGGGTGGAGAAGATGGAAAATAGTTTTTGGGGATTGGAATAGGAAGATTGGATCTTATCTTGAAAGAAAGTGCTCTTTGCCTGAGAGATCGAGGCAGAGAAAGAGGAGAGGAGAGCCTGATAGGTTAGGAGGTCGTCACGGTGTTTGGATTTCCACCATTTCCGCTCTGCTGCCCGTAGGACGGTTCTATAGCTACCTAAAAAGGAGCCTGATTGCTGAGTTCTCACAGCTGTGGGGCCACGCCCCGCTAATTAGTTAACTCTCTACAGCTGATGGGCGACAGCTGGGCGGCCCTGGCTCTATTCTTATGCGGTATCGAGTGCCCTACTGAGATGAGACCAGATTTACAGCTTCCCCGGAGCAGATCTGAGATGTAAAGTCTCTCTACAGCGCCCTATAAGGTACAATAACTGCAGAACAATTATAAAGAGTAGAATAAATGAAACAGAGAAGTCTAATTAAACAAGAATATAACTTACAGTGGTTGCTGCGTCAACAGGTCGTGTCGTGACCCGGTCGATATGGAGGCATACAAATGTAATCACTTCTCTAAAAGGTAACTCATTTTAAATATAGTTAGACATATTAAAGGTCATTTACAATAATAATAATAATAATAATAATATTGGTAATAAGCTTTATATCTGTATAACACCTATTACAAGAATTGTAGCCAAACTCGCTTCACAGCAGTTCAATAGACAGATTAGTATAACATGACAGGATAAAAGCAATGTAGAGGAGCAGCTACATTTCAACACATATATCCACGAAGATTAATTTCATGAAGACTTGTGACTCGGACTTGACTTGGACTCTTCTTAGGTGACTCGGACTTGGACTCGGACTCGAACACAGGTAATGATGACTCGGACACTCCTTGGGTGACTCGGACTTGGACTCGACTACGACTCCCTTGGTGACTCGGACTCGAAGAGTGGTGACTCGAGAGTGACTTGGACTCGTGAATTGGTGACCTGACTACAACACTGTGGCAACCTATCAGTCCCATTCAGGAAGAGTACTTTTTGTCAGTCATCATTCTCGGTCACAGCAATACAAAACTGGAACTCTCTACCCACTAAAATCAAAGACATACATACACATTCCACCTTCACAGCTCACTTAAAAACATGGTTCACTGAGAACTACACCTGCACCTGTGTTGAGTATGGCGTGAGTGTCACATGTTGTGATCATGGATGTTGCCCCTCGTTTCTGTTATGTGATTGTGATATGCTATATGTGACATGTACTGTATGTAGTAACGTGTGTTGTTTATTGTTCTCTTTTATCCTCTCTTATCCTTTCGCCTGTATCTACTTGTCTTTCATCCTTTTTATTTTATTTTATATTTTGTTATAACTAATGCTGTTGATATATTGTGATTTTAAGGGTGTCTATTTCCATTTGGCCGGGGACAACAGCTGGAAATTAGCCATGTCGGCTAACGCTGCTCCATTTACTGTTTTTGTGACAGTTCATCGATGGGGACTGTCCACGGCACTATAAATAAATAAACTAAACTAAACATGTTAATTGTGTTGGACTGAAAATGACTGAGCCGTAGGCTATTCCTTGAGGCCTAATCCTTTTAGTATTTTTGATAAAGCTTCTTCTTTGTCCTCTCAATTCATTCTAACTTGTTGTGCTTGGAACTTGAATAAAATAAAATAATAGAAACAAAAAGAAAAATATATTGCACACCTTGTCATTTCATAATGACTCTAGCTCTATTGTATTTAATATATATATAGGCCTAGATTTATACATATTTACAGTATCTCTACTATAATTGACCAGACTTTGATCCTTTGTCTGCTTTATATAAGTTTATAAGTTGTTAGAAGCCTTAAGGGCCTACACAGTTGTTATGCTATACCACATCGCCCTTCACTGGGTGTATAATGAGCTGCACTAAACTACATTTTAGCATTTAATATACCTAGCCATTCTTTTGCGGTTATTTTGGTGAAAGTAACTCAAAAGTAATATAAAAGTAGTGTAACTCATTACATTTCAGAGACAGTAATATTTTAATGTAACTTATTACTTAGAAAAAACAGTAATATGTACTGTATTTCATTTTGGAAGTAACTTGCCCAACACTGTTTTTAACACATCATCCATGAATGTGTTGTATTCCATGGCATATTCTGCATCCCTCTTAAACCTCTTGAGGAGATTTAGAGTACGTTGTTTTACCATTTCGTACTTGTCAATGTCAGGCATAACTATGTCCTTTTTTCGAAAAGGCAAGGGTAGGTGATAGTGTCCATCCTTGAGTTCTACTGAGCTTGATGCTATCTCCATGAACCTTTTGTCTTCACCTGACATTTCCTTCTTCTCTTCATAATCTTTTTCCGAGAAGTCCTGATTGTATTGTATGTATATTGAGGAGATTATTCAGGTTGGCTAATGATATTCTGTTGACCATTGTCATCACAGGTCCGGATTCCACAGCAGTACAAGCGTTTAGTGCAGGGGTGGGGAACCTCCAGCCCCCAGGCCGTATACGGCCCGCGAGACCATTTGGTACGGCCCTCGAGGTAATTTATAAGCACACGCACAAAAGAAAAAAATAAAGAAATCTAGGCCGCAAAAAAATTAAACAAGCGAGCGCCTGTTTTTCCTGGCCACGGTCAAGGTCCTTGAACACAACACAAACGTTTCATAACGTGGTATATGTCTCATCTGACAGGGGTGCAGTTCTGATAGAGAGCACCAGAACGCCGCCCCGCCACTTCCAAAAATTGCAGTATCCATAAGGAGCTGTACACATACCGCAGTTTTTGCGTGGCTGTGTCTTTAGTTGAAAGCCCAGTGGTGATCTGTCATTCTGATCATACAGTCAATAACTTTGTTGTTATTAGCATCTAGTTAGCTAGCTATGCTAACGAATATAAGAAGCTTTTTCTACAACCAGTGAGGTAAAGGCACATCTTTATATGATCATTATAGTTATAAAAACACAAGAGAATAAAGTAAACAGGTATAAAATACTATATGACAGTAAAACAAGAATACAGTTTAAAAGGGGAGTGATTTGTAAAATATCTATAAAGAAAAATAAATCTGCTTACAGGTCTGTTTCATATGGATGTTGAGAGATGTATCCATAGATCTCTTCATGTTGCTCTCAAAGTGCAACAGATTGATGGTTTTAACTTCAACATTTAATAAAATATATTCCCGGTCCGGGGAGCATGCCCCCCGGACCCCCCTAGAGAAGGTTAGGTCCCCCCCCCACTTAAATCATGTCCCAACCCTGTCTTCTAAAAATTACGTTCCCACAGAACTAAACTGCATTCTCAATTACGTTTAACTAGAAACGTATTCTCTCCCACGTTATGTTTGTTATGAACGTATCTCAAATACGTTTATTTTCTAGATATCTTCTAGAAACATATTTTCTCCCACGTTACGTTTCTTATGAACGTTTCTTAAATACGTTTATTTTCTACATATCTTTGCCATTTATTGTCTTGCTTATAATAATGATAATAGTCATTTATAAATATCATTTTAGAGCACACATTTGAAATCAGCTGTTACTCTCATGAGCGAGGCAGAAAATAATAGTGCGATATTATATCCGAATTTTGTTTTTGTTTAGGATGGCCGAAGACACTACACTACGCATAATCCCCAGCTATCGTTTGGTACTACAGTCCCGTTTACAACCCCGTGATTAATCTTCAAGCTCTGGGATTGGATGTTGGAGTGGTAGTGCCAAGGTTACGCCGAGCATCAAGCGCTTTGAAATGGAACGAAACCACGGCAGACTATTCAAAACTGGACTCGAACGCCCCCCGAGAACTACACATGCTGGCTATTGTGTTTCGCAACATGTTCTCTATGGCACGTCTCTACTGGGAATTATAGTTTTAAAATATGTTTTCGTTTTTCCCAAAATTAGAAGTTGACAGTATTAAACTGTGTACAGCCCTGGAGGTTTAGGCGATAGGAAACAAATTGGTGTGTACACATTTAAAACATGTAATTACTAAATGGGGGGAAATCGCTTGTATCCATAATGGGCAGCATTAATATATACCCACATGACAGCTTATTGTAACTTTGTAATTCTACTCCACAATTCAGAGGTTAACCTGGTATTTTTACTCCACTACATTTATTTTAGTTACTTTGCAGATTCTGATTAATGATGTGAAATATAAACAACCCTTAAATCAGACTTTAGTTACACAAGAGTAAAATTCAGGGAAAGGTCGATTGTTGTCAAGTGCCAACAATCAGGAGAGATATTTGATAGTTGCTGCTTGAGAAGACTAAACATTTATCTGCAGATCTCTATAAAGTATATTCATTACTCGTTATTCTCTACTAATAGTTAATTAAAGACTGTATAATGGCTATTTTGCACATCCCTTTCAAGATTTCAAGATTTTCTAAGGTTTATTGACATATCATATACACAACTACGGTGTAGTTATGCAATGAATGAAAAACTTGGGTCACAGGTTCCTCAACAGTGCATTACAAGACATCTATCAATATGTGTGTATACCTCCACCATTAAACTGTCATATTCTGCACATTTCTTATACTATCTACATACATAAGAGTATAATTAATGTGTATAATAAACTGTGGGGTAGGGCAGGGACGCCAATACGGAAGTGCCACACACTGCAGTCCATATATTGGCCGATAGGCGATGGCTGCAAAAAGGAGCAATTTCCATAGACCCCCATGTTAAAATGCCCAATTTTACAGCAGAAAGAAACATGTTTCTACCCCTGGCTCCATACATTTTACTATCAATATAGTTAGATTCCACCTTCATGATTATGAATCTGTGAGTGAATTGTTTTCGAACGCGACCCTTTTATTTATATTAGGTCTTAAAGTTTGTGCATAAATTAGGGCGTGGTCACATTGAGTGACGGCCCTGTCAAGTGACTGCTGCTGTTAGCTTCTTGTCTCTCTGCTACCTGCTCCATGAAGCTAGCTACAGGGACTCTGCCTGGTCAGTTCATCCAGGAAACACAACTTGTAGCCGGCCGTAGCTGTTTGTTCTTCATGCTTATATATCGGACTATTGTGACTCGCTCTGTGGTTAAAACAGACCGTGCATGAATGCGGTAAGTGAAATTCGAGTGCTTTATTTATGTGTAAATGATTTTAATCAGCTACGTAATGAATGGTAAGGCTTGGGTTAGCATGTAAGCTAGTGGTAACTACATCGGTGCTAACGATGCTAATCGTAGCCTCCAAGTTAAAATCATAGACTGTATAAAGGTTAAAACGAAATAGACAAGTGTTAAGCGTTAAGTGGGATAATACTGTTGAACAAATGGCTTCTGTGTTACGATTATTGTGTTATGTCATGTTTTGTATGTCTTGTTTTGGGTGTTTTGCTGTTCTCCCTGTCATGTTTTCCTCTTGGTATATTGTCTGGTCCTTTTCCCTGTGTTTTTCCTCCTGTCGTTAGTTTCCCTGGTGTGTCTAGTTGTCTGATTTTGTGTCCCTCCTCCAGGTGATGCAGACAGGCTGGACCAGAGAGTGAGAGACATAACTGGACTCCTCACAGCAGTGAACTTCAGCACAGGTACAAAGACTCTGAGGGTCTAGAAGAACATCCAAGAGGAACATTAAAAGCTGATGCTATGAGATTTTAAGACCAGTACAGGGCATTCACTAAGAAACTACTTTTATTGTGAAAACACAGTCAGCTGATCGAATGCACCTATTTCCACATCTACACTCCATCAGCTGATTATTTCTATTTGCCTCACTTTATGAGCTTCACATCACTTGTGCCTTGCACTGCAGAGTTTGCAACGTCACAAATAAATGGGGCCAATCTTCAGTCAGATGTGAATGTGTAATCTAACATGTTCAGTAAGAATAATGGACAAAAGGAGTGCAAATACAAATACAATTTATTGAAATTAAAATTAAAAGTTAATCAAATGTTTTAAATAAAAAGCACATATGGACAGAAGGTGTAAACCTATTAAATGTATAAGTGAACTCATTTAGTCAAATAAAGTGACAGACTAGGCCTGTGCAGTTGGTATCAGCGATGCCCAGCATGGGCTCCTCCATGAGGCCTGGTCCTCCTCGCAGAGGAAAGACCCTCAGTCCTCTCCAAACCAACAGACAGGACGTCCATCACACGGAGGTTTCTCCCTGAAGTCTTCTCCCGACTGCCCATGCGCTTTTCTGAGGATCTCCTCCCGAAACCTAACAGGAACCACAATCTGATACACTGGCCCACCAATTAAGCTTTTCCCATGTGACCACCACTTTCTGACCAGCAATCCCCCTTGCAGCTGACAAGCCCTGGTGACTGTGCTTTCTCTTCCCATCTCCCTGCACGATACATACCCCCTTCATCCTGGACCCTGATGTCGCGACCGCCCCTGTGCATTAGCACATAATCATCTGCCAGAGCAGCAGCCTCTGCAGCAGTCTTTACTTTACGCTCGCTGATATAAACCGCAATGTGGCTGGGTACGGAATTTTTAAATTGCTCCAACACCATCAACTCACATACTGCGACATACTGTATGTATCCACTTTCAAGGAGTTACACCACCTACCGAAAAAGGTAACCAGATCCCTGGCAAACTCAACATGTGTCTGCCTGTCAAACCTCAGGGACCAACTCGTAAGTCTTCAACACCGCAGTTTTAACCATCAGATACACTTTGCTGTCCGCCACCGTTAAAGCAGAATAAGCTTCCTGGGCCCTACCTGTTAGCACACACTGCAGCAATAAGGTGCTATTAGCATCTGACCACTCTCTGCTCTCAGCAACACGCTCAAACAAGGAGAAAAATGTATCTGGATCTCGTTCATTAAACTGAGGCACAACCCGCAGATTACCGGCAACGTCAAATGGAGTAACTCCACCAGGGAAATTAGAGGCCTGACTTGCAGCCCCAGCAGGTAAACTCAACCTCCGCTCCTCTAACTCAATCCTTTTAATTTCTACCTGTAACATTAACAGTCTCTCTCTTTGTTCAAAAGTCAGGTCTGTATCACGGGAGCCAGACACATTGACACTGTCTCTGCCTGAATCAACAGTAATTTGTCCCCCTTTGAAAACACCTAACTCGAACAGATTTGCTCTAACAATCTCTCTTATGTTTTCCTTCATCCTCTTATCCCCAACATCCAAGCGGAAATGTTCAGCAACAGCGATCAGCTGCTCACGTGAGAAGCCCTCCAGTAGCTCCTCTGTAGGCGCTCTCACAAAGTCCTCCACACTCTCCATCATGACAACACTGTGTGGCACGCTCATGCTATTACACAGCATACACGCTACCGCAGCCTGTCCCTCTAACTGCCTCACAGTAACTGGCTAAACTCCCCGCTAGTCTTCAGGTGCTAGTTATGGCGGGTACTTATGCACTTAATACCGTAAGCTCGGCGAAGCGACCAGCAACCCGGCAACTCCACCTGCAGCCTCGGCGTGCTCCCGGGCTAATAGCTCTAACCACTTTCACACCGCACTAACAGCCCCCCCTACGACCTCCAAGGAAGACCGTACTAAACCTAACAGGGACAGATACCACGGTAACTAACGATACTGTGCTTGTACTCGCTGCCACACAATCTATGTACATTAGAACTGCAAAACACTCACCCCCGTAACGCTACTCCCAACCAATCAGCTGCACACAATGACAACAGCAGCTGTGCGAAATCCGTCCCCACAACGGACATCCAGTTCTGACACGTTTCCCAGGTCCAAAGCAACGAGCCCCCATATGTTACAACCCGGCTCCTGGGCTGCAACATAAAGCAGGGAGGCGAGACGAGGGGTTAGGGTTAGGTAGGGTTAGGGTAATGTTGTGAATCGAGTGGCCCATGGTGGTGGTGGGGTTATGGTATGGGCAGGCGTATGTTATGGACGACGAACACAGGCCACTCGATTCACAACATTACCCTAACCCTCACACCAGATACTGACTGGTTTTCGGACCCCCCCAATAAAGCAAAATTGCACATTTCAGAGTGGCCTTTTATTGTGGCCAGCCTAAGGCACACCTGTGCAATAATCATGCTGTCTAATCAGCATCTTGATATGCCACACCTGTGAGGTGGGATGGATTATTTCGGCAAAGGAGAAGTGCTCATCTATCACAGATTTTTTCAGATTTGTGAACAATATTTGAGAGAAATGGTTATTTTGTGTATATAGAAAATGTTTTAGATCTTTGAGTTCATCTCATGAAAAATGGGAGCAAAAACAAAAGTGTTGCGTTTATATTTTTGTTCGGTGTAGTTTGTCTGTTTTGCACATCCTCCTATTAATATCTTTCTACATCCAGCAGTATCTTCTTGATTTTTGACCTTCTACTTTCACCCTATGAAAGTATGTACTCTTAATGTTTTTTTCATCAAATAACATTATTCAACAAAAATAACATTATCCAACACAAATAATTCAATAACGTGCTTTAACCACTAGGCGGTGCACACAAGGTACACACAGCATACTAATAATAACTTTGTATTATTAGTGTAGGACACTTATGTATGTATAACATCTGAAGATACTTCGTTTTATTCATGTTTTTACATAATTTTACAGGATATTGCTATACTATTTCTCATGTTTTACTTCTACACATTAATATCTGATTTGTAAAACATCACAGACAGAAAGGTATATCCGTCATTTAATGGTAAGCTATTGAAATTGTGATTCCATAGATGTGTCTCCCATCACCCAAATCCCCTGACTATTCATCCAATCAGCGAGTTGAGGATCTTTCCTACGTCTGTTTCCGGTATTGTTCCTGTAATGAGAGTTCACATTTATGTTACATTGAAGGGTGGAATTGACTACACATCTTCAGAAACATCATTTGCTTCAGATATAACTCATAGCAAATAAAGTATACAAATATAAGTAATAAAAAGATAAAACACTGGCATGTATTTTACGTTAGAACGCCCACTTTTGGGGAAACCATGACACTGTCATTTGAACGGCGATCAAGCCTGAAGCCACAGAGATTTTCTGTTACTGTCCTTTCTTCTTAGAGGAAGTACAGAAACACGTAACTCTGGATTTGTTTTAATGTTTGAGGTGCAATAAACGACACAGCAGCTTTTTGGTATGTTAAAACTATTATTTTCTGCCTCGCTCATGAGAGTAACAGCTGGCGAAATTACAGCCTCGCCTACTGATTTCAAATGTGTGCTCTAAAATGATATTTATAAATGACTATTATCATTATTATAAGCAAGACAATAAATGGCAAAGATATGTAGAAAATAAACGTATTTAAGATATGTTCATAAGAAATGTAACGTGGGAGAAAATATGTTTCTAGAAGATATGTAGAAAATAAACGTATTTGAGATACGTTCATAATGAACGTAACGTGGGAGAGAATACGTTTCTAGCTAAACGTAATTGAGAATGCAGTTTAGTTCTGTGGGAACGTAATTTTTAGGAGACAGGGTTGCACCATCACTACCTACAGCTCCTAAATCATATATACATCAGGATACTGCCATTGTGTATTTTATAATGTGAAGCACTAAATGGTTTTAGACAAATATCGACTGTTTTCCGGTGACAGTCCCCGGTTGAAACTGTCCCCGGAAATGTCCCCGTTTTTTAATATACGTTAAAAAACACATAGCAAGGTGTAACGAAGGTAACTTCGTCAGTCCAAGGTAACTTCGTTACTATGGCAAGGTAACTTCGTTACTATGACAAGGTAACTTCGTTACTATGGACTGATGGCTTTGGGCCCTTGTAATATTGCACATGTGGGTTTGCACTTTATGTAACAACTTCCTTTTGCACAGAAATAATGTCACTCAGCTCTTTAGTAGTGAACAGTTTGTACTTTATTAGCGTGATTGCACAGTACAGTTTGACATTGCATATTTGCACATTTTTACATATGTGACCCGCTCTATCGAAATCAGTCGGAAGTCGCAACGGCTCATTTCAAAATAAACGTGGATTTATGTAACAATTTTTTCGGGGTTCGGTTGTTTTGTTTGATTTTAAACAAACAAAGTGTTGGCTTTCAGAATATGAAACTTTTATTTCCAAAATCACACGATAAATACATTTTTTTGTAAAGGGACGAAGACAGGCACCTCTCACTCGCAATCTGCTCTTACGCAGCGCCTCCCCCCCTCCCTCCGGCTGACATTATGAATGTAAGAGTATAGTAATCATAGATAACACGGCACGGTCCGTTACAGTTTGTTTTCGTCTGATTTCAAATAAACAAAGTCTTGGCTTTCAGAATATTAAACTTGTTTCAGCAAATTCAGATGATAAATACAACTTTGAAGCTTGTAACGGCATAATTACAAGCGGAGAACGGAGTAACTTAACGTCACAGCAGGCATAACAACAGCCGGTGTTTCTCGTGAGTGTTTTCCCCGGGAAACAAACACAATACACACAAACGCAAAATTATACAAACACACACACGTATACACAGCTTCCCCTCCAAACGAAAATATCTTCCCTCCGGAGTATTTTGATAATTTGCTCCGCTAGTAATCAATCAGGTCGATGGATTCCAGAGAAGAGAAAACTTTGAAGGCCTTTTTCTCAAAATGATGACTCGGTGACAGTCATTATATAATGTGACATATTTCGCTTAATATTTGGAGTACAAAAACAATCCTGATATCATTAGAAAGCTAGGAATCTCCTCTTTCCAGCAGTGTATAAAACTCAAAATGTGTCTTCGGGTCAATGTGACTGATTTCGATGGAGCAGGTCACATATGTTATACTATTTATTGAGGTAGTATTTATGAAATGATTAAACCGTATTAATTGGAATGTCGCCTGGCAGATACTGGTCGGGTCCTCGGCTCCACCTGAAAAGAGAGGGGAGTTAGCGAGAGCGCCGAAAGTGTTTATGATTGTGTAAGATTGACAGCGGTTGAGATTAATCATTGTGCGCAAATAATATGTATTGGTGTGTATATGTCATGACGTTAAAGTTGCTTTTGATTGTATAAGTGGACACTGTAAAGTTTACATCTATCACTCACCCATGTTGTTTCGTCCTGTGTCCGCTCCAGTGTGTTTGGCCAAAAGGTCCTCGGGCGAACAAACACTGACAAAGAAGGTTCTGGGACGAACCAAGTGGGGAGATAGGCATAGGGGTTTCTGTCTTAGTTGGGAATGTAGTTATATTTATTGTGGACAGTTATAATGTTGTTCTTGTGTTCAATCAACAGATGGCTACGAATAACTAATAATTCTGTGTAAATTATATTGTGGATCTTCTTTATAATAATAATAATGACACATGTATTTATTAAGTGTACCTGTGAATGGTTTCTCCCATTCAAATCCTCTGAAGAACCTCTATAAAAAGAGCCAGTCTTCAGTTAAAGGAGGGAGGTGAATCAGTGCAGAGAGGGGTGAGCATCTACATGCTGGCTACTGGTCGCTTGTGGTGTTTTGGGGAATAAAGTCACCATGGTTTGCAATACGCTACATGCACAGTCACTTCCGCATTGTGCGTAGTACTGCCCAACTGTTTCCGATACAACAACAACAATGGCGACGTTCTACACCCGGTGTTTACAACAGCTCCCGAAATTGAAAATTACTGATGTTCATCGAATTTGCAGGACGACTAAATCCCCAGCCAGCAAATTGGACAAAGGGTTCAAGTTATATGCTGCATCATATATTCATGATTACGAAGGTAAGACAAAATTATAAACGGATTGACTAGTTAACTAGCTAATGCTAATTTAGGCTAATGTCAAATGCAAGCTTTTGTTGTACAAATTCGCTATTTATAATCAACACTTTTGTCTTACTTTATGCACTCTATCTGATCCTAATTGTTTAAAACGTTAGTGGGCCTGGTTAACTAAAGTTAGACTTGTTAATAGCCACTGTTATGCTACGTGGTAGAAAGGTAAATGCCTAGCATTACATGCTATTTGTAAGTAACATAGCCATTGTGTTGACGTGAGTAATATATCTAACCCAACACTCTGTTTTTCTTTATTCAGTGTCCAACAAAGACAGTCTGACAGGTCAGGTCAGCGTGAGAGCCTTGTGCTACCGGTCAATGAGGAAGAGTGAGACACCGCACAGGGAAAAAAAACGCTGTTAAGTTATTCACTAGTTAAAGAAATGTTTCCAATGCCTCCCTGCTTTATCATAACTTAATTGATTGGTCAGATAATCAGTTATATATTGATAATGATGAGATGTAAATGTGATAAGAATGGAGAGAAGGTAATGCTAAGAATTCTGAAAGCTAAACTTTTACTTAATTTTACCCTGTGTATATAAAGTGTCTTTAACTACCTTGAAAGGCGCTCTGTGGATAAAATGTATTGTAATTTATTATTGTTATTACTATTACTAGGATCATGGTTCAGTATCAATAACATGTTTCTACAAATGATAACCTCATTACATTACATTACATTGCATTTAGCTGACGCTTTTGTCCAAAGCGACTTACAATAAGTACATACGACCAGGAAGACACAGCCCAGAAGAAAAACAGAATCATATAAGTACAGCAGGTATCATAGAGCCAAACATTTCAAGTGCTACTCAGCTGGCTATAGATAAGCCTATGTTAGTATATAAGTGCTATAAGTGCTTTGTTAGTAATTCTATCGCTCGAAGTGGAGTCGAAAGAGATGAGTTTTCAGTCTGCGCCGGAAGATGTGCAGGCTTTCTGCCGTCCTGATGTCAATGGGGAGCTCATTCCACCATCTTGGAGCCAGGATAGCAAACCCACGTGTTTTTGCTGATGGGAACTTGGGTCCCCCTCGCAGCGAGGGTGCAGCGAGTCGTTTGGCTGATGCAGAGCGGAGTGCACGCGCTGGGGTGTACAGTTTAACCATGTCCTGGATGTAGGAAGGGCCAGATCCATTCGCAGCATGGTATGCAAGTACTAGTGTCTTGAAGTGGATTCTAGCAGTTACCGGGAGCCAGTGAAGGGAGCGGAGGAGCGGAGTGGTGTGGGAAAATTTTGGAAGGTTGAAGACCAGACGAGCCGCTGCATTCTGGATGAGCTGCAGAGGTCGAATGGCACATGCAGGTAGACCAGCCAGGAGGGAGTTGCAATAGTCTAGGCGTGAGGTGACGAGAGCCTGGACCAGAACCTGGGTGGCTTTCTGGGTCAGCTGGGGACGAATCTTCCTGATGTTGTACAGCGTATATCTGCAGCAACGGGTTGTAGCAGCGATGTTTGCAGTGAAGGAGAGGTTGTTATCTAGGGTCACACCCAGATTCCTTGCCGTCTGAGTCGGGGAAACAACAGAGGTGCCGATGTTGATCGTCAGGTCAAGAGAGGGACAATCTTTTCCCGGAAGGAAAAGCAGTTCAGTCTTGTCAAGGTTGAGCTTGAGGTGATGAGCAGACATCCACTGAGAGATGTCAGCTAGACAAGCAGAGATGCGTGCGACGACCTGGGTCTCTGAGCGGGGAAAGGACAGAATTAATTGGGTGTCGTCAGCATAGCAGTGGTAAGAAAAACCATGCGGGCTAATGACCGATCCGAGCGAGTTTGTGTACAGGGAGAAAAGGAGGGGGCCAAGAACAGAGCCCTGAGGGACCCCTGTAGTTAATTGACAAGGGTCAGACTCAGACCCTCTCCAAGTTACCCTGTAGGTACGGTCTTTGAGGTATGAGGCGAGGAGGGAGAGTGCAGAGCCTGAAACTCCAAGTTCTTGGAGAACCTCCTGGCTCTTTTCTTTGAAGAAGAGGTTGTATTTTTAATCAGTATTTTTTCTTTCTTTCTTAGATAAAGCTTCGTGATTTCTCGCCGGTGGTGTTAACGCACAACCAGTGCTCCTGTGTTGCAGGCACTGTTTTGTGCAATCACACTGTGGCACTGCTTTACCAAACAGCTTATTATAGTCAACTGAACATACCAGTCGTGTCCCCTGTCCATAGCTGCACAGAATCGGAACAGCAATGGCACAAGCCACGTACAATGGTAATTTAATTGAGGTTTTAAAGTATTCTTGTTTGACTGTTTTCATTTAAAGTGACTCCACACGATGCAAATGTGCTCTCTGTTAGGGTGTGAAGTCAGGACTCATCAACTCCATGGTCTTCACCAAACCTGTACCTAATAGGATGGTCACGACTGGAGTGAAGTAATTGTTCCTGTGTTACCAATGCAAAATGGGATTCTGATACTGTATTCTTACCTTTACTGTCAAATGTTAATGGGCTATATTGTATTTTCATCTATTTGCAGAAGTGGATTCTACAGAGGCATGGTGGGTCCATTACCCGATCCTTGCATGTTCAGAGTAACGGAGGCCTATGAAAAATTCAGTATTGAGGACAGGCCACTTGTGTCTACAATGAACATGAGAGCCGACAAGCCCCTTGTGGAAAGTGCCTTCGGGATGGTGCAGGAGGGCAGTGTTCTGTCGTATCAGATGCCTGCTTTGAAATCTCGTTACATCGTTCTTCACAATGGTGCACCACCAACACCACACTTGCCTCTAGAGGGATATGACATCTTGCCATGTGAGTGTGTGTTCTGAAGAAGAGCTACTGCATATGACCAGCTTATCTGTTACTATGAAAATGGCACACACAATTGAGGAGCAAAGCTCTTGTTCAGAGTGGCATCAGCTTCGCAGACCGAGGGTGACCGCCTCTAGATTTCGAGAGGTGTGTCATGTCAGAAGCAAGAGCTCTGCAGAGTCACTTGCAGAGCGGATCATGAAAGGTACAAGGCAGACGGCGGACATGAGAAGAGGTTCTGAAATGGAGCCCACAGTAGCAGTCGAGTACAGTAAATTAGCGAATGTAAACTACTCTCCCTGTGGTCTTGTCATTCACCCTGCTACCTCCTGGCTTGGTGCCTCCCCCGATGGAGTTGTTTTTGACCCCACTGAATACCCCCAATTTGGCCTTGTTGAGTTCAAATGTCCCAATGTTCAAAACTATGTCGACTGCAAATATGTAAAAATGGAATGTGGTTCCCCTAAGCTAAAGAAAAGCCATGCATACTACTGGCAAGTGTAAGGTCAACTTCTTGTCACTGGGATGCAGTGGGGTGACTTTGTTGTGTGGGCGCAGGAGGACTATCTTGTGCAACGGATATCCATCGATCCAGAAGTGCAAACAGCAATCCGAGAAACGGTTGACGCTTTTTTTTCCACACATACATGCCTAAGTACCTTTCATTCAAATAAATACCACTGAACATTTCCCCTCCTCGCACTGTAAGCCATTTTGAGGAAGCTAACTCTGAATCACATGTTATGAGTAGTAGTACACATGCCGCATCAATCTCATTAGTATGCATACAAATGTGACAGGTCACACCTCCCCCACTTATGCAAATGAGCTAAGTCCCGCCTCCCATTTGGTCAAGGTGTGAAATCCCAAGTAGGTGTGATATCCCAAGTAGGTGTGAGATCCGTCGATAGGAGCGGGATGATGTGTATTCACAGGTGTGAACAAATTAAATAATTTTAAAAAATAAAATGCTGCTTCAATCACATTAGTATGCATAGAAACTCACAGGTGGGCCTGCCCCATTTTGTCCCCCACCGTCCCCCTCACACCCCTTCCTGTCTCCCCCCCGTCCCCTCACCCCCCTTCCTTTGACTGTGATGTCAGAAGACAGTGGGGGGTGGAGTTAGATAAAAAAAATAAAAAGCCAGTCGTTTCCACTCATCAAGTCATCTTTCAAAAAAAGAAAAATGGCTAAGAGACGCCTCGATATGGGTTTAATCAGCGAGACGCCTGTGTCAACTTACAGCCACCCGTCGGGACCGCCAATCAAGAAACGGATGCAGTATATGTGCCGGGTTCAGACGCCTCCAGCCCAGTTTTTATGTATGACAACTTTACAAATGGTAGAAAGTTAAGTACTTTTTCTGAACAGATTTTCTTTAAGACTGACTCTTAACACACCATCCCCCCGAGAGCCAGACATACTCATCCCCTTTTCAACGACCCCTGCAGCAGCTCAGGTGTCAAACCCCCCATACAGAATGTCCGTCACTGTGTAAAACTTTTTCTTAAAGACTGTGACTCTAAAAGGCAAATTTGTGATTTTAACACTGTTTCGATGAAGCAATGCAGTCTTGATAACTTGACTAACATTACTTTTTTAAATATATGTTTTTTTAGATGCTTTACTTTTTATTTCTTTCATGTTATTTTTTAACACAACGTGTGTGTGTGTGTGTGTGTGTGTGTGTGTGTGTGTGTGTGTGTGTGTGTGTGTGTGTGTGTGTGTGTGTGTGTGTGTGTGTGTGTGTGTGTTCTTTAAAGGCACTTTTAATTTTAACGCTATTTCAATGGAGCAATCCAGTTTTGTTGACATCAATGCTTTATTCTCTTTTCTTGTGTTACTAAGATACTTTTAGTTACACTTTAATGGATGCAAAACTTTATAACCGAGTAAAATGTTCATTAATTTGTAAGGAAATTGTTTTCTTTAGGTTTCTCTAAAAGGCAAGTTTGTAATTTTAACATTTCTTTCATGTTATTTTAACACAACATTACTTTTTTCATATTTTTTCAACATACTGTGATTTTTTTTTTTTGTCTTTCTCTCCTTTTTCCATTATATTTTTTGAAAAACTACATAGTGATTTCTAGCAAACATGCAACTAATACATTATACAATATTACGACTTTTTGCGATATTTTCAACACAATATACTTGTACCTTTTTTTTTTGTAGGGCTTCAAGATATTTTGCATGTCATGCATAAACTCGGTGTCATCTTTCTTGAAACTGACGTGCTGTCCGTTTTACAAACAAGTTATGTTTCTGCTTCTTCACCCTCTGAATTTTCCTCCCCCGTCCCTCTTCCTTCACCCATCACAACAACAATCGAGGTGGATCTGTGAAATGAAACACCTCTTCCCAAAGCGTGACTTCCCTATTGAGGGCATGCGTCTAGGGCAGTAGGGGCTAAATCGATTGGCCAGATATACTAACATGCAGAACGTACGGTATGTTTGAAAAAGACTAGCCATTTATCCAGTTCAAGCTGTCTTTAAGATGTGACATCGCGCACTGACTATTTCCCGTAAAATCGTGACAAACTATTACTTATTCTTAAATTTGACCTCTTGCTGCATGGTTGAAAATGATAGATGAAAAATAACTTTTTTAAAAAGAGTCAAACAGCGAGGGACATTATAGTGGTGAAAAAAACTCTCAATTCTATAGATGTCTCCCCCCACTCAACGCAACAAGTCCGACCCCACTCAGCAAATCATCTAAAACGAAGGACCCCACTAAGATGACCGCTGAAAACTAGCCATGGATCAGAGAAAAACCAAATCTGATGTAGCCTACCCTTTTTACCACCAGGATAACGGATACGGGCTTAATGATTGGATGTTACAAAGTAGGGGAGAGGATGTTCCCGAAGAAGAGCTCTCCTCTATATCATATCCATGTAAGGTCTTTAGGACAAAAGAGGACTATGATAACATGACATTTAAAAGATGGTATTATAGATAACCTTTATAGAAACAGTATATCTCATACCACTCGCCAAGATCTCAAATGACATTTAGCAGAAAAGAAAAGCAAAAGTAAAGAAAACCGAAGAAAATTGTAAATGAAAAGCAAACGCAGAATGCAAATGAAAAGAAAAGGGGCAATAGAATGGAAAAAGACAAAAAGAAGGAAGGTGAAAAGAAAAAGGAACAAAGTGAAGAAATTTCAATTGGATGCTGATGGTGTTGTAGAGCCATTTCCGGATCATAATAATCTTATAGATCATCTACCACTAACCGACTGCTGTGAATGTGTTGAACAAATACCAAAAGCAATGGCAGAGCTTTGCTTCAGTATAATGAGAGAAAAAGCACGATACTATGGAAGTGCCAGAACATGTATTAAAAGACTGTTGGAGGATCTCTGTTCTAGTATCGGTTGTCATTACATCGAAGGATATGCCAAAACGTGTGACGATATAGACAAAGCTTTTGAAGACAATTATATGGTACCTGTCCTTACAGCTAAACAAATCCTATGCCAGGTATTCAACAGACCACAAGAAGCACAAGAAGCCCCAGAAAGGATTACATTCAGAGCTAATAATGGTGAAACCGAAGAAGAAGCAAAGCAGATTATAATCGTTGCGGGTGAAAGGATAGAGAATTTGCATGTGATGTTAATGCATTTATCTGATATAAAAAATGCATTCGTATACTTCCAAGAGACCCCTAAACATCTACTTGGGCAATGTGAATTGAACGATAAACCGATCACTGTAAATGAAATACAGAGAGAAGCAGCAGTGCAAATCGTTAAGTCTATTATGCACTACGACATTAACTTGGTAAAAATGTAATATGTTTTTATGAAAATGTGGTGAATGTTGTGTTTTCAATTAATCAACCATAACAAAATGAAAATGTTTTCTGTGTGTCTGTGTTTTCTGCGTTTCTGTGGGTGCATAATACACGTTTCAAATACACATTTATCCTACATCCTGACTGTTATCCTCCCCTTGCTATAATCAAGACAACAGTTTTTAAATGTAAAAAACACTTTTTTTATTTTTTAAAAATGTCCTATTTACATTTTTATTTTTTCACACACAAAATCAATAGTTATACTGATTGTAACATCCCCAGGACCGTCTCCAGCTTAGAATTCCCCAGATTACTGGAAATATCATGATGGAGTTTTTTCACTTCAGTCAAAATATTCATGTGTATGCTGTTTTCGACACAAAGATGCATTACATCTACAAACAGAGCATACAATGAGCACATGATACACTTTTGATGTTTGTTTCATTTCTGCGGTAATGCTACAGAATGTTTCGGAAAATGAAGATTCCAGGACCACTTTAAATATTTCGTTTACAATCGTTTCCCAATGACCCGGAATAGTACTGCCAGAACGAACGAAATCCATAATGTCTTCTAGTTTACAAACTTCAGCCATTCTGTTTACACGGGGGTCACTACTCATTCTGTTTTCAATCGTCCCCATCACCACACTTATTAAAAGGGTATTCACTACATTATGATCAATATATACAGAGCGTTTTGCATAGTAGTTTCCCATTTTTATTTGATTTTAAAGAAAAGTCAAAGTATCGAAAAACTAAAATCCCCCGGCTGGTTATTAGTCTTCTTCTTCTCCATACAACTCGGTAAGGATATTTTCAAGTCTCTCCTTGAGGCGTCTGCAGTTTTTGAGCTTGTGCAGAAAAGCCTCCGAAGCGTGTCGGATCCTCCGTTCATCCTCGCAAATGCCTTTATCAATAAGACTCTGGTCAATCACAGTAATGAAGTTGGCAAGCCAAAGTCTTTTTATTAACGCGTTGCAATTGTTTCTGAAGAGGAAATCGGGCATGTCATTCAGACAATCATGTTGCCTCTGGCTGGGGTGACTGACTCGGCATCCGTTGCAGATTTCTGCAATCTGTACCGATACAGCACCCTCTCCAGAATATGAACCAACTCCGATTTCACTGTGTCCATAAACAGAGACGTCTTGGCCCCAGGAGTTCTTTAAGCTTTGTAGCTTTTTCATCTATCATTTCCAACCAAGCAGCAAGAGGTCAAATTTAAACGTGCGTATTATACACCCACAGAAACGCAGAAAACACAGACACACAGAAAACATTTTCATTTTGTTATGGTTGTTTAATTGAAAACACAACATTCACCACATTTTCATAAAAACATATTACATTTTTACCAAGTTAATGTCGTAGTGCAGTGGTTCCCAACCTTTTTTCTCTTGTGTACCCCCTGAGCCTTTTGTCATACCATGAGTACCCCCTCACTCATACGTGCTGATGATCCTTCACAAGTAGAACGTAACTGATTATTGAATGAAAATAACTTTATTTCATCTCCTTAATTTGAACATCTAATTCTCAGGAATTTTCTTAATTTTAACTTAATACACTCAATAAAAATAAATAAAAATGAATATGTTGCCTTGAAAATAAATAATATAATCAAATAAATACATATGAAATCAAAATAATCAACTTATCTTTGCTATATATATCTTGTAACATTTAGGCTTACACCATGGAGCCCCTTTGAATAAGTCCCCTTTAAACAGGCATTTAAACTTTAATTCAGGAACAAAACACTTCCAGAATAATATCCAGAATCAGTATAGGCCTAGCAGTTTCGTTTCACCAGTCATTTACAACTTTTTTTTGGGAGGGTTAAGCACAGTTAGTATGTTTATAAAACGGACAAGTCAAATCAAGCAATCTGATGTTTCTTAGCCGTGATATAATGAGCGGATATCCAGGGAATAGTTGTTGTTACTTTTCACAAATCAGTATCCCTCCGCGTCTGAGAACCGTTATAAAATCCTAAACTAAACTTTATATAGTAAACTAACTAACTAACTAACTAACTAACTAACTAACTAACTAACTAACTAACTAACTAAGCTTAAGATGGAAACATTTAAGGTTAACTTCGTCCTCCGGGGTGGGCTTACTATGGAGGAGTGGATTGAGAAGTGCCTATCTCCAGAAAAAAAAGCACCTAAACGACGACATTCGCTATCTGTTATTGTTGTTGCATAGCAACCACCTCGCACTCTGTGCAGATGCAACGGAGGGACGACTTTATTTTATTCCCGGGCTGATTTTTAGTCCCAGTCCGCCACTGAACGTAGCTATTATGTAAGGTAGTTGTAAATCAAACAAGTGCAGTACATGCTATGTTATAAAGCCGTGGAGGGCGGGAGTTTATAAACCAAAGAGTAACCGCCCTTACGGGACGCTGTAATAAATAAAGCGAACGCACCCGCAAGGACACCTGGCCTCCTATTGGTTGAGGGATTTTGACAGGATTGTTGCACAAAAGTTTAGAGCGCGCACAGAATAAATCTGAGAGCAGAACAAATCTGTAAACAGCAATATATCTGAGTGCAAGCTACAGTTTGAGCAGAAGCAGAGCTAAGTGCAAGCAGGCACTATTTGAGTGTGAGGACAGGGTTTGAGGGAAAGACATAAAGTATGCTCTCAAATTTAAATACCACGCTCTTGAATAAAGAGAGGGAATACCCCCCATAGTTTATCTCCGACGCATCTTTGTAACGCACGAAGGACAGGAGCTTCTCCACTCACATCTGTCATTTCATCCAGCTGCAAAGCGAACTGACCGGCTAGTTTTATTTTGTTCACCACTTGTCCAATTATATGAACAGACACATCATTGATCCGACGGGATACGGTGTTATTCGACAGGGGAACTTTCTTGAGTGCTTCGAGTAGAGTGAGATTTTTTTTTTTAGCCACATGCAGGGACACGGCGTGAGATGCCTCGAGTGCTTTCATTGACACATTCGTGGCTTTCATCATTACTGTCTGGCTCGACTTCAATTCCGACAGCTTTCGTCTGTAAAATTATTCACTTTTATCGACACTTCCCGAGTGTTTGGTGCTCTGGTGTCTCTGTACATGCGCTGGCTTCATCGCACTATTAGCCAGGACTTCACCGCAGAAGAAGCACTGAGGCTGCGGTGGGTCCGCAGAAGTATAAATGAATCAAAATATATATGTTTCACTGCCTTGGTTTCAGTTTGACCTCTTTCTTACGTTTCTCGGCGGGCTCCTCTGAACCCTGGCCTGAACCCAGAGCAAGCGGACGGTTCAGCCATTTATCCATAGCGCAGACCTACCAGTATTTTTCTGGCTGCAGGTAGCAGCTGTTTTCATTGTGGAATTTTGGCGCGGTTGTGCCACAGACTATTGTCTCCCTAGGGAAACAAATCGCGCACTGTCATTTTTGACGGGATTTTTTTTTTTTTTTTTACTTGTCACCTTGGAATTCCACGTACCCCCTACAGTTCCCTCGCGTACCACTAGGGGTACGCGTACCCCCGGTTGGGAAACACTGTCGTAGTGCATACAAGGTAATAGACTTAACGATTTGCACTGCTGCTTCTCTCCGCATTTCATTTACAGTGATCGGTTTATCGTTCAATTCACATTGCCCAAGTAGATGTTTAGGGGTCTCTTGGAAGTATACGAATGCATTTTTTATATCAGATAAATGCATTAACATCACATGCAAATTCTCTATCCTTTCACCCGCAACGATTATAATCTGCTTTGCTTCTTGTTCGGTTTCACCATTATTAGCTCTGAATGTAATCCTTTCTGGGGCTTCTTGTGCTTCTTGTGGTCTGTTGAATACCTGGCATAGGATTTGTTTAGCTGTAAGGACAGGTACCATATAATTGTCTTCAAAAGCTTTGTCTATATCGTCACACATTTTGGCATACCCTTCGATGTAATGACAACCGATACTAGAATAGAGATCCTCCAACCGTCTTTTAATACATGTTCTGGCACTGCCGCCAATTTGGGCAATTCCATAGTATCGTGCTTTTTCTCTCATTATACTGAAGCAAAGCTCTGCCATTGCTTTTGGCATTTGTTCAACACATTCGCAGCAGTCGGTTAGCGGTAGAGGATCTATGAGATTATTATGATCCGGTAATGGCTGTACAACACCATCAGCATCCAGTTGAAATGTCTTCACTTTGTTCCTTTTTCTTTTCACCTTCCTTCTTTTTGTCTTTTTCGTTTTCCGTCCTATTGCCCTTTTTCTTTTCATTTGCATTCTGCGTTTGCTTTTCATTTTTCTTCTGCTTTTCATTTAAAAAATTTCTTCGGTTTCCTTTACTTCTGCTTTTCTTTTCTGCTAAATGTCGTTTGCGATCTTGGCGAGTGGTATGAGATATACTGTTTCTATAAAGGTTATCTATTAGGGATGTAACGATATACCGAATATCGCGGTATCGCGGTAAATAAACGTCCCAATACCGTCGTGAGACTGAAAAAATCTACCGCGATAAAAAAAAAGAAAAGTTTTAAAAAAAAAGATATTATTTTTTTAAAACACTTGTTTTTGTTTTAAACCTTTATTTAACCAGATGGTCCCATTAAGATCATCGATCTCTTTTTCAAGAGAGACCTGTCCAACATGGCAGCAAGTAGGTTACAACATGAACATAAAACAACAGAACACAAAAGGACATCTATTTATATGGGGGTTATTCCCTATCTTTATTCAAGAGCGTGGTATTTAAATTTGAGAGCATACTTTACTTATTTATTTCCCTCAAACCCTGTCCTTGCACTCAAATAGTGCCTGCTTGCACTTAGATTTGCTCTGCTTCTGCTCAAACTGTACGTTTGCACTCAGATATATTGCTGTTTACAGATTTTTTCTGCTCTCAGATTTATTCTGTGTGCGCTCGAAACTTTTGTGCAACAATTCTGTCAAAATCCCTCAACCAATAAGAGGCCAGGTGTCCTTGCGGGTGCGTTCGCTTTACTTATTACAGCGTCCCGTAAGGGCGGTTACTCTTTGGTTTATAAACTCCCGTCCTCCACGGCTTTATAACATAGCATGTACTGTTCACGAGAGAGCACGCTCGTGAACTGTCATTACATTACATTGCATTTAGCTGACGCTTTTATCCAAAGCGACTTACAATAAGTACATACGACCAGGAAGACACAACCCTGAAGAAAACAGAATCATATAAGTACATCAGGTATCATAGAGCCAAACATTTCAAGTGCTACTCAACTGGCTATAGATAAGCCAGTCCTTTGGGTCCCCCTCTCAGCGAGGGAGCAGCGAGTCGTTTGGCTGATGCAGAGCGGAGTGCACGCGCTGGGGTGTATAGTTTAACCATGTCCTGGATGTAGGAAGGGCCAGATCTATTCGCAGCATGGTATGCAATTACCAGTGTCTTGAAGTGGATTCTAGCAGTTACCGGGAGCCAGTGAAGGGAGCGGAGGAGCGGAGTGGTGTGGTAACATTTTGGAAGGTTGAAGACCAGACGAGCCGCTGCATTCTGGATGAGCTGCAGAGGTCGGATGGCACATGCAGGTAGACCAGCCAGGAGGGAGTTGCAGTAGTCTAGGCGTGAGGTGACGAGAGCTTGGACCAGATCCTGCGTGGCTTTCTAGGTCAGCTGGGGACGAATCTTCCTGATGTTGTACGGCGTATATCTGCAGCAGCGGGTTGTAGCAGCGATGTTTGCAGTGAAGGACAGGTTGTTATCTAGGATTACTCCCAGATTCCTTGCAGTCTGAGTCGGGGAAACAACAGAGGTGCCGATGTTGATTGTCAACCGGGGGGGGGGGGGGCGGTGTTATGCCTTGTGTGCATGATGCACCTTGCGGGAGCGCGCACAGCGTAAAGCAAAACCTCCCAGACATGTATTGATCTGTGTGGCAAAGTACGGTTTGGAAACTATATCATTTCCTTTTGGAGGGCATGCATAACACGGCATAACACCAGAGCCTCGCTGCGGGGAAACGTTGACGCTGATCCGAGTTTGTTCTAAGATTGCTTTCAGATTTTTCCGTCATTGTTAAAAAAAATATTCGGTTAATGCGACCACTGGTGTCCCAGCAACACCAGTACCAAGCAAGAGAGTTTTTTCCAGAGCAGGGGATATTGTAAATGCCGAAACATCCCAGCTTATAAATACCTGGAAATGTGGACATTCTCATATTCCTAAAAACCTGTCTGATGATGTCGAGTGAGTGACTAGTGAGTTTGAGTTGAGTTACTTGAAAAACTAAAGTGAAACTTGATTTATTTTATTGCAGGGTCTGATTATTAAATGTCCTTGTTTATTTGTGAGATGCAGTGGCACAAAGAAAATGCCTACTTTGTTTGGTAGTACTATAGGTACAAAAACACTGGTTTTCTTTTTCCAGTCTGTTACTGTCACTTTGTTTTTGACAATACTGCTATCCTACTAAAATGCTGTACAAATCAGATTTATTATTTAATAAAGAAACATTTTCAGAGTAAAAAAAATTTGTATTGAACATTTTTTTTACCGTAATACCGTACCGTGGACTTGTTATCGCGATATTATCGTACCGTGAGTTTTTGGTATCGTTACATCCCTATTATCTATAATACCATCTTTTAAAGAAAGATATTCTTCATATGTCATGTTATCATAGTCCTCTTTTGTCCTAAAGACCTTACATGGATATGATATAGAGGAGAGCTCTTCTTCGGGAACATCCTCTCCCCTACTTTGTAACATCCAGTCATTAAGCCCGTATCCGTTATCCTGGTGGTAAAAAGGGTAGGCTACATCAGATTTGGTTTTTCTCAGATCCATGGCTAGTTTTCAGCGGTCGTCTTAGTGGGGTCCTTAGTTGTAGATGATTTGCTGAGTGGGGTGGAACTTGTTGCGTTGAGTGGGGGGAGTCATCTATAGAATTGAGAGTTTTTTTCACCAGTATAATGTCACTCGCTGTTTGACTCTTTTTAAATAATTTTTTTTTCATCTATCATTTTCAACCATGCAGCAAGAGGTCAAATTTAAGAATAAGTAATAGTTTGTCATGATTTTACGGGAAATAGTCAGAGCGCGATGTCACATCTTAAAGACAGCTTGAACTGGATAAATGGCTAGTCTTTTTCAAACATACCGTACGTTCTGCATGTTAGTATATCTAGCCAATCGATTTAGACCCTACTGCCCTACACTGAAAAAAAGGCTGTTGGATTCACATGATTTTAATATGGAAACCGGTTGCACACATTAAAAACATGTGTACTCAAAACTATTCCATTATGTTAAAGACACACAACTATGTTATGTCAAAGAAACATGAAATTGTTATGTTCATTTGAATATTTCCTTTAATATAGGCATATTCATTTACCCTATGTTTAACTAACATGACTTTTTTATGTTCATTTTAGGCTTTTAATATGCTCAGTATATTTAACTTGTACCTGTTAAAGCAACATGATTTCTTTATTTAAGCTTCACTGTAAAAAGTCTGTTGGACTTAAGTAATAAAAAACATGGAGATCGGTTACACATATTAAAATCATGTGTACTCAAAACTATTCCATTATGTTAAAGACACACAACTATGTTATGTCAAAGAAACATGAAATTGTTATGTTAATGTGAACATTTCCTTTAATATAGGTATATTCATTTACCCTATGTTTAACCAACATGACTTTTTATGTTCATTTTAGGCTTTTAATATACTCAGTATATTTCTGTACAGAGCCACATGAATGTTTTGTTTAAACTACATGCTATAGTTTTCTGTTTAATCTAGTGCTCCAGGGGTACATAAGATTATTTATTTCATGTGAATAGAGGCATTTCGTACATTCTTCAACAGGATGCATCCTAATCTCTTATATCTACAGCATTTATCACAACATTTTAAAACAAATAGTCAATAAAGACAAACACATTTCTTTGAACAACATTCATGTATTTTTCTCAAAGAACAAAACAATATTAACAACCTCCACACATCCAGATGAGCTTTTGGTTCCTCCATCATGCAGCCCCAGGAGAATTAACAAATACATTGAAAATAAAGAAATAGAGGAAATATAAAATGTTTGTGATGCATGTACATATACATTATTGTGTTAGAACACAGCAAGGAAGCTTAAAGGAAACTATTCTTCCAGCCAAAATAAAGGTTTATTGGGCCAAATGGCAAAGAAAGGCTTATTTTTGTAACTCATTCATACACTGAACAAAAATATAAACGCAACACTTTTGATTTTGCTCCCATTTTTCATGAGATGAACTCAAAGATCTAAAAACATTTCTATATACACAAAATAACCATTTCTCTCAAATATTGTTCACAAATCTGAAAAAATCTGTGATAGTGAGCACTTCTCCTTTGCCGAGATAATCCATCCCACCTCACAGGTGTGGCATTTCAAGATGATGATTAGACAGCATGATTATTGCACAGGTGTGCCTTAGGCTGGCCACAATAAAAGGCCACTCTGAAACGTGCATTTTTGCTTTATTGGGGGGGTCTGGGGGGGGTCCGAAAACCAGTCAGTATCTGGTGTGAGGGGTAGGATTAGGGTTAGGAGTAGGGTTGTGAATCGAGTGGCCTGTGTTCGTCGTCCATTACATACGCCTGCCCATACCATAACCCCATCACCACCATGGGCCACTCAATTCACAACATTACCCTAACCCTAACCCTACCCCTACCCCTCACACCAGATACTGACTGGTTTTCGGAGAAGTGCTCACTATCACAGATTTTTTCAGATTTGTGAACAATATTTGAGAGAAATGGTTATTTTGTGTATATAGAAAATATTTTAGATCGTTGAGTTCATCTCATGAAAAATGGGAGCAAAAACAAAAGTGTTGCGTTTATATTTTTGTTCAGTGTAGTAAACAATTAACAGAAAATGCCAACGCCTAGCCGAAAAAAGGAAATGTTCTTGCAAATCCATTATTTAAATAGTAACCTGCTAATATGAAAGGACACTCTAATACAAAAAAGCAATGGCATTGCTTTGGAAAAATACATGAAAGTATAAAGTATTTGTGTGGCAGAGTTGCTTGGTAGTTCACATGTAACGTGTGAAATGCTCTGTGATCTCTCCGGCCGTATTATACTCTCGATAAATATCAGTGTTTGACTAAAGCCTCTCCTGCTTCCATCCTTTCCTGAGCCTTGGCTCTGCATTGCTGCTACAGAAGTTTTCTTCACAAATTGGCGTTGTCGGCAGGATACCAAAAGATTTTCAGAACTGGTAAGTGTAATTTCAAAATCTATATTTGGACATTGCCTTACCAGAATCTGTGATTGACGGTATCATAAAAAATTACCTGTGAAACTGAGCGGCTGCATTTTTTTTGGTTTCTCTACTCTTTACATTTGGGGGTTTAATGATAACCTGGGGAATCGGTGTCTAAGGGACCTCGTCCTGGCCGATTTTCCCTGTGACTGCTGCTGGGGCATGTGCCTTCAGAGCAAACACAGCTCATGTAAAAAACAATAAGAATATTTGGGGGTAATGATAATCTAGTAATATCGATTTTGACTGATTTCCTCTGTGTGTGTTTTTTGGAATTAAATTACCAGACAATTACACACAGGAAATATTCGGAGAAACCTTAAAGAAAGCATCAGTAAAGTGGACTTCTGCATTAGGAGCAATGTGATAGATTTGTATTGAAACAAATCTCCGAATTCTGGAGATTTCAGCGGTCAACCGGTTAAATTAACAGCAGGCATCGCCTCGGATCTGCCTGCTGCTGCTGCAGTGTGTGTGATTTCACCCCCCCTGCGGGGGCCGCAGGCAAGAGAGGAAGAAAAGCACAGAGTGTCATATATCTTTTCCTCACACCATTGCCGATTTTTTTCGGTCTAAAAGCATTTCTTTTGACTGCGCCGCAGTTTCCTACTTGCTGGAGAAACTATTTTGATGTGTGCAGCCCGGGATGCACACATCAAAATATAGGTTAATTGGTCATTAATGGGAAGGGTGGTACGCGAGAATGTGACATAGCGCTATATTTCATCGTTGTAATGAACTGATGGGTTGTTAAATTTCACTGTTGTTGGAGAAGAAAAGGTACGGAATAAATAAAAAGTCTATGCTCTCCAGATCGGGGTGAGCAAAGCACCACTAAATTGGCATAGTGGTTGTTGATTGAGAATAAATTAGTTATTGCTCTTCAACAGATTCCGTTCTTAGCACTTGGACAAGTATATATGAGTAAGAAGGCACTCATATAAACAGATATTTCCCTACCTCCTCTGAAATCTCTCTATTCGGATTAAATTAAGTTGGAGGAGCTTTGCTGTCACGCTGATGTTTATTGCGAGTTCATGTTTGTTTGTCTAATTGTTTCTATATTGGTTTGCCTACCCGCCGTCTTGTCTATGCTTTGTAACAACTAATAATGAATCAGTCCATAGCCAGGGTTAAATGAACTAAACTTTAGTTATCTCACCAAAAGTAAATGACTTGAGAAAAAAAAACAATAATAATGTAAAGATGTAAAGCAAAATTATATATTATAGTATAAATGTGCTGCAAATGTGCTGCAAAATGGAAATAAAAAGCAAAAGAGTGTTTTTATGTCCTGCATCTGTCTCACACCCTGAGACCATCAGAGGCACCGCTGCTGGTCATAAATACCGGCCTGAGGAGATCAGGGTTAAAAAAAAAAATCTGTCTGCTCAATTAGGTCAATGTTGTATTATTTGTTTCATTTATTCTTAATCTATGTATTGTATGGTAATAATGAATAAAAAAATGTAATGTATTGAACACATTCCGAAACAATGCAAGACAGAACTGGACTCAGACATAATACTAATTGTGGTTGAAACCTTTTGCGCTGTTGCAGCGCAAAAGTTTAACATTCTTTATTAAACTGTTTCAAATTATTTCTAGTACAATTGGTCTACAGACATTACTACAATTCTAATAATTGTTAAACTACTGAGCTTATGAACAATAGAGTAAAGGTTGCTGGTTAAGCCAGAATCAATTATATTTGTTGAGGTCTTTATTGTGTGCATAATTAAATGTGCTAAATGAATTGAGAATTTTTTTTTTTGAAAAGGAGTATGATGGTGCAATCTCTTTAAGATAAGTAATTGCAGTTCCAAGATAGATGTTGTTTTCCCTGGGCCTCTCCTTCGCGGGCCCATAAATCATGAGATTTCCAAATGCGAACAGACAGAGCAACTAAAACAACTAAAGCAGCAGTGGTAATAATAACAGAAACGCTAAAGAGTCCCATTTAAAATAAATATATAAGAGCATTCATTTTAATTGTGTAGCAGTCGGTTTATCATTTTGGCAGCACTGTTGAGCATTTTGAGAAAAAAATGTATTTTCATGCTTCTGTGCAAGGCTTAGTCTTTCTATCTGTATAGCCAGTGGTGTAACTGAGTTCATAAACTCAACTAGTACTATACTTGGGTACAATTTTGAAATATTTGTACTTTATTTAAGTATTTAAATGTTTTGCTACTTTGTTCTTCTACTCCACTACAGTTCAGAGGTAGCCTACATGGTGTATTTCTACTCCACTACATGTATTTAATCCCTTTAGTTACTTTACAGATGTGGATGAATGATGTGAAATATAATCAAGTGTTAAATCAGACTTTAGTTCCACCTGGAGTAAATCCACAAGCTACCCTGCAGTATACAAAGTCATTCAAACTAGCTGCACCTTTACCGGCTTTGAGAACACTTTCATGATCAATCATTATAAAATATATCATATATATTATTCTGAAATGGACCAATCTGCACAACAGGGGCGGATCTAGAAAAATATTCATGGGGTGGCAAGAGGGTGGCAGGAGAATTTCAGGGGTGGCATCCCCTGGCAGAAGTATATGCTGATTTAATCGCAGTCATATCAATCAATGTTAACTTGGTAAGCCACAATATTGATATTTTAACTCAATAACATTTGGTGACATTATTGTGGCACATCAGTAAAGTCTTACATATTTAATGAATTTTAACTGAACAATAACTGAATGAGTTTGTCTCACTCTTAGACCAGCAGGGGTACCAAATCAATGCAGACTGCTGCAATAAGTACATTAATTAACTGTCTCATCGATGTTTGTCTGTATGAATATGATAATATTGTTCCTATCAGCTGTCAATCACTGTTATGATTCACATATTCAGTGTTATTATTAAATAAACTATATTTGTTGGAGGAGGTAATGATGCATGTTACTCAAGATGCTTGCTCACCCTCCTTCATATTTGAAAGACAAGTAATTAGTATCATATATCAAAATAATCAAAAGAACAGTTCAGCGCCCCACAACTTAATTGCAAACAGTTACAACCTTGACTTTACATCAGAAAGAACAAACATTAAAAGAAGTGACTAACTGCATCAGTTAGGGTTAAAAAAACGTGTATTCAGCTAAAACATATACATCGCTGCAGTTATGATCCAGTGGAAAGTCCTTACCTACTGGCCTAGTTAAATCAAAGTGGTTACTTTCTTTTGGCTGGGCAGTGTAATTTTACACACCGTCTTATTTGACTTTCTCAGGACTTGAAACTGTTTTTTTGGGGGCAGACCCCCACAAAGAAGAAAAATATTATACACACGTAAGGTAACTAACTGCCTCTTAACAGTTTATTATTCTCACGGATGAGTCGATGAGAATAATAAACTGTTAAGAGTTGTTGGCATCAAGTTGGCATGCCTATTACAGCTGAATGTGGTGATTACCATCTTGTTCATCAAAACGACTCACTTATTAAGATTTAAAGCTATGGTGCGTTTTGATTCAATGCTGAGTACAGCCAAACTTGACAGGCTCTTCTCTGTCATTGTAGACCGCAAACAGTGGCTCCAGAGCATTTGTGTTGGGTAATCTATGGTAGGGCTAACCCATACAGTGGTGGGGCTCAAGTCAGTATTTGCAATGTAATTACATACACGCTCCCCTTAACAGTGAAACGCCACGCGTGAGGTTTAGACTATTTCCCTGTCTCAATCCAAATTGAACTGTATGAAATAAAAAGGCACATTTGTCTTGTAGTAAATAAAAAGGGCGACCTGGAGCCAATCCTGCAATTTCCCCACAGGTGAAAGAGTTGACATGCTGAAAACCCAACCCCTGCAGGGGGGGTCTGCGGGGATTCTCCCCCCAGAGATTTTTTTGAAATACTAACATAAAATACACATTCTGGTACTCTCCTGAGAAGAAAAATAAATACATCTATTACTACACGACATATTTAAAAACATGAATGGTATTTTAGTTTTTTGTTACTTTGTTCTGAAAGCTGAACCTGCTGCTCCTCACAGAGAGAAGAGGGAAGAGGCTGTGAATTACTTTACATTGTGGATAGCCCCCATTGTTCTGTGTGTCAAAATGAAAGACAGCCCACACACCTATCAATCACCAAACCATGGGGTCTTATTTCATTATGTAATGTTGTATCGATGTATCGGGACTTCCTGCAACAACACCACACCGTTATCTTGATTCTGATTGGCCAGAAGACATTATCAAAGATGTTCTATTGAGAGGACGATCACTACGTGACAAAAGTTTTCAAAACCGTTTCTAGTCTTCGGTATTTCCAGACAAGTGGCTACTGAAATCAATCTTACTTACTAAATGTGCAATTTACTCCGCGTGAGTTGGCAGACTTTATTTGGCTTACCTTAACATCATTTTTCAAGATGGGGCTAAGCCATTTCTTGGTATGACTGTAGCCTACCCCAGCCATACCCTGGCGCCGCCACTGACCGCAAATACCTCATTCCTTCTGTCTACTTGGATCAGAAATGCTTCTCGTTTTGCGCTGTCCCCCGTTCAAATGAAATCGCCTCCAATCATATTTCCACGCTCGTTCCAGGGCCAAGAGAGGGGTTACAAGGCTTGCGTCTTGTGCTGCATTCACTTGCACTCAGACATTAGAGATTTTCTCTCATAAATGTCCGATGAGCCACAATTTTTTTTTCAAAACAATGCTGCCACCCCGTGCCACCCTGTAGAACCGCCACTGCTGCACAATGACTACTTTTAGTGTCGCTATTTCCACTATATTTTGATGAGAATACTTTTATACTTTTGCTTGAGTAACATTTTGAATGCAGTACTTTTACTGTAACATAGTATTCCTACACTCTGGTACTTCTACTTTTACTCAAGTACAAGATCTGAGTACTAAAGCTAACGTTAGCAGATAGTGACAATGTATGCTAGTTAGCTAGCTCAACGATTCCTTAAATAATATTGCGACAGAAAAAATGTTAAGTGCACACCACGCTCTGCCGCTCCGACAGGGAGCTCTGCTCTGAACACCTGAACGGCCCGTTCTAACAGCTGTTCACCAGCGGTCCAGTCTGTGCCACAGTGACTCCGGACCACACAGCTAATATTAACGAATGCACCCGTAGGTAATGTGGCTGCTGAAGCTAGACCATCTTCGCGGAGCAGCAGAGCCTTATTATACATCCATGAGCAGAGCCGACGGGCAGGAAGACTCAAGCACACAGCTCGCGCTTCATTATCATATATAAAAAAGAACACCATGCGTGTCATGATGGCACATAACAGCTCGCGGCTGCAGATTACTCCGGTTCCCAGACCCCCCCATACCCCAATAATATTTATTGCAGATCTACATAAATCACACAAACGACCTATTTTGGATTCAAAACGGCGAATTTCGCCGAAAGGTGACAAGTTTGCATCCGTGCTTGTTATCCTTTCATCACAGAGCTGGCAAAATGGTGTATTGATTAGATTCTGATCCGTGCAAGTCCAATTTTAACTGACTTTAGTTCTAATGTTAATGTGATTTCAACCCATACGTAATTATTTAAATTAACTCAACATTTCACATGATGGATTAGTGTTCCACATTTTTCCCACTGATTTGTTTTATGATTAGGCCAATGGTAAAGAGAGACATTGATGGCCCTGTGTCCTTTTTGTTAGTACGTGGTTCCATTTTGTCTATGGCCTTGGACGGCTTCACTGAGAGTCACCCAGTTCTCCCCTGCTACAGTCCGGCTGAGTGCAGTCGCAGAGATGCTATGGCTGCTCTACATGACATTAATGGTCTGGTCCGAGAATGGACACCATTTCCTGCTCCCAGAGAGAATGGCGCTCCTCAAACTGAACATTGCAGCCGTTGATTGATACTGTCTCACATGGGTCTGCTCCCCCCCATCGAGCCATGAACTGAAAGCTTGACATCTGCTTTGAACACTTGGAAGCCTCATTGTCACACCAGCACCAACCCTTGGGTCAGTCAGATGAGACTAACGGCTTCACTTAGGGCATTTGGGTCAGACACATGACTCTCGTTACCGCAGAGTGGGTTGTTTTTTAAGGCTATTCATACTGCTATGCAGAGGATGCCCGTAAGTTGGCAAGCTGTTAAAAACCTCTACTATGTTTAGTATAGGCCTAATGTCAGGGGACTCTTACTGTCTACTTCTACATGTATTCACATTATATGGACCATGTTTCCACCTGGTTAAACTAGAGTCAATTGATAGATTCTACATCAAAACAATTCGTTTTTATTGTTTCCAATGATAACGTCACCTTAAGTGGAGGAATGCAAACCTGTTTTCAAATGTAAGGTTTTGAATTTGTTTGACATTTCTCAGTAATGACACCCTCAGACGCCCACTATCATTCATGCTATGCCTTCAGTGGTAACTCAGATGTTAAGGGGGTTGAAGCTTTTCCTCCCGAATCGGCTATGCTTTGTTTTGTTTTTTCAACAACGGTGTGCATTTCCTGCATAATATATGCTTCTCACAATTGTTTTTTGTTAGCTGCACACCGGTGATACTGAGTCTTCTCGAGTAATTGATTATGACCTCTACCATGCTTACATGGACTCGTATGTTTTATTTCAAATCTAACAGAAGTAAGAGAGAAAGAGATGGGTGAGTGAGAGACGAAAGACATGGGGAAGTGAGGAAAGAGGTGGTATATGAGGAAGAGAGAGAGATGTGGAAGAGAGAATAGAGAGAAGAGGGAAGAGAGGGATAGGAAAGAGAGAAGAGATATTTGCGAGTTGCATACTGATACTGAGTCTTATCGATTAATAGCTTATAGACAATACCATGTTTAAATAGACTCCTACTTGTTATTACACATGTGACATATGTAAGAAAAGGGAGGGAAGAGTAAATTATATTGAGTAATTGATTTCATATTGGAACATTTATTTCAAATGTATTTCTGATAAACTAATATTTTATCAAACGGTAAATGGTGAATTAATATAACATTTAGAATCATTGAGAAGGGGTTATATCCACAGGAACTAGCTCACATTTAACTTAAAATAACATTTCTCTGCTTTGGATTGATGAGTATATGATTCTTGTATGTTTAATGACTAACACAAACCTTACATTTATGCATGTGCATGTGTCAGGAAGGCTCCCAAATAATTCTGAGGGGCCTATCCTATTTTGTAATTGAATGATAATGTGCTAATCCATTACCTTGAGTTGTCTTCACTCAGGAAAACATCCCTATCAAGTGTTAACCCAATAACTAGGACAGCTCTGAAGGCCAAGGGTCAGAGAGAGAGGATCACACTCTCCGGCTGCAGAGAGCACCCCCAGCCACGGACAAGGGGGCACGAGGTCGTTCGAGATGAGAGGATTCTAATCTTCAACTTTCTGATGAGATGGGATGCTTCTTCATCTTTCTGCTGGGGGGGCCCCAAGTAGACAACCCTGCAGGACGAATGATGGTTTCAGAGGCTTCATACAAGGTTCCATGTTTCTTGGAGGAGCAGATCTTTTCCTAACCTCTCCCATCACGCCACTTGGAATAGGCAGTTGCACTGCTCTCAAGCAGAAGGAATGCAGGCAGATGAGCCTCCATTTCACTGGGGGATCAGCTACAGTGCTCACTAATGAGCCACACAAAAAAGCAGAGCAATTGTGGGGATTGAAATATTGGCGCTCTGATGAAGAAGAGTTTTGAGCCAATCAGCACCTCAGTGCTAATCTATACAGTATCAGGATGCCTTTACACACCAGACATTCTGTGTCATAAAGAGAGGAGGAGGACGAGTCAGGAGGACAGGTTCTTTCAGCTCTTGTACAAAGATAACATTTGAATTGAATGAACAGATGTTTACAGATGTACAATTAATGATAGTTCTTATATTTCCGATGAACAGATATGTGTTAAATAGTGGTGATAAATATATTTTGTCAGATCAGATTACACTTTCACACTAAACAAAATTAATTAATTGATATTTTCAGATTATAAGATATTGAACAATAAGATATTTATAATATTATTACAGATAATGAAATGATCTTATTTTTGAAACATATATTTTGCTATTATATTTTTGTATTTCATGTGTGTTTATTATTGTGCTTTTGACAAATGATGCCAAACACTGAGGAGAGATGATTTTTTGACTGCATTCAATCATGATGATTGAAGTGTTTTCAATCTTGTTTTACTTTTGATGTAATTGATGTATGTGAGCCCATACAACTCTGAAGACGCTTATTGATTTAAGTATTGACTGAAAATATTTTTAGACTAATGTTAATTGGTTATCATAAATTGATAAAAAGTGTGAAACTGTCAAGGAATATTTTAATCCGATCTCTTTGTATCTTGAGTTTCTCAGTTTTTCTGAGATCCTGTCAAATTTACAAACAATATGCTTTTCGTTAAGTCGCAGCTCCTGTCTTTAATGTGTGGAGAACACAGGTCAAGAGGTCCTCTGCCTTCCTGTGGGTGAGGGGTTTGGTTCATTTGAGTTAGTAACACAAACTAGTCTTTGTTCCCATGTCTGGTAATAATTAAGATAGGAAAAGGTGTGCTTTCTAAAACCGCCTTTTCTCTCTAGATCCATGTTTCTACTCTTTGTGTGGCAGAGTTGCTTGGTAGTTCACATGTAATGTGTGAAATGCTCTGTGATCTCTCCGGCTGTATTATACTCTCAATAAATATCGGTGTTTGACTAAAGCCGCTCCTGCTTCCATCCTTTCCTGTGCCTTGGCTCTGCATTGCTGCTACAGAAGTTTTCTTCACACATGGTAGCAGCTAATGCAATGTTGTCCACATCAGTTAGTAGGCTACCTGTTGGCCTTCCAGGACAATCTGTCCTCTGGTCTCATCTGTCCTCTGGTCTCATCTGTCCTCTGGTCTGATCTGTCCTCTGGTCTCATCTGTCTTCTGGTCTCATCTGTCCTCTGGTCTCATCTGTCCTCTGGTCTCATCTGTCCTCTGCTCTCATCTGTCCTCTGGTCTCATCTGTCCTCTGGTCTCATGGTGGAATTGTGTTTGACAACATAAAGTCCCACTGTAATCCCCTCAATGGACCGCAGAATGACGTCTTCATCTTCTGCCTGCAGAGTGCACAGTCACAAAAGGAACAGAGTTAGATCTAACAAATCAATACATATATATATACCCATTACTAAGTCCCTGTGTTTAACAAGTACATTTGGTCAGATGTCAGTACTTTTAAGCCTCCTTGTTATCTGATATACTCCTGTCTGACCTGATAAAAAATGTTTCATTTCCTATATCCGTTTTAAATGAAAAGCCCTCTAGCTTTTCAGTGTAGTCTGGCTATTAAACAAAAAACAGGGATGTTCACATACTTTAGGCTATATACTATGTCGTGTTTCAATAAATCCATATTTTAACGCCCAACAAAAAAATCAAAAAGTCAAATATTACTTCTACTGACCACAAACTCTCTCATTGAGGTGCACACACAGCCCGTTGAGAAGACAATCCCGGCCTAAATCGACATCATCAACCTAAGTGAAGGGGAATAAGAAAAGAAAGAATCTATTTTGCTTAATGAAATGTGGACACTATTGACTCGATGTATAATTTCCTTAAAATGAATTCTTACTTGAGTCATGTTTGACATAATACAGTTCAGACGCTGGCCTATCTGTCCTCCTCTCTTCTCAAAAACCTTCAGAAGTTTGTCAGATTCCACATCCAGCTGAGAGAGAAATCTTGATTGGAGGGGCAGGGTTGTTATGCGCTTAAACTCCACATTTATCAAAGAAAACAAAATATCACAGTCATAAAAATCATGAATTCATTTCATTTTCTAATGATGTTATGATTGTAGTTGTGTGCTTGCCTCAAAACGATGCAGATAAACTAGTCCATGCATTTGTTACATCAAGGCTAGCTTATTGTAACTCTTTATTATCAGGGTGTACCAAGAAGTCAGTTAAGTTGCTTCAGCTGATTCAAAATGTATTGCCCAGAGCACGGAAAAGGGACCACATTATTCCTGTGTTGGCTCCATAGTGAGAATAACTTTTGATATCAAGTACGAACAATCAGGTTAGACTACATTACATTTCATTTAGTTTACGTTTTTTTCCAAAGCGACTTAAAATAAGTATTACTGTAATATTGGTTTCCATTGGTTTCAATGGAGACGTGCACTGCAGCAGCGCGCACCGCTCGTCACGAGGAACAACCGAGAAACATCTCAACTTCCGTAAACACAAGTGTAAGGCAAATATGGAAGATAAGTTAATTTCACAGCGGGTGGATCGTCACCCTTACTTACGGTGGCCCTGAGAGGCCAGGGTGCTGCAAATAAAAGAACGCTGCAAATTAAAAAACCGCTGCAAATAAAAAGAAACAGAAACGCCGCGCAAATAAAAACGCTGCGATGCAAATAAAAAAGCCTCAACGGAAGTGAACTACCGGGGACTATTATTGCTGATGCACATGCGGTTTTTTATGCGAGAGAAGAAGAAGGCTGGGGGATCTCCAGGAAACATCTCATGGGTAAATTTAGGCCCATTCCCAAACCGCCCCCTACACCCTACCCCTACACCTCCGTTTGCGCGTTCACGCGGAGGGTCCGCCATATTGAGGGCTGTTCCAAAGTAGCGAGTGTGGAGGGGGAATGGGCTATCAAGCCCTCAAACAGCGAGTCTTCAGCCGTGCTGACTTGAGACCGGTCTCTACCTGACCGGAGTCACGCTGTGTGTGTCCGTCAGGAAACACGCTGTTTACAAGTAGTTCCAGCAAACATCCACTGATAAACTGTGATGTTAACAACCTCATGATAACCTCATATGTTTTTAACCTAGGATCATACCTGTGTTTAGTCTAGAAAAAGGTAAATGTGTGCATTTTATTATAAAGTTGTGTATATTTACAGACCGTTGCAAAAACTAAGAAGCTTATAAACATCAGGTTTAAAACTAAAAGAGCTTTGAAACACAATGAAAGACGTTTGGAGTTGTATTTGAGTTATTCATTTAAACTTTTTGTCAAAGAGATGCCGATTTGAAACCGTTGTTACATACAGTTACGGCATTTCCTGTTTCTGCCGGAGAGAGGGGAGGCCGTCCCAAAGCTTGCTGCTGTATTTACTCCCTCCATCTGACAGGAGGGGGCCTCGTTGAGCTGCGTGTGTGGCTACAGACGGAGTTCACTCCATCACGGAGGGGTAGGGTCGAGGGAGTGGTTTGGGATTGGGCCTTTTAATGTTAAAGTTACACAGGATGTAGATAATATCTGTCACTGCCGTATTTATGACTTTAAATTACGTTATTTTGTGTGTGGGAGCAGATTATGTGTGTAGTGTATAATGTTAGTAGAACATAGCTTTGATCAAAACTGCAGAAAGCTATTTTCAAGTTGTTTGTTTGTCTGTGAAAATGTTTGATTCTGCTCGATTTATCCGTGCAGCTTGAACCGTTTTAAATCTAGACTACCACACACACACACACACACAAACACACACACACACACACACACACACAGTATTCTTGCGTGTTTAACTGCCTGAGGCTTGTCTTGCCCTTGTCAGTGGGGAATGTCGTGATTAAGACACACTTGCAGTCCATGTTGGGATATTCCTTGTATTAAGCCAGTGTTGAAAGTAGTACTGATTAGTCTTTCCAAATGTGTTAGTGTTATTTAAAAACTATTGCAGTGCCCGTTCGGGGCATGGCCGTTCAGAGCTTGTGCCCGTACTAAGCGGACCGATTGTTTGGCTCCCATAATTGCTGCTTGCAATGTTGTCCGGGGGGGCGTACCCGATCGGAGCGTGTAGATTCGTCAAAAATAAAGGTTTAGAAAAATTAATCCCAAAAAATTCTAAATGAAGGATGCACATCATCGTGCAATCCGCAAGCCATATCCGAAAGCTTAGGTCGATCTGACAAACAGTCAGAGAGATATGCGAGCCACAGACACACACACAGACACACAAACACACACACACACAGACATTTCTTGCTTTATAGATAGATAGATGTTCATGCAATTGAAGCGCAAAGCAACCTAATGATACTTTATTTGTTTTGTTGCAGGTCATAATGTATTGTCCTTTTTGTGGACAGCAGCAGCCTTCTAAATCAGCCTTTTGCTGTTCATGTGGCAAGGACATCAAATTCCTGTGTGATGTTGATAAAACAGGCACAAGTGGAGGTAATTTCTATTTTTTTATTTTTTGAATTAGGCTTAGGCAATGTACACTTTATATCTTATGAGTATGGGTGAGAACACTGTATGTCTCTCTGTTCTTTGTCATTGACGATTGATTTGACTCTTATTTCAAGCAGAGGCTACAGGAAAAAGCACACTGGAGTTATTTCGGTCTTTCCGGAGTGTAAAAGAGAAGGAGAGACGAGCAGGTTTTAAGAAAAAAAAAACACCATCAAAAGACAACCTGAAGGTTGTGAAGGTACATCTTTTTGCTGAGATATACTAATAATTTGCCGACAGTTCATTCTGTCATGTATTTATAGTGTCACTGAACTAGTTAACAGTCGCCTATTTCATTGTTTCTCTGTAGATTTCAGTAGGCCTTATGAGGCTGAAAGATGGTGTAAGGAACAGTACTTCCCCTTTTGATGCGACCAGAGTCGGATGCAGACGAATTGCAGAGAGCTGCTGAGCAAAAAATGAAGACCTTCGACAGAAATGTACATGGCGGTCCCTACGTACTGCTCTACCCTGACGGTACAAAGATAACTAATATAACAGAAGTACCCTTCACTCTAAACGAGTACAAAGAGGTAGTGGGGAAGGCCTACCAACGTATCACACTGTACATTTGTACAGCTGAAGATTTCTTTACATCTTGTAAGTAATTGTGAAATGAATTACCAACCAAGAAGAGCTTTTTACATTGATTTGTTTGTCAAGGAAAGCACTCTGTTGTTCTGAGTAGTCTAAAATCCTCTTATACCTGTTCTTGTATTTCACAGCTCAGGAAACCAGCTCTGAATCCAACTCATCGGATTCAGAGGTGATCATCATGAGTCCAACTTCTGCAGAATTCAATGCAGCTGATACATTAGTGCAGGGGTGGCCAACCAGTCAGAGGTTAAGAGCCACATTTGTTCTATGTTACTGCAAAGAGCCACATCAAACACACAGTCACTGATACCGCTTGTTTCAGTTTTTTGTTTTCTGGAGACAAGATTTCAACCACGACACTGATGCATTTTTGTGGCATTGGGATATATTTTTTAAATCCTCTGGAGCAGAGAGAGGAGCTGTGGATTATTGTTATTGATTAATGCATCAGTGTTTTTTAGGGTCAAAAACACTAAACTCACAACTTAAAATGAAAGTGTTTAGTTTATTTAATAAAAGAGCACATGTTCAATGTGAAAAGTTATAGATTATTTGCAATTTGGTGCTATATATATATATTTAAAAAAAAAAATTATATATATTTTTTAAACACCTTGAATTTCAAGGGGGGGACGCAGGGCTCCGTTGGCGGGGCGCAGCGCCCCTTCAAGACAATGGCAGGATACTGGATAGTGTTTAATCAACGATAGGTTTCCCCCCCTCATGATTTGTGATTGGTTCACTGCATCGCAGGTATTATTGTGATTGGCTCTTGGGCCACATCAAAATTAGACGCGCTGTCATCCTCTCATACTGACACCTGACACCACACATACACACGTAGGGAGAGCCGGGACGAAAGTAACATGGGACAAAAGTAACGGAGCGATTTTATCCGAGCCCAAACAACTTTTACCAGCCAAATTACGTTAATACTTAACAGACCTACTAAATATCAGGTTTAACTGTCATGAGTAGCTAGTGTTGTCACGATACCAACATTTTAGTTTCGATACCAAGTCAAGAATTGCGATTCCGATTCTTTTTCGATACTTTTCTTAAAAAAAGGGAAACAGTCTTAAATGTAATTATTGTGCTTTATTTCACACCAGAACCATAACCATAACACACACTTTTAAACAATGAGAACAATAAATAAAATAAATGACAAGAATTCATATTAAATAAAATTAATACATTTCTTACAGACAGGCCTGTGGTGTCGTACTTCCACATTTCGCTTCTGGCGTCTTTGTTGTCAACAAGCCGAGGCGCAGCGGCAGTTGCACTCCACTTGCAGCCATGCTTCTCGTTTTCTCACATACTCTGGCAGCTAGCGCGTGCACGAGAGAGGGAAAGGGACTTAGAACGTGCTTGAGAGGGGCCGGACTGCAGGCACGGCTGCAGTGATGGGAGAGGAAGCAGAGCACTGAACACACACGGCTGTTATTAAAACGGCGTTTTCTCACCGGAGTACTTTTCCCCGACATTCTTAAAGTACCGATACTAATTAAACAGAGGAATCGTAACGTTTTTAACGGCAGGGTATCGCGGTACCTTTCAAGTATCGGTACACCGTGAAACACTAGTCAGGAGTCAGTGTCTCTCCCCCAAACTCACACATATACATTCAATCGATATGAACTGAAGAGCCGCATGAAACTAGGCAAAGAGCCGCATGCGGCTCGAGAGCCGCGGGTTGGCCACCCCTGCATTAGTGAGTACTACATTTGTTGTATCTTAGATCGCTTATATTGTAAATTCTATCTGGAAGTGAAAATGTTTCTAGATTTCACATAGACGGCATATTTTTACGATGAAACATGTCCCAAAATAGCATTTCAAATTGCGGTAAATGTTGCAGCGTCCTGGCCTACACATATTTTACAAACTTAAGAAAACAACTTTATTTAGTGCAGATCCCTGCAAAATCACACCATAATAATTTGTATGTTTTTCACTGAAAGTGATAATGTAAGAAGGATCATTCCCCCTGTCGCAAATCACATACACTATCAGTCAGAATAATAGAATTCAATATTTATGTTCAAATGTGTTAAGTTCTGTCAAATTTGAAGTGTCACACTGATATATTGTTTTTTACTTCCAGGTATGGGAACCTGCAGATGGAGAGTCAGGCACTGATTCAGCAGCTCCACTAATTGTGGCTCCTAAACATTGTCTATTGTTCACATTTAGCCTTGTCTGAAAATATTGTCACACAATTAATGTCTTAAACTACATGAAATAATGTGTCACACTGACCCAGAGATCCACGTTTGTGTACATTAGAATAGTCTTTTCTTTCTAAATCAGCCCTCTGATAGCCATGATTTAAAATACTTCAACTTACCTGTCCTATCCCTGTTATGGTTTGTGATTCAGGTCTTACTTTCTGACTCACAAGAGGGCCCAGGAACATCAGGAGGTGTGCTGGAAACTGCGTGCTATAGGTATTATACTTTCCTTTCTACAATTCAAGTCTGTTTTATATGAAAACATCAACAATGTAAACTTGTGTATGTCAATTTCTCAGAAAATATACTCAGCTGTATGCGCCCATTGTAATAGAGGATAAGGATGACTCAGACAGTGTTGAGTGCAGTCATTCCAGAGGATACAAAGTAAGAGAGAAGTTACCCTTACTTCAACTGTGGTTGTTATTTTTCCTGATCAAAAATGTGTGCTATGGTGTACCATTTAACATGGTCATAATTTATCTGATGACAGGGTGGACCAGCAATCACTTTCTGAGATAACTGCAAACCTGGCCCTAGAGATTGACCATCGAGCTGTCAGCAGATTTAACATCTGTCGCTCGAACATCTGGGATGGAGCAGTCAGAGGATTCAAAAGGGCAACATTCTCAGAAAAGAAAGACATCCTGGTGAAATTCTCTGACGATGAAGGGAGGTTTGAGGAAGGTCTCGATACAGGTGGCCCCAAGAGAGAATTCCTCTCCCTTCTCATGAAAGAGCTGAACAAACGGCCCATATTTGATGGACCTGTGGAGAGCCGCTACCTGGTCTACAATTCAACAGGTTCTGTTTTGTATATAATGTTTTAAAAGAACCCATATGTCAACCTTGCAGTGTTTTCAAATATGGAAACTGATTTAATATTTCTTTATTCTGCATTATCTTGGACAGCTATCAGAGAGGATGAGTATTGCTGTGTCCATTGTGCATGGTGGACCTGGTCCTAATTTTCTGTCAGAGGATCTGGTCAGCTACATCTCAGGGCAGAGCAGTTTCAAGGCATCTGTCGGAGACATTACAGATGAGGAGATAGGGAAAGTCCTACAAGAGGTATGAGAAGGGTGTGAAATTCTAGAATAGGTAAAGAGAGAGTTTTGTCCACTTAAACCATTCTTTCAAGATATACTTCTGGCATTACCATTTTTTATAATTACGTGTCATATTTGAAATGTGTGGGACTCTGTTATCTCTTCTTTTAGATTCAGAATTCACCCTCAGTGGAGATCCTTCAGGACTTGATGATACGGAACAGTGCCATGTTGCAGACTGCTGGGTGCTTCAGACATGTCAGGTCATGTGAAGAAAAAAAAAAGATTGTAGAGGATTACCTGAAGTGGTACATAATCCACAGGAACAACACTGCAATCGAAAGGTAGGTTTTTGTATTTCATTGTTATTGCTAAAATAATTATGAAAAACGTGTTGCTGTTGTCCCATTTTCTTGCTTACTTACTTCTACATGATGCACATGTATCTTTGCATGCATCTTTTAATTGTATTTTAGATTCAAGGCTGGACTTGAAAGTTTGCAGTTTCTGACAGCTCTGCAGCAGCATCCGACGTCCTGACCCCTGCTCTCTGTCATGCCGATGTGAAGCTGTTAAAACATTTTAAAGCTTCCTCTTTTGGACACTTATGGTGCCTTCAAAACCAACATGAACTTTGGCATTATTAATTCCCCGGCTTTGGGTGCCTTTAAACAATTACATAACTTGTGGTAAAAGTTAATGTTGCCACACACAGTACACAGTCCCTTGTTTTAATGTCTGTCAGACCCAAGTGTTGTGACGTAAGAGAGATGAGTATTTTTCATGGCAGATTTGTCCTATTTCATATCTAACATGTGAACAACACCACACATTTGTATTGTATTGTTATTGTATTCTCGTTAGGTAGGTAAGGTAGACCGTGGTTAAATCAAGAGTTCAGAACATGTTAAGATGTTTTAAAAATATTTACATAAACAGTAAATAAAGACTGCAAAAGACACCTTGTCGTGCAAATGTGCCAATTTTGTTTTGGCCATTATATCATGTTTTTACATGGACTTTGTGAAAGAGTAAAGCTGAATGACTCTTCATTAAATGCTTTAAAAGTGTTTCATTTTAACGTAAGGACTTGTTTTTCTACGTATAGCATATATGTTACACACTCGCTACAAAGATGACACGGCTGTAGCTGGTTCACAAGGTGTTATTCTCAGATCCACTGAAAACAGAAATAACAGTATGTGACTGATGCAATGAATGAATGTTATTGTTGATTCATCAATTTGTTATGGGCTGTGTCTGAAATCACTCCCTACTCACTATATAGAATTCCCTATATAGGGAGTAGTGAATGAGAGTGATTTCGGACACGCCTTGGTCTTTAAAATGTCAGAAAGTGAAGCCTCACAGAGAACAAATTAATCCAGCAAATATTCACATTTTAGAGGCTGGAACCTGCTTATATTCAAAATTAAAATCAATTACCAAAATATTAGGTGTATAATTTTCTGACGATTGACCATTCAACTGATAACACGGATGTAACACTAAACATGTTTTACAAAATACATGAATATGCTGTATGTTTATTTAAACAAAGAAAGGTTTCAGTCTAATGACTTATGCAAAGATACAAGATTAATATTTCACTGGACTTATCTACTCAGAATTGCAGCATTCTAAATAATATTCAACCTACATTGGAAACTTGTACACACAAAAGGTTCTGGGGGGCTGGTGGGCCAATGTATTCTACACTCCAGACATGTTTTTCATGGACATGTAATTCTGAACAGCAGCTGTCCCGTTCACTGGTGGAGCCAACCCACTCCGTCTTATGCATCTCCAGATTCTCATCACCACACACATTGTACTGGGATGATGCTTGCATGATGCCATCAAAGTGGCGTAGGGCTTCCCAGGACACTGGAAATCCACACTCCCTTCCGCCAAACCTAAGACCAGTCATAAATTGAAACATAATGAGTCAAGTGATTACAAATGGATCATTTAACCCCCCAAACATGCTAGATAAGCATTATAACTAAATCTCCATTGAGTCAGTTCTTCGTTAATTAAATCCTAAACAAAGAGCTTTGACTTGAGAAGTTCCTCTCAGGTTGACAGCAGCTCTTTCAGTCAAACATGGTCATTCTACTCACTTTCTAACACAAGGTACTTTTTGGAATTGAGTAAGATACATCGACAGAATAGCTTTGGACATTTTCTGATTTAGGTTTTGTGTTGGAATCCATTTTTAGTCGTTTAAGATTTGAAATCAGACTAAATGAATCACGTTATTTATCAAGTGACAAACTTGTCATATTGGGCTGATACACCAAATTATATGAAGTCAGATATATTTTAAAGTAATATTACCAAACAATTTCAATACAAACCTGTGAGGCAGGTGGTACATGGCATCAGGTTTACCTGATGGACACTGAGACAGGCGAACAGGTCGGATGGTGTGTTTGTTCCACAGCTGTCTGTACTCATCGAGGTCTTTTTGTAAGATGCCCAAAAACACATATCGCAGCAGACACTTGTGCTCATGGCTCCCAGTGAAGAGGTGCCTCTCTCTAAGGTCACTGAAGAGCTCGATCCAGAACTGAGTCCTAATGGTGGAATTGAAAACTTTTGTGTTTCATGAAAAAAAAACAACTTCAAGTAAAAAGTCACAATATTTTGCTAAAAAGTCACAATATTTCTAGAAATGTTGTACATTTCTTGGTGCGCTCCTACATTATTTCATTTGGGAGCACATAAACTCCCTTGGGAAAATGTTAGTGTACAGCTCTAATGTAATTTCACAATTTTTTCAATTTTTTTCATCCAGATAGATTTAAAGTATTTGGGCACCTCTGTACTATATACACACACACACACACACACACACACACACACACACACACACACACACACACACATACATTCTTGGACCTGACCTGAAAAGGCTATACCTTTGCTTTCTGAAGAAAGACCACCAACTCTCGATGTGCTGGTTTGCAGTTGAGGTACCATACATGTGACTGAGGGCTCCTGCAAAATCATCTGTGTGTTGAGATCGTAATGTGCAGTTAATGGCTGCCATAGTGCCGTTTTCAGTTCCACAGTCAGTGCGAAGGCAGGCTGGAAGTAGTCCAAACTCCGATACACACTGCAGGTAATACTGCGCAATGATGCCCGGATCGTTGTTAGTGCTGCCACTCCTGAGCCACATAACTTTCCTTGAAAAGCCGTCGATGGAGCCACTGATGGCAATACCAAAGGGTTTAAGTTTATCATATCAATCAGCGTGCCACACTTGGTTTGGTCCTGCTGTGACGTATCCCCTTCGGACAAACCTTCGCCTGGAACGAAGTTGAACACCAGATGGATCCAGTCTGGAAATCGTCTGTCTAACATCCTCCCTTTTTACTGTCAGGTGATACTTTTGTTGCAATGTCTGCCACATAGCTCTGTAACCCAACAGCCGACCCAAGCCTCTGTGTGCAACAGTTTGGTGTACAGTGCCAATGGGAGTGTAGTCTGTCCTTCTTGTTAAGCCAGCGTTCTGTAGCCTCCTCTTTAAGGTACTCAGACTAAGAAAAATGTTGTGTCTTTTTTCTAGAAAAAAAGTATCACTTCATAAGCGTGTCCCTCCGTGAAGTACTTGTGGATGAGACCTGCCTCGATTCCTTCATTAGATTCTGTGACTGAAGGAAAAGACAACAGTGTCATTAGGAATGAAACTTAATAACAAAAAACCTATTAAGAAAAAAATGAAAATGTATCAGTAATGAGGAAAATACCTGAACTGTTTGATGCATAAGTGTATGTTTTCAGTATGTTCAATCAGACCCGGCGTCATGGGCGGGCCCCATGGGGCCAGGCCCGCCCATCCAGGATTTGGGCCCGTCCATCCAGGATTTGGGACCGCTGTTTTAATCAGGGCTGAATACAACATTTTAATTGTTTTATTATTATGTTCAGTGGCGGTGCCAGGGTATACTGGGGTAGGCTATAGCCATACCAATAAATGGCTTATCCCCACCATGAAAAATGATTTTAAAGTAAGCAAAATAAAGTCCGCCAACTCGCGCAGAGTAAATTGCACAGACAGCAGTACATTTACCGAAGACGAGAAACGGTTTGAAAACTTTTGTCACGTAGTGATCATCTTCTCAATAGAACATCTTTGATAATGTCTTCTGGCCAATCAGAATCAAGATAACGACGTGGTGTTGTTGCAGGAAGTCCCGACGGAGAATACTTTTGCTGTAGTAAATCTCTATATACATCGATACAACATTACGTGTTGATAGAAATCAACACATAATGAAATAAGACCCCACGGTTTGATGATTGATAGGTGAGTGGGGTGTCTTTCATTTTGAAACACAGAACAATGGGGGCTATCCACCCTTATCCACAATGTAAAGTAACTCACAGCCTCTTCCCTCTTCTCTCTGTGAGGAGCAGCAGGTTCAGCTTTCACAACAAAGTAACAACAAACTAAAATGACATTCATTTTTTTAAATATGTCGTGTAGTAATAGATGTATTTCTTTTTCTTCTCAAGAGAGTACCAGAATGTGTATTTTATGTTAGTATTTCAAAAAATCTCCTCGTGAAGAATCCCCCCAGACCCCCCTGCAGAAGTTGGGTTTTCAGCAGGTCAACTCTTTCACCTGTGGGGAAATTGCAGGATAGGCTCCAGGTCGCCCTTTTATTTACTACAAGACAAAAGAGCCTTTTTATTTCATACAGTTAATTTGGATTGAGACAGGGAAATAATCTAAACCTCACGCGTGGCGTTTCACTGTCAAAGGGAGCGTGTATGTAATTACATTGCAAATACTGCCTTGAGCCCCACCACTGTATGGGTTAGCCCTACCAGAGATTACCCAACACAAATACTCTGGAGCCGTTTTAAACTATGTTGAAAGATTAGTTTAATATCATTTTTTTATTTTGCTATGAAATTCTGAATGAAAGGCTGCGCGCGAGACTGTTTTTTTCGCTGGGTTGAGTCGTGTGGGTTTTTGAGTGATATGCGGCACAGCAGCCTGTCAGTTTACTCTTGCTAGGTTAGTTTGGCTATTATCATTTATATTTATCTGCAACAATGGATATCAGGAAGTGGTTCATGAAAGGAATATGGCAACTCAGCGCCAGATGCAGGCACATTAGAAGACATCAGTTACGTTACCAACGAGCTAGCAAGCCAGCCAGGGACAAGGGAGGCTGGCAATCAATTATATTTTGAAGAGAAATTGACTCTCAAGCCGGCTCTTTCACAAACTCCTGCTCTGTGTGCAAGCAGACCGCTGCACATGCTCTCTGCCTCGCTCAATCTCTCTCTCTCCCTTTCTCTCCATCGCTCAACCCACCTTTCCACCCTGTGTGCGCTCAAGTTTGCCTGCGTGCTAGCCCAAGTTGGCACAGCGTTACAAATGTGCCAGAAAACCAACCAATGGATGTAGCCTATAATAAGACCGTCAACAGCCTTATGGCAGCCTAACCCCCCCCCCCCCCCCCCTTGACAAATCTCGAGAATTCCCGGGAAATGTAAGTTTCGGGGTTGGCCCGCCCTGGTAAATCAAATGCCCGCCCAGAGACGTATGTCTGCCGCCGGGTCTGTGTTCAATGCGTGAACAATTCCAGACATGAGGAGCAAAAAATAAGAGAAATAAACAGGCAAAGGACAAAATATTGGGATACTTACATAATTGGTAAGGATAAAAATACATGGTAGCAGGTAGCGAACAAAAAGGTACCCTTTTAATGCCTGTATTTGTGCATAAACGCATCAGAAGGCTCAACCCTCAGCACACAAGGAGCACATCATTGGTCAACTTTGGTATTTCACCTGATTTTTTTACTTGTTGGCATTTTTTTTTATCAGTAGTTCTAAATCATGTTGAAATTGCCATGACTGACAATAATATGTGTATAGCATATATTAAAATGGCAACAAATCATATACAAATAAGACATTATCACTGTACTGGTGAAATTCTTGACTTGAGCTTACCATCTTCGAGAAAGGGAGCCAAACATTCAGTGTTGCTGCCACAGGAGCCGCAACACCTCCCAAAACACCCACCAGTCCCACAATATGGACAATACATTGCCTGTGGAAAAGGAGCAATGTGAATGTTATTCATTTGCAATGAAGTAACAGCTACTTGGTAAGCTATTGCAGCAGGTAATGTTACCTGCAAATAGCTGACACTAATTTAACAGCAGATATCAGCTGCAATCACTTAATATCTGAACCATGCATCCATCTACAATGTCAAAATACATTAAAAAAAATAAATAAAGATTTAAAGCCAGTAAACTTCCCAAAGGAAGCACGTCTTGGACAGGATAGAGACCCTTCTCTATCTCTGAGCAGGATAAGAGACCCTCATTTATCTCTAAATGCCACCGTACTACTTGATCTGTCCGGCATGTCCCCATATTCATAAAATGTGCACCGCTGCTAAAATGTAACACAATCATTAATATCCTCCACTTTCCAGTATCAAGTGTCGCTTTCCGGGACACACCCCCACACACAATATTGTGTCTCTGTTTTGATCTGTGTGTATTTACGGTATTTACATGAACACAGAGCGGATCAAAGCAGAGACATAAACACAGTTTTTTAGGGAAAACACTGCGGTCCCACAGACAATATTGTATCTTTAACAATCAACACCTTAAGTGGGTAAAGATGGTCGCTTAACGTAAGGTAGGCCTACAACTTGCATCAGCGCCCTTAAAAGTCGGCACAAGAGTAGACATGCAGAGCCGGACCGACGCAGTAAAGTTCTACACGGCCTGACAGCATGAACAATCATTTAAAACAAGACGTATAGACATGCAAACATGCCGCAAGCTCATCCATCATCTATGACTCCCCCCTCCCCACTGAGCTCGGTTTAATGTGCATAACTTTGGGCAAGGCTCATAGTTTTAAATATTGTAAATCAAGCAACTGTCGGACTTACGCTCTACAAATACTCACAGTATAAAAACATGCTAAACACAAGTCAATCAATATAAACTCTCCTTATGATGTGCATGGCTTTATCCTAGCTAACACCAGTGAATGACAATGTTTACAAACTGACAGCTGTATTTACGTTGCTCGTTGTAACGGCAAATGTGAAATCTGCTTTTTGCAAACAATGCGTCTTGTGATAACCTGTAACTACGACGAACATTTGATGACATTAAATAACTTTAAATAACTTTTACCTTGTAGAGATGTTCTCGGGACAGAACCAGCTTACTCTTCCGATGCGGGAAGAAAAAATTGTAGAAACATGAATAAATTATGTTTCATATATTAAATGCACTTTTCAGTGTAGACGCATGCCCTCAATAGGGAAGTCACGCTTTGGGAAGAGGTGTTTCATTTCACAGATCCACCTTGATTTTTGTTGTGATGGGTGAAGGAAGAGGGACGGGGGAGGAAAATTCAGAGGGTGAAGAAGCAGAAACATAACTTGTTTGTAAAACGGACAGCACGTCAGTTTCAAGAAAGATGACACCGAGTTTATGCATGACATGCAAAATATCTTGAAGCCCTACAAAAAAAAAAAAGGTACAAGTATATTGTGTTGAAAATATCGCAAAAAGTCGTAATATTGTATAATGTATTAGTTGCATGTTTGCTATAAATCACTATGTAGTTTTTCAAAAAATATAATGGAAAAAGGAGAGAAAGACAAAAAAAATATATATATATCACAGTATGTTGAAAAAATATGAAAAAAGTAATGTTGTGTTAAAATAACATGAAAGAAATCAAAGTAAAGCATCTAAAAAAACATATATTTAAAAAAGTAATGTTAGTCAAGTCAAGTTATCAAGACTGCATTGCTTCATCGAAAACAGTGTTAAAAACACAAATTTGCCTTTTAGAGTCACAGTTTTTAACCTCTTAAGCCCTGAGCCTGTTTTTCAGGTTTCAGGCTCGAAAATGCCACTAACACAACAAAGTCTATATCTTCACTTCTAAAAGGGGTAAATTAATAATCTTTTCTCTCAAAGCAAGGTTACATCTGTGAGTTGGATGTAGAAGTGTCAGAATCAATATAGATGTTTATATTTTAAAATAAATTCAGATGGAACATAGTAAAAACATGTACATTCTAATGTCCGCCTAAAGAAAACCCATTACTTATAGTGAAAACCACCCTTGAATGATGGGTTAGTAGACTAAAAGCTTTAGGAATCCAAACTATAACATATAATAAGTACCCTGTATCAAGATTGATGCAAAACAAGTGAAATTTGACCTTTTTAGAGAGGTTTAGAAAAATAAAGTGCAAGCGGACTCACCTCTGGGTAATTTGGGAACCATCAGTTCCATTTGAACTTTTTCACTGTAAAAATCATTTTATTACTTTGAATTATCACTATAGGTATTCATTCCATCCAAATACAACTGTTGTGAAAAAAATAAAAATAAAAAAATAAAATATAAAAACATACTCTGTTATCCTCTTAGACTATTAAATTGCGTCATTTGCAGGAAACAACGTCTAAGGAACCTTAATATTTAATAAACTATGAATATGTTATATCCATATAACGGAAAAAAACTAATTTAACTGATCTTTTTCATTTATTTTTTCAAAAAAAACACACAATGCTAACAGTGAGCCTCTGAATTAGCCCCGAGCGAAAAATGCTAACCTATTACTGCACCGAAAATCACTCCTAGAAGACAAAGACATTGGATTAACCATGAGCGGCGTTTTTATTCCGGTGAACACAACTTTTGATCACAAATCAAAAAAGGTAAGACTAAATTATTGTAATATTTTTTAAACCGGATGTTGTTTACTTTCTCTTTTCTGGCTGATAGCTCCGCAATTCGGGGTCCTACAGTGATGATATTACATGTCTGGAATCTGTGGAGTCTCAGCTTTAAATCGTATATATCTTGTGTGTGCAGTTAAGATAGTAATAAGGGCATTTCTACCGTGAGTTCTGTGTAAAAAAGCGTTAGCATTAGTTAGCATTTTTTCGCTCAATGCTAATTCAAAGGCTTGGTATTACTCTTGTGTTTTTTTTAGCTAAAAATTGTTCTTATTGTCAGTTAGCGGAGTTTCTTACCTTTCAAAGGGTATGAAACATTAATAGTTTCATAAATGTTAAGAAGCCCTGAGACATAGTCTCGAAAAAAAACTGTGGGGGGGGTCCACTGGGGGGACCTTCGAGCTTAAGAGGTTAAGAAAATAAAGGTTTTACACAGTGACGGACATTCTGTATTGGGGGTTTCACACCTAAGCTGCTGCAGGGGTCGTTGAAAAGGGGATGAGTATGTCTGGCTCTCTGGGGGATGGTGTGTTACAGTCACAGTCTTAAAGAAAATCTGTTCAGAAAAAAAAATCTGTTCAGAAAAAGTACTTAACTTTCTACCAGTTGTAAAGTTGTCATACATAAAAAATCTATCCAAAAAGTAAGAGACTTACTGTTCCTTTGTGAGAGAATTACACACAAATCTGCAGAGTGTCACTAAAAAGTGTTAAAATCACAAAACTTGCCTTTTAGAGAAACACTCTTTTAAAAAAAAAGACATGATCAAGGGGGCATTAAGATCTTTAAACTATTAATACCCTCTTCAAAGAGACTTCCTTGTAGTTCATACAATAATTAAAACATTAGTTCACAAAAATCAGATTCCTACAAAGATACAAAGAGACGCAGGGAAATAATTCTTTAACAATGTTTTTCAAGCCTTATTGAAGAAACGAGGTATTGCACATTATGCAACAGCCAGTGATATCCGCAGAGGAGGAAGAGCCTCCGAGTGCCCCGCTTACGACGAAAAGAATAAGGAGAGTTAGAATAGTCCAAGATGGTTACATTTTACCCCCTAAACCATTTGTATTATATTTTTGTTTTCCTAAAAAAGACAGTCACCTGAATTAATTTTGTCTCCAGACCTTTTTATTTTCTACATTTTGTAACAATCTTTAAACATTTGTAGAGAACAAACACTGTGGTTAAAATGAGTGTCTTTATGACGTCTCTCACACCGTTGGTATTTTTCACAAAATTCGTTACAGCAGCATCATTTTTTATCACATCATCTTGATACAGAGATAACACATTTTCGTAAGACAACCCAGACGCTCTTTTACCTAGGTAGAAAACACAATGCTTTTCTTGTGGGGTCCTTAGTTTTAAATGATCTGGTGAGGAGGGTGTGACTTGTTATGTTGAGTGGGAGGAGGAGTCATTAGCAAAAGTGAGAGTCTTTTTCACCAGTATAATGTCCATCGATGTCTGACTCTGTTTAAAAAGTTCTTTAAGCTTTGTAGCTTTTCCATCAATCATTTTCAGCCAAGCAGTCAGAGGCACCCGCAAGGATGTCTGAAAAACCCCGCATGTAGAGTTGAAATACTCCAAAACAAAATCATCAGAGGGGTCCTTCCCCAGCGTCACCAAACGGCTTGCGCGGTAATACCATCGCCCCGATGGTCCGCTTTTAGTTTCCCAGACAGTGCTTGTCAGGACTCTTCCCACTTCTGGCAGCGGGGGAATATCTTCTTCCTCTTCCTCCACGTTGAGGGGTAGCGGTGAAAACTCTTCTTTGATCTTGCATGCTGTCTGCGTTTCTTTGCAAATATCTTGTACACCGCTGGTTCCACTATGGTTTCTTGATGCACTACTTCTTCCGATACAGTGGTTGCGTGGAGATCTCTGGAAGACATCAGAGTTAACACAGCCCAATCTGTTGAGGTCAGTGTCGCTTTAACACTGCGGGTCCATACGTTTCTCCATTCTTCAGATTGTAGAAATGCAGTTCATTTGCCATATAGTTGAATACATAACCCCAAACATCGCCATTTTTCAGAGTCCATTCTTCGTGAAGTTCTTCGGCTGGAGGCGTCTGAACCCGGCACATATACTGCATTTACTACGTTTCTTGATTGGCGCTCCCGACGGGTGGCTGTAAGTTGTCACAGGCGTCTCGCTGATTAAACCCATATCGAGGCGTCTCTTGGCCATTTTTATTTTTTTGAAAGATGACTTGATGAGTGGAAACGACTGGCTTTTTATTTTTTTTTATTTAACTCCACCCCCCACTGTCTTCTGACATCACAGTCAAAGGAAGGGGGGTGAAGGGACGGGGGGAGACAGGAAGGGGTGTGAGGGGGACGGTGGGGGACATCATCAGCATAATGGGGCGGGCCCACCTGTCAGTTTCTATGCATACTAATTTTTTCACACCTGTGAATACACATCATCCCGCTCCTATCGACGGATCTCACACCTACTTGGGATTTCGACCAAATGGGACGCGGGACTTAGCTCATTTGCATAAGTGGGGGAGGTGTGACCTGTCACATTTTTATGCATACTAATGAGATTGATTTAATTTAACAGAGTGATATTTTCTAAACATGGTAAAACATTTGTGTATAAATCATTTGGGATGTATGACAGGTTATGTGAAAAGTGTAGAGTAGCTCAGCTAATTTGAAATATAATTATGGATAAATGGTGAAAACAAAAAAAACGGACTTTAACAGTACAAGTCCATGAACAGAAGTTAATAGAAAAATATACACTTTTAAATCATTTCCACAGATCCAATTAGTTTAAATCAATATGGCTTGACATCTTGTTTCACTTTACCCATTTTTTTACTAATGCCTTGTTCTGATAATTTGACAGCATACATGCTACTGCAAATAGTTGGTTGATGTTGTAGGCATGGGATAGGAGGATGACACCATCAAACAGTTTGTTCTGTTTTATCCTCCTGATGACACGCTCAACATGTACCCTCAGTCTGGCAATGGCCTGTGTCTCCCTAACCTGGTAGGCTGGCATTTGCTTCTGCTTTGACAGAAAAGGTGGGCAGTACACTTTGCATTTGCAACAATCCATGATTAGGAATCCTTTATCCACCATGATTGCCATGTTTTCTGTCAACTTCTCGGCTATTCCAGACTGTTTGAATATCTCCTTATCGCTAGCAGAGCCAGCGTACAGATTGGAGACAAATGTCACGGCACCATGTGGGGCTATGCCAACCAGGGCTTTCATGGTGCAGTGGGATTTGAAGTAGAGTACATCTCACTTTGGAGGAGGGGTGAGGAGGGTGTTTGACACCTCAGCTCTGTACAATCCAGGATCACCTGTGTGTCTGGGAAATCAGTGAATGCATCAGGGAGGTACGCTTGGACTTCTGCAGGTGTAAGCCAAATGCGTAGTGACCCCAGTAGAGTAGCAAGAAAACTTGTACTTGTCCATGTAGCAATGATGCGGCTCACATTGGACTGGTGAATATTAAATCGATGACCCAGGTCCCTCTCATTCAAACCAACCGACAGGAAGACAAGAAAAAGAAAGAACTCATCAATTGGCTGCAGCAGTTGTCGCTGGGAAGTAAAAGAAGAAAAAACAGTTAATACTTCTTAAGCTATTAACTGCCGCTTGTCGGTTAAATATATTATGGTCTGTATTTACTGAATGTAAACAACAACACATGGACCCTCTCCCCACTTCACCTCTGGCTCTGTATCAGCCAAGAAAGCTCACTCAGACCATAGCCTACCGTAGATGGACGTGCAAGTGTAACCACTTCTTCATTTATCTTGGCAGCGAATTTGGCTCTCGACACCCGCACCATTTTATAAATGGAAGGCTCCATCAAAAACCAGAAAGCCATGAGGTTGTCATAGCTTGAGAATCTGTTCACAGAACATACATGTCAATCATTAATCGACATAGTACAGTAAATACAAGCTGTAACAAACAGGTGATTGTGTCATTGTAAGGAGTAAAGTTAACTTTCACATACACATACTTTTTCCACCACTAACGTTACATAGATTGATTGATTGATACATTTATTTCGAACAAGTAAAATAAATAATTACAAAACAAAACAAATGTTGCAGTGCATCGTCATGTAAGAAAAAATCAGCATTAACAACATAAACAGTCCCAAATCTAGTGTTCGAAAAGGAGTGAGAAGAAGTATAATTTATTTAATCTCACCCCCTTGTCTCTAAATTATTTATGATCTATAATCTGCAATAATTAGGGTCTGAGACCAGAGGTCGGTGAAGACCCTATTGAAATCGGTCGCGCAGCGACCGATAAACCTGTGAAAAACACCTAAAACAGGGAAAACGACCGGCAAAAGCACAGAATGACGGCTGATAGGCTGATAGGCCGTGAGCCCAGTGAGCCCCGTGAGCCACGTGACTGCAACTCGCATAATTGATATCGTTACGATCAATTTAGTCGCTCGGAAAGCGAGCGATAACCATGCAAAACCCACTAAAAACAGGGAAAACGAGGGCCAAAAGCCAATTAAAAGTGGCCTAAATCATGCCAGAACGTACTACAGTGAGGACTACAATGTTAAATCGAACATTATTGAGATCGGACCGATTATTATTAGGGTCTGAGACCAGAGGCCGCGTGAGCCCATGCAACTCGCATAATTGATATCGTTACGAACTATTTAGTCGCTCGCAAAGCGAGCGATAACCATGCAAAACCCACAAAAAACAGGGAAAACGAGGGGCAAAAGCCCACACTCCATGTTAAATAGCACATTATTGAGATCGGACCGATTATCTATTATTAGGGTCTGAGACCAGAGGTCGGCGAAGACCCTATTAAAATCGGTCGAGCAGCGACCGATAAACCTGCGAAAAACACCTAAAACAGGGAAAACGACCGGCAAAAGCACAGAAAAGGTTCGGAAATCATGACGGCTGATAGGCCGCGTGAGCCCAGTCACGTGAGCGGAGTTGATAACTCGCATAATTGATATCGTTACGATATGCGGAGCCCACGTGACTGGGTGGAGCCCACGTGACTGCAACTCGCATAATTGATATCGTTACGATCAATTTAGTCGCTCGCAAAGTGAGCGATAACCATGCAAAACCCACTAAAAACAGGGAAAATTAAAGCTGCAAGCAGCGTTGAGCGGGTCTTCGACGTTCCGCAGGCTGCTGTCCGCACGTCGACGTGTGTGTCTAGGTGTCTCGAGGAGTCATAGACATAGTGCTGTTGAGGGCCGGACTAGGAGCCATCATATGAAGTCTGGTGGCGTTTGGAAGATTTCCCATTGAATTACAACAACACCATGTTTCATGATGAGGGATCTGTCGCCATGGCAACGGCATAGGATGACATCCCATAATTGACTTAGTGCTGTTGAGGGCCGGAGTAGGAGCCATCATTTGAAGTCTGGTGCCGTTTGGACGATTTTCCGTCGAATTACGACAACACCAGGTTTTTTGGCGAGGGACGCGTTACCATGGAAACGGCATATGATGACATCCCATAATTGACATAGAGCTGTTGAGGGCCGGACCATTAATGATAGTCTGAAGTCTGGTGCTGTTTGGACGATTTTCTATTGAATTACTACAACACCAGGTTTTTTGGCGAGGGAAGCGTTACCATGGCAACGGCATATGATGACATCCCATAATTGACATAGAGCTGTTGAGGGCCGGACCATTAATGATAGTCTGAAGTCTGGTGCGGTTTGGATGATTTCCCATTGAATTACAACAACACCAGGTTTTTTGGCAAAGGATGCGTTGCCATGGAAATGGCATATGATGACATCCCATAATTGACACAGTGCTGTTGAGGGCCGGCGTAGGAGCCATCATTTGAAGTCTGGTGGCGTTTGGGGCGATTTTCCATCGAATTACGACAACACCAGTTATTTTGGCGAGGGACGCGTTGCCATGGCAACGGCATATGATGACATCCCATAATTGGCATAGAGCTGTTGAGGGCCCGACCATTAATGATAGTCTGAAGTCTGGTGCGGTTTGGAGGATTTTCTATTGAATTACTACAACACCAGGTTTTTTGGCGAGGGAAGCGTTACCATGGCAACGGCATATGATGACATCCCATAATTGACATAGAGCTGTTGAGGGCCGGACCATTAATGATAGTCTGAAGTCTGGTGCGGTTTGGATGATTTCCCATTGAATTACAACAACACCAGGTTTTTTGGCAAAGGATGCGTTGCCATGGAAACGGCATATGATGACATCCCATAATTGACACAGTGCTGTTGAGGGCCGGCGTAGGAGCCATCATTTGAAGTCTGGTGGCGTTTGGGCGATTTTCCATCGAATTACGACAACACCAGTTATTTTGGCGAGGGACGCGTTGCCATGGCAACGGCATATGATGACATCCCATAATTGGCATAGAGCTGTTGAGGGCCCGACCATTAATGATAGTCTGAAGTCTGGTGCGGTTTGGAGGATTTTCCATTGAATCCATCTATCTCCTCCTAGGGACTTTATCCGTACGGCTCGAAATTCGTCGGGTAGCTTCTCGAGACAAGGGCAATCTTAAGTTATCACGGAAGTTTTTTTCTTTCGCACGGCATAGCCGTTATTTGGCGCCAAAGTTTGCGTTCGCTCGATGCTAGGCGGTCCCTCGCCATGGAACACGATGATGTCATAGAGCCAACTGACATTCTCAGAACGCCACCAAACTTCACATGATGGTTAACACTACAGCCCTGAACAGCTCTAGGTCAAATCTGATGTTACTTAATTTGGCGTTACCATGGCGACGGATCCTTCGCCATAAACAACGATGTCGCTATAAATCCAATGCACACGGTCCCATCGTCCCCCAATCTTCACTTTTATATCACTGGTCCATGCCTCAACAGCTCAACGTGAAATCTGAGATCTCACCGTATGCCGTTTCCATGGCAACGCATCCTTCGCCAAAAAATACGATGTTGTTGTAAGTCAATGGAAAATGGTCCAAACTGCGCCAGACTTCACATGACAGTTAATGGTCCGGCCCTCAACAGCACTACGCCAATTATGGGATGTCATCATATGCCGTTGCCATGGCGACAGATCCCTCGTCATGAAACATGGTGTTGTTGTAATTCAATGGGAAATCTTCCAAACGCCACCAGACTTCATATGATGGCTCCTACTCCGGCCCTCAACAGCTCTATGTCAATTATGGGATGTCATCATATGTCGTTGCCATGGAAACGCATCCTTCGCCAAAAAATACAATGTTGTTGTAATTCAATGGAAAATCCTCCAAACCGCACCAGACTTCAGACTATCATTAATGGTCCGGCCCTCAACAGCTCTATGTCAATTATGGGATGTCATCATATGCCGTTGCCATGGCAACGCGTCCCTCGCCAAAAAACCTGGTGTTATCGTAATTCGATGGAAAATCGTCCAAACGGCACCAGACTTCATATGATGGCTCCCAGTCCGGCCCTCAACAGCTCTGTCAATTATGGGATGTCATCATATGCCGTTGCCATGGAAACACATCCCTCGCCAAAAAACCTGCTGTTGTCCTAATTCAATGGAAAATCGTCCAAACGCCACCAGACTTCATATGATGGCTAATGGTCTGGCCCTCAACAGCTCTACGCCAATTATGGGATGTCATCATATGCCGTTGTCATGGCAACGCCTCCCTCTGCAAAAAACCTGGTGTTGTCGTAATTCAATGGGAAATTGTCCAAACGGCACCAGACTTCATATGATGGCTAATGGTCTGGCCCTCAACAGCTCTATGCCAATTATGGGATGTCATCATATGCCGTTGCCATGGAAGCGCATCCTTCGCCAAAAAATACGATGTTGTCCTAATTCAATGGAAAATCGTCCAAACGGCACCAGACTTCAGACTATCATTAATGGTCCAGCCCTCAACAGCTCTATGTCAATTAGGGGATGTCATCATATGCCGTTGCCATGGCGACAGATCCCTCGCCAAAAAACCTAGTGTTGTCGTAATTCAATGGAAATTCGTCCAAACGCCACCAGACTTCAGATGATGGCTAATGGTCCGGCCCTCAACAGCTCTTTGTCAATTATGGGATGTCATCATATGCCGTTGCCATGGCGACAGATCCCTCGTCATGAAACATGGTGTTGTTGTAATTCAATGGGAAATCTTCCAAACGCCACCAGACTTCATATGATGGCTCCTACTCCGGCCCTCAACAGCTCTATGTCAATTATGGGATGTCATCATATGTCGTTGCCATGGAAACGCATCCTTCGCCAAAAAATACAATGTTGTTGTAATTCAATGGAAAATCCTCCAAACCGCACCAGACTTCAGACTATCATTAATGGTCCGGCCCTCAACAGCTCTATGTCAATTATGGGATGTCATCATATGCCGTTGCCATGGCAACGCGTCCCTCGCCAAAAAACCTGGTGTTATCGTAATTCGATGGAAAATCGTCCAAACGGCACCAGACTTCATATGATGGCTAATGGTCCGGCCCTCAACAGCTCTCCGCCAATTATGGGATGTCATCATATGTCGTTGCCATGGTAACGCATCCCTCGCCAAAAAACCTGCTGTTGTCCTAATTCAATGGAAAATCGTCCAAACGCCACCAGACTTCATATGATGGCTAATGGTCTGGCCCTCAACAGCTCTACGCCAATTATGGGATGTCATCATATGCCGTTGTCATGGCAACGCCTCCCTCTGCAAAAAACCTGGTGTTGTCGTAATTCAATGGGAAATTGTCCAAACGGCACCAGACTTCATATGATGGCTAATGGTCCGGCCCTCAACAGCTCTATGCCAATTATGGGATGTCATCATATGCCGTTGCCATGGAAGCGCATCCTTCGCCAAAAAATACGATGTTGTCCTAATTCAATGGAAAATCATCCAAACGCCACCAGACTTCATATGATGGCTAATGGTCTGGCCCTCAACAGCTCTACGCCAATTATGGGATGTCATCATATGCCGTTGTCATGGCAACGCCTCCCTCTGCAAAAAACCTGGTGTTGTCGTAATTCAATGGGAAATTGTCCAAACGGCACCAGACTTCATATGATGGCTAATGGTCCGGCCCTCAACAGCTCTATGTCAATTATGGGATGTCATCATATGCCGTTGCCATGGTAATGCATCCCTCGCCAAAAAACCTGGTGTTGTCGTAATTCAATGGAAAATCGTCCAAACGGCACCAGACTTCAGACTATCATTAATGGTCCGGCCCTCAACAGCTCTATGTCAATTATGGGATGTCAATTATCTACCTAATTCACTTAAGGTAAATCAGACTGTCAGATACAATGTTTGATATGTTTTATGTTTCACTTAATATGCATACCAGTATGAAAATTGGTTTGTTGAGGTTTAGCTGCATCATCCTTGGTGAGAAATGTTGTTAAGTAGGCATTAGGTTAAGCTTGTTTCTGCTTTATAATGGGCCTACCACTATTCAAAAATGAATAAACAGTTTAAGAATATCATGTTGTTTGTATTTAGCTCATGCATTGCAGGCCGACACTATAGTTGCTGGTATACTTTAAACAGAGATTTGTCACATTGTTACCTGCAGCCCAAACCCTAGCAAACATAAATATGAATGAAACCAAAACTTGAACAAAATAATTGCCACATTTTATTGTACATGTGCATCCATGAAGCCACTGACAATACATGGGAAATGTTGTACCACTAAGGTGACATTTAACAGCGGTGTTATATGTTAATTAATTAATTACTAGTTGCTAAGAAATTGAATTAAATACATTGAATAAATACCTAATGTATAGACATGGTTAACCACAAGAGCTTTTGAAAGCTCAAGCTCATACACATATGCTGCTGGATAGGCATACATGTTAACTCAATATAGGATAAGATATTGACACTATCCAGGGGCGGATCTAGAAAAATATTCATGGAGTGGCAAGAGGATGGCAGGAGAATTTCAGGGGTGGCATCCCCTGGCAGAAGTATATGCTGATTTAATCGCAGTCATATCAATCAATGTTAACTTGGAAAGCCACAATATTGATATTTTAACTCAATAACATTAGGTGACATTATTGTAGCACATCAGTAAAGCCTTACATATAAATATAAGGTGGCAGACATAATTTAATGAATTTTAACTGAACAATAACTGAATTAGTTTGTCTCACTCAGGGCCGGCCCTAGACTTTTGGGGGCCCTAAGCGAGCTTTGTCTTGGGGGCCCCCCTCACTCTAGCGCGTTCTCCCTTCACACAACACAGAGCCAACTTTTGTCTTATGATGTTAGCATAAGCACACATATTGTATAAATAAGCATGTAAACACTGTGGACCTAACTTCCTCTAGGAGGGTCCTCACCTCCTCTAGGGGGGTCCGCGGGCATGCTCCCCCGGGAAGATTTTTTTTAAAATATTGACGTTAAAAGCATCAATCTGGTGCACTTTGAGAGCAAAATTAAGAGCTCTATGGATACATCTCTCAACACCCATATGAAACAGAACTGTAAACAGATTTTTTTCTTTATGGATATTTTACAAATCACTTAAACTGTATTCTTGTTTTGTCATATAGTATTTCATAACTGTTTTTCATTTATTCTCTCTGGCTGTCCATCTCATAATGTTCACATAGATAGAAACTAGCTGTCAATAGGAATATCATTCAGAAGAATTATAATTTCTTGCAAAAATCTGTCACAAAAAGAGGTTGCACATTTAAATTCCGGTGTTGTTATGGCACCGTCAGTGGCCAAACAGCCACATTTACTGCTGCAAATACGTTCAAACATGATGTTGACACGTAAAGCAGTGGCAACTATGCCACCATTTCAGCTGACTTTTTCTCAGAAATACTGTCACATAACATCCATATATTTCAGTGCTAGGTTGATGCTTAGCTAAGCTAACTATGAAACACTTTAACTGACAGGACTCAGGATCAACTGTGTACTAGCTTCTAGCTTCATGTCGAACAGTAAGTCAACATTTCCCAGAGAGCTTTCTTTGAAATCACCAGGTAACGCTAAAAAACATTACATTTACATTGTATGACAAAGTGTTTATTTAATATATCTGACTAGCTATAGCTACTTGCTAACGGTTTAGCTTACCACCGCGATACAAAGTAATGTCAACGTAGCTGTAATTTATGCTTTGCTTATATGTTCGCATTACTTGGAAGTTTACTGACATTTACATACCTTGTTTGCCTGGATCAAGTGGTGGCTCTGGGGTTGTTGTGTGAGCCACCACTTGAGAATTGTCGTCTTTTTGAAGAAAATGTTTTCTTATGTCCATCTTCAAAAACTCTGAGTCCGACTGACAATTTATTTTAAACATTGTCACAGCTCACAGGATAGGTACCTGTCAGCCAATAAGACAGATGTTTATTTCCATTCAACTCTCTGGTTGGTCTGGTGTCTTGCCTCTGTTGCATTCACTGAGCACGGGAAATTACAATCCTGCCGTCCTCTGTTGTGTCGTGATGAGGTTCAGGTAAAGCACGGTTAATGTATTATATTATTGACTCAATAATATAATACATGACTTTGAGAGTAGGCAATCTAGGCATATTAACACAATTAATTAAACATACTTATCACGGCGACAGTGTACTGAGATTTTTTTTTTTTTAAATTACATTACATTGCATTTAGCTGATGCTTTTGTCCAAAGCGACTTACAATAAGTACATACGACCAGGAAGACACAGCCCAGAAGAAAAACAGAATCATATAAGTACAGCAGGTATCGTAGAGCCAAACATTTCAAGTGCTACTCAGCTGGCTTTAGAGAAGCCAGTCCTATGTTAGTATATAAGTGCTTTGTCAGCTGGCTATAGATAAGCCAGTCTGGAATAAATATCATACTATGTTAGTTAGTATACAATATATACTATGTTAGTATATAAGTGCTTTGTTAGTAATTCTATCGCTCGAAGTGGAGTCGAAAGAGATGAGTTTTCAGTCTGCGCCGGAAGATGTGCAGGCTTTCTGCCGTCCTGATGTCAATGGGGAGCTCATTCCACCATCTTGGAGCCAGGATAGCAAACCCACGTGTTTTTGCTGATGGGAACTTGGGTCCACCTCGCAGCGAGGGTGCAGCGAGTCGTTTGGCTGATGCCGAGCGGAGTGCACGCGCTGGGGTGTACAGTTTAACCATGTCCTGGATGTAGGAAGGGCCAGATCCATTCGCAGCATGGTATGCAAGTACTAGTGTCTTGAAGTGGATTCTAGCAGTTACCAGGAGCCAGTGAAGGGAGCGAAGGAGCGGAGTGGTGTGGGAAAATTTTGGAAGGTTGAAGACCAGAATTTTGGTCGTTAAAAATTAAAACGTTTTTTTTTGCTAGGGGGCCCTTAGTGGCTGCGGGGCCCTAAGCGGCCGCTTATGTCGCTTAATGGGTCGGGCCGGCTCTGGTCTCACTCTTAGACCAGCAAGGGTACCAAATCTATGCAGACTGCTGCAATAAGTACATTAATTAACTGTCTCATCGATGTTTGTCTGTATGAATATGATAATATTAACAATCATATTATTCCTATCAGCTGTCAATCACTGTTATGATTCACATATTCAGTGTTATTATTAAATAAACTATATTTTTTGGAGGAGTTAATGATGAATGTTCCTCAAGATGCTTGCTCACCCTCCTTCAAATTTGAAAGACAAGTAATTACTATCGTATATCAAAAGAATCAAAAGAACAGTTCAGCACCCCACAACCTCATTGCAAACAGTTACAACCTTGACTTTACATCAGAAAGAACAAACATTAAAAGAAGTGACTAACTGCATCAGTTAGGGTTAAAAAACGTGTATTCAGCTAAAACATATACATTACATCGCTGCAGTTATTATCCAGTGGAAAGTCCTTACCTACTGGCCTAGTTAAATCAAAGTGCAGTGGCGAGCCGTCAGGGCCCTCTAGGGCCTAAGATATTCTAAAAAATAATATTTGAAAACATAAAAAAAAAAACTTTTTTTTTTAAATATTAATTTTTATATTTTTTTGTTGTTACATTTTTCATTAGTTTTACCAAAATAACTTGATTTAATTGTATTTAAAATAATTAAAATAATAATAATAAAATAATGTTTCCAAATAAATAAATCCTTCGAATCTGCCTGTTCAGTTTCTGTTGCGGCTCGCCTCGAAAGTAGACGAGAATAGCCAATTGCAGCCGGGGGAGGTCTCAAAAAGCTCGCCTGAAGTCGGACAGCTCGGAGTCGGCTTCGTCTTCTTCTTCTTCTTCTTCTTCTTCTTCTTCTTCTTCTTCTTCTTCTTCTTCTTCTTCTTCTTCTTCTTCTTCTTCTTCTTCGGTGGAGGTGTGTTTTTGAAGAGGGAAGAGGGATTTTCACTTTTATTTCGTTTGTTTCTGTTAAAATCGTTTCTTTAACTGTATGATCTTACTTGGGGATATTTGTACTCTTTACAAGTACGGTTAATACTTTTTCGTGAGTGTTTTTCCGTGCCTCGTGGCGGGGATGGCGTCCTTCGGGGCGCCGCCGGTGTCTCTGAGACACGGCGTGCGTTTGGTGGCTCAGGCCGCAAGCACAGTGGAGCAGGTGCTGCTGGCTGTGGGGGAGCAGGTCGGTCATGTAAACATCTCCTATGCTTCCCGCATGAACAAAGCGGTCGTGGTCTTTTTGAAAGAACAGAAATATGTGACGGAACTTATTGAGAGCGGATTAATGGTAAACGAGGAATATATTCAAGTTTCGCCGTTGGCGACACCGTCCACGCGGATCACTGTGTCTGGCGTTCCTCCGTTCATCCCGAATGAGGCGCTGGAACGGGAGCTGAAGCGTTTCGGTAAGTTTGCCAGTAATCTCCGCACTGTTGCTCTGGGGTGTAAGGATGAAAAGCTAAAACATGTCCAATCTCTGCGGAGACAGGTGTTCATGTTTCTGAATTGTCCCACTCAGACACTAGATGTGTCTTTCCGGGTGAGGCACGAAGAAGGTTTTTATATGGTTTATGCGAGCTCAGGGAACGTAAAATGTTTTGAGTGCGGGGAGTCGGGTCACAAACGTGTTGCATGTCCACAGAGACGGCACGCCGCTCCGCCGGGTGCGGCTGAGCCCGGGGCCGCCGGGCCCGTGGTGGCCGAGCCCGGGGACGCCGAGCCCGTGGTGGCCGAGCCCGGGGCCGCCGAGCCGGTCGCTGGGGCCGCTGGGTCGGCGGCCGCGGAGGCCGGTGTCGCGGGGGCTGCTGTTGCACCCGCCGGGGCCCCAGGGGCTACGGATGAAGTAGGGAGGAATATCGTGAGAGATGAAACAGGGTTTGTAGAGAGTGTGGTGAGTGTGAGAGGAAAAAATGTGGGAACAGGTAAACGGGTGGGAGATGATGTAGTAGGACAGGTGAGGACTGGTGCTGTGGCACAGGTGGAGGCTGTTGGCACACAGCAAGAGCTGCCGTCTGGTTCTGGGAGGCAAAAAGAGCTTCAACCGGCTGCAGACAATAATGAGGTGACAGAGATGGACACAGACGGGGAGGAGGATTCTGACTGTGTTTCAGTTGCAGATAGTCTCTCTCAGAACGCAGAGATATATTCTTTGGAAGAGATTAATGTCTTTTTAGAGGAGTCCTTTGGCAAGGCAGTGGAAGTGAGAGACTTTTTCCCTGACACTAACAAGTTTCTTCATACAGTGAGCACTCTTCAGAAAGTTGTAGGGTTAGACCTGCTGGATGAAAAGAAACGCTATCGTCTCAGGAAGCATGTAACTGCTATGAAAAAAGTTACGAAAGGAAGCAAAAAAGGGGGGAAACTGAAAAGGTCTAAATAATTTCAAAATGATCATACAACACTGGGTGTCTCCTCTCTGCTGTGTGTACCTGTCTGTTCTTTTTCTCTATCTCCTTCCTCTAATGCAGGCTTTAAGGGTTGCTTCTTTAAACATTAACGGGGGTAGAAGTGCACAGAAAAGAGCTCTAGTGTTAGAGGTCTTTAATCAGAAAAAATTAGATGTGATATTTCTGCAGGAAACGCACAGTGATAGCCTGAATAAGACTGACTGGGGGATGTGGTGGGGGGGCCAGTATGTACTCAGTCATGGCTCAAACCTTAGTGCTGGAGTAGCTGTTTTTTTCTCCCCCTCTCTAAATGTTAAGATTGTATCCAGCACAGAGATAGTGGCAGGTAGAGCCTTGATGGTGAAAGTGGAACTGTTAGAGTTCTTTTTCACTTTTATTAATGTGTATGCACCCAATCAGGGCCCTGCACGTGTATCTGTGTTTCAGTTATTAAAAGACGAGCTAGACACTAGTGTACAGGGGGAGTGTGTTATACTGGGGGGGGACTGGAACGCTTGCACTAATGTCACTTTAGACAGAATAGGACGGGAGCCTCATCCTCAGTCGTCCTTGTTACTGTCACAGGTGATAAGAGAGGCTGACTTAGTGGATGTGTGGAGGAAGAAGCACCCCTCTGTTAAACAATACACCTGGATGAGAATGCTAGATGGGGGCGTCAGTGCAGCCAGGCTAGACAGATTTTACATGTCTGCTTCTTCTATTACTCGTGCAGTGAACTGTCACATCCAACCTGTTGGTTTCACAGACCATCAGCTAGTTTCTTTAGATTTGGTTTTATCCAACACAGAGAAACCGAGATCGTTCTGGCAGTTTAATGTTAAAGTTTTACAAGATTTGACTTTTTGTGAGAATTTTAAATTATTTTGGATCAACTGGAAATCAAAGAAAGAGTCTTTTCCCTCCCTGAGTCAGTGGTGGGAGGTGGGAAAGGCTCAGATTAGAGTGTTCTGCCAACAGTATACAGCCTACTCCACTGCAAACATTAGGAGAGCTATAGAGCAGTTAGAGAGGGAGATCAGAGAGTTAGAGAGTGTGTCTGCTCGAAATATAGAACAGTCCCTCCTAAAACAACAACAGCTTAACTGTTTTCTTCAGGAGAAAGCCAAGGGAGCTCTGATCAGAGCCCGTTTTACTTCCATGAGAGACATTGATGCACCAACCACCTTTTTCTTCAACCTGGAGAGGTCTGTGGGCCAAAGGAAGCAGATGGTATGTCTGCGTCTCCCCGATGGACAGGTAACCTCTGAACCTGCTGAGATGAGGAGGCATGCAGTGTCCTTCTACACAGACCTGTTCAAAGCCGAAGGTTGTGACGTGGAAGCTGCTGATGAACTTCTTCAGGGTCTTCCACAGCTGAGTCCAGCCGAAAGTGACACCCTGGGCTCTGACATTACGCTGGAGGAACTGACCTATGCAGTGACACAGATGGCCTCCGGAAAGGCTCCGGGCATAGACGGTTTACCTGCAGACTTTTTTAAACATTTCTGGAGTATTCTGGGACAAGACTTGCTAGAAGTATTGATGGAGTCCTTTGGGAAAGGGACTCTTCCAGCTTCCTGTAGGCGTGCAGTGATTTCACTGTTGCCTAAGAAAGGAGATCTAACCCTGCTGAAGAACTGGAGACCAGTGGCTCTCTTATGTACGGACTATAAGATACTGTCAAAGGTCTTAGCTAACAGACTGAAGTGTTTTATCGAACTTCTTATCGGTACTGATCAGACATATTGTATCCCTGGCAGATCAATTGTGGACAATTTGTTTTTGATGAGAGACACTTTTGATGTTTGTAAACTGTATAATATAAATGTTGGTATTATTTCTATTGACCAGGAGAAGGCGTTTGATCGTGTGGATCACACGTTTCTGGCTGCCACATTGCAGGCTTTTGGTGTTGGGGAGCTTTTTTTGTCCTGGGTGAAGTGTTTGTACAGTGATGCATGTTGTGTTGTGAAGGTGGGGGGAGGGCTGAGCAGACCTGTACCAGTTAAAAGGGGGATCAGGCAGGGCTGCCCTATCTCAGGCCTATTATACAGTATTGCCATTGAGCCGCTTTTGTGCAGACTTAGAAACCGGTTGAGGGGCCTGTGTCTGCCAGAGTCAGCTCAGGCCCCCCCGGTGGTTGTATCAGCTTATGCTGATGATGTCAGTGTTTTTGTCCAGGGTCAGCGAGACATCCAGGAGCTACAGCACAGTTTAGCTTTGTACAGGAAGGCTGCTTCAGCCAAAGTTAATTGGGAGAAGAGTGAGGCAGTTTTGGTGGGTCAGTGGAGTCTAGAAAATAGGCCCAGTCTTCCTGGTAACCTTAGCTGGGGAAACAAGGGTTTAAAGGTCCTGGGAGTTTGGTTGGGGTCTGAGGACATGGTGGCACAGAACTGGGAGGGATTGCTGGGAAAAGTGCAAGCAAAATTAGCCAAATGGAAATGGCTGCTACCCCAGCTGTCCTACAGGGGAAGAGTTCTTGTAGCCAACAATCTGGTTGCCTCGTCTCTGTGGCACAGACTCCAGGTGTTAACCCCACCGCCGGGCCTCATGAAACAACTGCAGCGGCTCCTCGTGGATTTCTTCTGGTCGGGTCATCACTGGGTGCCAGCATCGGTCCTGTACCTGCCTGTGGCGGAGGGGGGGCAGGGCCTCGTGGACAAAACTGCAAGGACTGCTGCTTTTAGACTGCAGGCAGCTCAGCGGCTGCTGTATGGTGCCTCTCCCTGCTGGCTGGCTATGGCCCGGCTGTTGCTCTGGAGGGCAGGGGGCTTTGGTTTTGATAAACACCTGTTTCTGCTGAAGGCCCCTGCGTACAAGATAACTGGACTTACACCTTTTTACTGCTCAGTCATCAATGCCTGGAAGATTCTGAATTTTACCAGACCACCCGACCCCCAGCCTGGGATGTGGCTGTTTGAGGAGCCACTGTTTGACACTGGTTTTCTTTCTGGAACCCTTTTCTCTTCAGTCACCCTAAAAAATGCATTCATTGAAGCAGGAGTGGTAAAACTTGGCCATTTGACGGGGGTCTCCACAGAAAAACTGGCTGAGGTGACGGGCATTCGATCAACCCGAGTTCTGGAGAACTTGGTAGATGAGGTGTGGCAGTCACTGTCGCCATCCCACCGGACTTTTGCTCTGGATGCAGATCTGGCTGACCAGTGGAGAAAGGGACATGATTATGTCTTTCCTGCCTTGAGTGTGGGTCCTGCGGTGGGGGAATGGAGAGAGGAGGATGGTCTCCTGCTATCACTGGGGACTCTAACACCTGCAAAGTTCACCTCCTGCAATGGGAAGAAGCTATACCTTAGCTGTGTAAAGGTGCTAAACCTCAGCTCGCTCGCAGGCGTCAGAGAGTCGAGGTGGACGGATGTGTTTGGCTTGGGCTCTTCCCCTCAGGGCAGCTGGCGGATCCTGTATAAATCTCCGGTTGAGAAAAGGATGGCTGACATCCAATGGAGAATTATACACGGTGCAATAGCCACGAACAAATACAGAGCTCATTTTGACCCAGGCACAAGGGGAGGCTGTCCGTTCTGTTTTATGGCAGAAACATTGGAACATCTAGTCGTGTCCTGTCCCAGATTGGCTGGTCTAAAAAAAATGTTACAGGGGTGGGTGGAAGGGTTCGGGGAGGTTTTCTCCATGGCACTTTTTGTCCATGGCCCCAAATACATCCTTAAAAAGAAGGAAACCCTGCTATTGATGAACTTCTTGTTTGCTAATGCAAAATTGGCAATCTGGAAAAGCAGGAAGAATCAACTTGCTGGGGTGGGATGGACGGATGCAGTGCTCTGTTTGAGGGGGTTGGTGGCAGCGCGTCTGAGGGTAGAACATGCGTACTTTACGCTAATAAACCATCTGCAGGGGTTTCTGGATGTGTGGGCTGTGGGGCAGGTTCTGTGCTCGCTGGGGGAGAATGACTCTCTAATATTGAAGTTTTAAAGGATAGGTGTAGTTTTTGTTTTTAAAGTGTGTAAAAGAGGATGTTTTTAAATGGGTAAAAAATGGGAAAAAAAAAATGTATTTTGTTTTTTTGTTTCCGTTTTTTTTGCAGGGTGGGTGTATGTTTTAAAAAAAACAAATGCAAATAAAATGTTGTTTTAAAAATCAAAAAATCTTCTTCTTCTTCTTCTTCTTCTTCTTCTTCTTCTTCTTCTTCTTCTTCTTCTTCTTCTTCTTCTTCTTCTTCTTCTTCTCTCGGTTTTTTGGCGGATTGCAAACAACTTTAAGGTGTATACCGCCACCTCCGGAGTCGGCTTGACTCGGTTTGCATTTATAAAGAATGCACACATGTGTTTAATCGTTAATGTCAGATATGTACTAAGTAAATACATTTGTTCCTGCTCAAGATTAGATTCAACTTTATTGTTATTGCACATATTACAGGTACTGAGACAACGAAATGCAGTTTAGCTTCTAACCAGGTGCAACAAGCAGTAAAGTGAAAAGTAATGTACACAATAGACAGAATAAAATATAGAATGAATTGAATGATGAATAAACAGTGAGGGGTATGAATACACTAGATATCAGCCTGTGAGCAGTATGAACAGTGTGTATGAATATGCTAAGATATATAAAGTATGAAAACGGTAAGCAGTGCAAGTATAGTATAACATATATAGATAGTAATTTCATGATGATAAACATTGTGGAACAATGATGAAAAATGGGAATGGATGTGGCGACACAAAACAACAACAAACTTTTGCAGAGCCAATTGGAGAGTTTCATCAGCAGCACGGGGTAAAAACCACCAATGAGCGCTCAGCTCGAGATACCAGCGAGTTTGTTCAGCCGGATAATATCCACATGTCTACCCTACTTTTATTATTTTCGAATCATAAATCTATCGATTAGATTTATGATTAGCATAAGTTCGTTCATGATGGCTCATGTCAGTGATAGTGATTACATCGTTGTGAAATTATTAACCGAGTCATTTTCAAGATTGAGTTACAATGATAAACTGGAGTGGCAAAGGATCAGCTGAATGACCCGCAAGTGCTTCATCCAGAAGGACAGGAGGATGGATTTTGTGTTTAAGTGATTTGATCATCAAAGGTAGGCCTAAGTCATTTTCAATGCGGGCCGCCGTGCCGACTTCATTATAATAATAATACATGGGACTTTTATAGCGACATTCATTTGTAATTGTTACTTGGCTGTGGGTGCCCTGTCATGATAGGTGTTTATATAAATGGTGTTGTTTTGTGTGGTAGAGGGTCGCTGTCATTGATGCGTTTTTCACCCCGGGCCACTGTTTTGATAATCCGCTTAAGTATACGCTGTGACGTAATAACTCTTCTTTTTTTTTTTTCGAGGGAAGGGGGGGGGGGTCAGAGGGCCTAGGTAGAAAAGTCACGGCTCGCCACTGTCAAAGTGGTTACTTTCTTTTGGCTGGGCAGTGTAGTGTTACACGTCGTCTTATTTGACTTTCTCAGGACTTGAAACAGTTTTTTGGGGGCAGAACCCCACAAAGAAGAAAAATATTGTACACATGTAAGGTCATCATCTTAACAGTTTATTATTCTCATCGACTCATCCGTGAGCAGAGCATCAAGTTGGCATGCCTATAACAGCTGAATGTGGCGATTACCATCTTGTTCAGCAAAACGCCTCACAAACTTATTAAGATTTAAAGCTATGGTGCGTTTTGATTCAATGCTGAGTACAGCCAAACTTGACAGGCTCTTCTCTGTCATTGTAGACCGCAAACAGTGGCGGCTCCAGAGTATTTGTGTTGGGTAATCTATGGTAGGGCTAACCCATACAGTGGTGTGGCTCAAGTCAGTATTTGCAATGTAATTACATTAGGGCTGTCAAACGATTACAATTTTTAATCAGATTAATCACAGCTTAAAAATTAATTAATCATGATTAATCACCATTCGAACTATGTCCAAAATATGCCATTTCTTTATGTATATTGTTGTGGGAATGGAAAGCTAAATGAAAGAAGGCGGATATATCCATGTAACATACAGTATGTATGTAGGCCTATGTATGTTTATTATAACATTGTTCTGTGTGTCAAAATGAAAGACAGCCCACACACCTATCAATCATCAAACCGTGGGGGGGGGGGGTGTGAACGTTGTGATCAGCTGTTTTAGCGCAGTTCTCCGCAGCCGGTTGGCGTAGTTTTGGCACAATTCCGTTGTACAGACCGACGTTAACAGCAGCCTACGTCGGTACGCAAATGCGCTTTGTGAGTGACACAAGTGACGGTACGCATTTCAGATTGTTGCCGCACATGCGTACCTGCGTACCAGTTATGTACACCCCTGTACTACAGCAAAAGTATTCTCCATCGGGACTTCCTGCAACAACACCACGCCGTGATCGTGATTCTGATTGGCCAGAAGCATTATCAAAGATGTTCTATTGAGAAGATGATCACTACGTGACAAAAGTTTTCAAAACCGTTTCTGGTCTTCGGTATTTCCAGACAAGTGGCTACTGAAATCAATCTTACTAACTGCCGTCTGTGCAATTTACGAGTTGGCAGACTTTATTTTGCTTACTATAACATAATTTTTCATGGTGGGGCTAAGCCATTTCTTGGTATGGCTGTAGCCTACCCCAGCCATACCCAGGCGCCGCCACTGACCGCAAATACCTCATTCCTTCCGTCTACTTGGATCCGAAATGCTTCTCGTTTTGCGCTGTCCCCCGTTCAAATGAAATCGCCGTCAATCATATTTCCACGCTCGTTCCAGGTCCAAGAGAGGGGTTACAAGGCTCGCGTCTCATGCCGCATTCACTTGCACTCGGACATTAGGGATTTTCTCTCATAAATGTCCGATGAGCCACAACTTTTTTTTCAAAACAAAGCGGCCAACTGGGGTGGCAGCTGGGGTGGCAAGGCATTTTTCTGAGGTGGCAGCTGCCACCCCGTGCCACCCTGTAAAACCGCCACTGACACTATCATTGATTAATACAGTTTTTACAGTGATGGTAACTAACAAAAACGCCAACAGGAACAGTAAGGAAGCACAATTAATAAACTAAAGTGGTAATACTATTCTTTTAAATGGTAATGAATTAAGCTGTCATATTTGCGAATTGCTCAGGCAACTCAGTTAAAGATGAGGGAGCGAAGAGCCTCACGGATTGTCAAATACAAATCTTGAGTTTGTGGTATGTTTGTGGGGAAAGTAAGGCCTGACTCTAACATGATCATATTACAGAGGTCAAATACGTCTTCGCGCAAGGGATGATTGAAAGGAACTTGCATGTCTGTTTACAGGCACCGAGGTTGCTGTGTGGAACAACACAATCCTCAGAGCCCCACAGCTGTGGCACAGTATACATCACGTCAGGGATGCCACTTGGTACATTGCAATTCTTTGTTGGCCGGATTCTATGGCTATTCCACACTGCCTTGATCTTGTCCAGGTGTTCCTGTTAAAAAAAATAGAAAGGTCAAGAGTTTCAAATAGATATAAATGAGTTTAAGTTTCAATGAGATTATGTTTTTATTGACTAGTGAGCATAGACTGTATATAAAGCTAGCGAGTGATTGCAAACATTTTAACCGCAATGTGGCATTCCACAGAGCATACAATGTGTCAAGATAAAGCCCCTTGTACCTGCGGGGTCATGCTCACATGGTCTTTTGTTCCCAGGGTCCTATGTTCCTAGCTCTATAGCACATAATGGGAACCTGAAACAGATGTTCCCCAGCTTTATGATCACTGAATATGACATGGGCTATTATTGTGAAGCCTTCTTTGAAAAGAAAATTATATTCAATATGTTAACCAAACTATAATTAACCCAACCACAGCAGATGTATTCATTCCGTTTTTTAAGGGTCTGTCTCTGCTTGGATAAGTGACTAGATGTTACTACTACTTTCTCTCAACTTGAAGATAAAGATAATTAAGCCATTGAGATGCAGACATTTTAACTGAGCTACAAACATGTTTATTGTCTGAATTTAAGTTAATACCATATTTTAAACACAGATGCAAACAAATAGGTGGAAGATGTCATAGGGCTTCCCAGAAGAATCTTTGGGGGGGGGGGGGAAATGTTTCAAAGTGGGGATAGTTCACATATAGGCTATAAGCCACAGGATTTCTTCAAACTCACCTGAATAACGTTCCGAAAACTCAGCTGTACAAGAGATGTGTCCAGGAAGTCACCAACAAACAGACCTTCGTCTTTCACTTCGCCCAAGAATTGTATCCAGTACTCCATTCCTTCCTTGCGCAGGATCCCCCACCAACTCTCAATCCTCTGATTTGAAGTACTGGTTCCAGCAATATAGCTCCTATCACCTGATCTGTTGTCATTGTCATGGCGACGGAGGAAGGTTTGGTCTCGTACAACCACATTTTCAGTTCCCAGATCTGTCCGGATTATCAGAGGACAATCACCAGTCTGCTCCACAGCCTCTACAAAGTAGCCTCCTATGACATGTGGGTCACTGCTTGTGTATGCCGCTTTCAACCAGATGATTTTTCGGGAAAACCCATCTATGCATCCATTTATGCAAATGCCATAGGGCATTAATTTGTCATAGGAATCAACGTGCCAAATGTAGTTTGGCCCTTGTGCAAAATACCGTCTGCTGATTAGTCTCCGGGCTCGATGCATAGCTGAGAAGTTTGGATCTAGATTTGCAAGGATTAAACGAACATCTTCCTTTTTTGCATTGATCCCACTTTGCAGGCAATTTGCATGCATCCACCTGTAGCCATGAAGTCTCCCCGGTCCTTCTAGCTCCTGCTTAATGAAGTGGACGACTTGCCCAATGTCCGCATATTGTTTACGTTTCAAACAGTGCATTTTCAGCAGCCGAATCAAGTGTCTTTTGCTAATGATGACACTGTGCTTAACTGCAAGGGATTGCAGAATATCATTATAATTCATACCCAAATGAAAATAAAATGAAATCAAATCAAAATGATACATGCTTCGCGATAATAGCCGTAGCCTACGATACAGAGTTTAGCTAGTGTTGTCACTCAGTCATCAGTTTCTATAGACTATCTGGATTTAGTTATTGCGTAATAATTATTGTGTTCCCACGAATTACTAATGCGTTGGAACATAATAACTAATTTGTGGACACAATTTTTTTTCTCACCAATGTCACCAGGGGGGCTCCGTAGTTTTGTGAAATGCTGTAGTGTTTTCTGAAATGCTGTACTAACCCACTGCGCCACAGCCTCCCTCTTCACAGTCTTCCTCCGAATCCTGTTCTAGCCTCTGTGTCTGAGTCTCGCTATCACAAGTTGTGCTGGTGACAAACTTTACTAGTCTGTGCTTCTGCACCTTCTCTTTGTCGGGGTAGTAAACTAGATAAGGTATTGCCCCACAGTTCCAATCTCGTCCATTCCACCCTGGTTATTCCCATTGCCAAGTGTAGACCTCAATATAGAAGGAAAATAAAGAACTACCAGTATGGCGCATAGTCCAGAATCATTTTGCAAGATATCACTCAGACTCAACAATCATATTTACAGATGGTTCCAAAGACCCAGAGACAGGGCGTGCAGGGGCAGCAGTGTATATCCCAGTGAGTAATACACACATAAAGAAAAGGGTAACAGACCATGTGTCAGTATACACCACAGAGTTGTTGGCATTGGTGTTGTCATTGAAATGGATATAGGAGAAATAAATACATAACAGTGTAATTGCATCTGACAGCTTTTCAGCATTATCAAGTATACGATCAGGCAGACCTTAATTTAGAATGGACATAATAAATGAAATATTTCTAATTTATATCAAATGCAAAACAAAGGCATAGCAACTCGTTTCATCTGGGTTCCTGCTCATGTTGGTGTGGAGGGTAATGAACAGGTGCATATTCTGGCCAAACAAACACTCAGAATTATGAACATAGAAGTTCCACTTAGCAAAGCGGAGGTTAAAACAATCATACAGAAATATGCACAAACAACATGGCAAGATCATTGGGACAGTAATGATACAGGAAGACATCTTTATTCAATTCAAAGGTATGTGGGGGATGGAAGGAAGGTGGGGTTTAAAAGAAGGGAGGGAAATGTCATTTCTCGGATGAGAATAGGTCATACAGGTCTCAATCATACATTAAGTATAATAGGAAAGCATCCAGCCGGAAAGTGTATACACTGAAGCCAGAAACTGTTGAGCATGTTTTACTGCTTTGCAGGAAATATAGTACTCAGAGAAATGTGCTTTTCCACACACTGAAGAAAGCAAAATACCATAGCCTCATCTCAATACCCCTCCTCGACTCCTCCTTTCCCTCACTCGCCTCCCTTCCTTGCGTCTTAGCTCCGCCTCCATAAGAAGCGAGCGAGAAGAGGTGACGCGAGGACAGAGGAGTCCTTGTCATGTCTAGGAAACTAATAGTGAAAGTTTATTCTTTATGTTAGTTTTGTCATGTCCCTTTGCCCTGTGCTTTATGTTTATTCCCTTAATTAATCATCCCTCTCATTTCAGGCCTCCACGCTCCCCGCCCCCTTCTGTCTCCTGCGTCCTTGATTGTTTTCCCCGCCCTGATTGTTTCCACCTGTGTCCCCTTTACCTGTGTATATATTGTGGTAGCTTCCTCCTGTTCATTGTCAGTTCATTGTCTTACTATGACCCACGTTCCTGATTACCTCACGGACTTCCCACGGATCTACCTCATTGATCACTTGCTTGTTTTCCTCGAAAGAGTATATTTGTTTTCCTTGTTTTGATTACTGTGCTAAATTCCAGTAAAGTCTTTATTTTTTGAGAACACTATCTGAGTCGTGCAATTGAGTTCATGCTTCAGAGTCTCTCCTTGACAGTATGAACTGACCAAAAAAATGAACTCAGCCGACTCAGACCAGCTAAAGAACGCCATCCGCTCTCAGGGCCAACGTCTTGGGCAACAAGAAGAGCAGATGGCCGCCATACAGCACGGAGTGCAGCACCTATCCAAAAGCCACGGGGCACTACAATCATCGGTGACAACCCAGGTGAATCTGCTGGCAGCTGAGGTCCAGCGTGTGCTCACTCACCTGCAGGCTGCTTCTCCTCCCACGACTCCCCCGGTTCCGGCGGCGACCGGTTCCGATCCCAACCGGTCTACTGAGCCGCACAGTACTTCTATGCGTCTGGCTCCACCCGAAAAATACTCCGGAGACTCGGAGGGCTGCCGGACGTTCATTGTGCAGTGTGAGTTACACTATCACCACCAACCGGCTGCTTTTCCCACGGACAATTCCAAAGTGGCTTTCATGATCTCCCATCTCTCCGGCCGAGCAGCAGCGTGGGCTACGGCAGAGTGGTCCAGAGGCTCCCCCATCTGCGGGTCTCTGGAAAACTTCATAGACACTATGAGAAAGATCTTCAATCAAACCACTCCGGGCAGGGAAGCAGCTCGGGCTCTGATTAAGCTGAAACAACATCAGCAGAGTGTGGCTGACTACGCCATCGAGTTCCGGACTATGGCAGCCGATAGCGGCTGGAACTCCGCTGCATTGTTGACGCTTTCGTCAGCGGTCTCTCGGATTCCCTACAAGACCAGCTGGCACCTCTCGATCTGCCCGCTGACTTGGACTCTGTCATATCCATGGCAATACGGATAGACAATCGTTTGACGGAAAGGAGAAGGAATAAATCCAAGGATGCGGTTGATCCGCCTCCCAGAGGAGACGCTCGCCGCTGGATACTACTTCTTCTTGGAGGCCCCGTCACCCCTCACCTGCGTTCCGGACAACAGCGCCCCCTGGCTCCGTGGAGGAACCAATGCAGTTGGGCCGCGCCAAGCTTTCGATGGCAGAACGTCAGCGTCGATTAAAGGAGGGTCTGTGCTTCTACTGCGGGCAGCACGGACATCCACAAGCGGCTTGTCCGGTAAAAGAGGAGGCTCACCAATAAAGAGGAGTACGTTGGTGAGCCGGATCTCTTCCTCTGACTTTCCTCCTCGCACCCTGACCCGCATCCAGGTAAAAATCAGAGACAATGTGGTTACTCATGGTGCACTCATTGACTCAGGGGCAGACGAAAATCTGATGGATTGGGGGTTAGTTAAAAGATTGGACATAGGACTTCCGGTTTACACATGAGGCGATAAGCGGCTAAGAAGAGGAGCTCCCGGCCAAATAAGTTAAAAAAGGAAGAAAACCCCGATAAATGTGATTCGAAGTTGGAAGAATAGGTCATGAGCAAATTAGTAAATAAGAAAGGAACGGAGAAAAAGACGAAAGCCGAAAAACAGCTGGGAGAGATGCAGGTCCAGACGGAACACAGTCAGCCGCTAATGGCTAACGCTATAGCTAGCAACGACGAGCAACCTAGCTGGGTGTCGGCGCTGCAGACTTCCTTAGATGCCATGCGGGATAAACTCGAGAAAGCCCAGCACAACATGGATGCTAAACTGGATCAAATTGGCAGCCGGATGGAAGAAAATCTAAGAGGAGTACGTGAAGAAATGGGACAACTGAGAGAACATATGGACAAACACGGAGAAGATATGAAGCAAGGGCTTGATAGCTTCAGAGAGGAAACAAATAGAAAATTCGAGACCGCTGAGGCGGAGATGCGGGCCCAAAAGAAGGATATGGAGATCCTAGAAGAGCGTACGGCTGGGGTCGAGGAGTGGAGTACCGACGTCCAGGACATTATTATGGCCTCTCTTGAACACAAACCAAGCTCCAAGATAAGCTGTCCAACATAGAAGGGAGGTCGAGAAGAAATAATATACGAATCTGGGGGTTGAAGGAGGGAATAGAGGGAGACTCGGTCTCCGAGTACGTCGACAGGTTCATTCACAAGGAGCTGGGAATGTCGGAGGATATTAAATTGGAGATTCAAACGGCGCACAGGGCACCTGCTCCAAAACCACAACCAGACAAACCCCCAGAGCCATTATTGTCAACTTCTTGAGGTTCGAGGTCAAGGAGAACGTCATTAAGACGGCCTGGCGAACGAAGATGGAAGTGAAGGGACGGAGAGTGACATTCGACCAAGATTATTCTTCTGAGGTGGCGGTTAAACGTCGGAAATATGCGGGGCTCAAGAGAATTCTCAAAGATAAGGGGTTTCGTTTCAATCTCCAATGGACACACTGAGGGTTTACTGGAACGAAGGAACAATAGTGTATAAGAGTGCTCAGGACGCGGCGAGGGCGATGCGGCAGAGAGGCTGGCAGGTGCCGGACCCGGGAGTAGAGAGACCTACGCTGCTGCAGAGACTGGAGGCAGCGCGCAAGTGGACCAGACTTCGGAGACGAGAGCGGGGAGACAACAACGAGATGGGAGTGAGGGAAGACCGGCACCGTATCGAGGGTGTTGATGAGTAGTCTATGAGGGAACAAGATACGGCGTTGAAAAGACAGAAGGATGAGAGGTGACGGGCCACGGCGATCAGAAAAGGACAGAGCACAGACACAAACAGATTTAACCAAATTACTTATAATTTAAATGCTATAGCCTTTTATTTTGTGCCCCGAAAAGACCTTTGAAACACTGCAGTGGGTGAGTAAGAAGGATTGTTATATGTTTTATAAAAGGACATGTATGCAGGCTGGGGAATTATTTATCTATAACATTTTACGATTTGATTCGGACTAATTTAAAGAAGTGCTAATTCACTAGAAACATAGAATCACCTCCATCGCCAATACAGAGACCAGGGGTTTAAAGACTATATGGAAAATGTTCACAAAGTTCCGGCCGGGAGCTCCGGAGTTTAAACCACACGCTGGACAATTATAGTGAGCTTGGGAGATCAGCCACAGGAGAGATCTCCGCCACTAGGGGGGGCCCTCTCACTAGGAGAGGCCTTACCTTCCACCCACCAGCGGGGGAAAGGGGGATATCTTTGAAACCCCCGAAAACCTTGGAAGACCAAGTTCTGGTGTTTAATTTGTATTTGTTTAGCTTAGCGGTTGCTGCTACTATATATATTGTGTTTTGTGACATGGAGGGAACGAAAAGATGCTTTGAAGGGAAATATAATGCAACGTAGGGGAATCAAAATGGTGTCGTTAAATGTCAATGGTTTGAACAATCCGATTAAAAGGGGGAAAGTATTAACCAAATTTAGAAAGGAGGAGATGCAGGTTATCTTATTACAAGAAACTCATCTATCAGTACAAGAACATGAAAAACTGAAAAGATATGGATATAACAACACATTTTATAGTTCATTTAAACAAGGTAGGAGAGGGGTGGCTACACTAATTGGGAACTCAGTAAAATTTGAAATAAACAAAGAAATATATGACAGAGAGGGGAGGTATGTGGTGATCAAGGGGAAAATGGAAGGACAAATGGTTACACTAATTAATGTTTATGCCCCACCGGACAGCGATAAGACTTTTTTTAAGGAATTGTTTGATATCATAGCTGTGGAAATGGAAGGAATCCTGATTTGCGGGGGGGACTTCAATGTGGTACTAAACTATGATTTAGATACAACAAGTACAAGGAAGGCTAGGAGCATATTGTCAGATACATGAACATACAACTGAAGGAACTAGGAATCACAGATATATGGAGAGATATACACACACTAGATAGAGACTACACACACTACTCACACGCACACTCAGTCTATTCTAGGATAGATTACTTTTTTATGTCAAAGGGAGATAAATATAGAGTAGAAGACTGTAGAATAGGTGTTACAGACCTGTCTGACCATAGTGCAATATATCTAACATTGAATCTAAATGGTAGGAAGAAGAACACCGTCTGGAGATTGAATGTGGGTCTATTAAACAATAAGGGGTTAGTGGAAGAAATAAAGAGAGAGATAATCAGATATAAGGAGGAAAATGATAATGGGGAAGTAGACCCAACAATTCTGTGGGATGCACTAAAGGCAGTATTAAGGGGGAAACTAATAGCACAAACGGCACACCTTAAGAGAACCAGACTGGAACTCTATCAAAATTTAACTGGGCAACTAAAAGAATTAGAGAGGCAACATAAAAATACAAATGACCCAGAGACACTTAGGAAGGTTAAGGACATTAGAGGGAAGATAGAAAATATATTATTAATAGAGGTAGAGAAGAAAGCTAGGTTTGTAAAGCAGGCATATTATGAAGGGGGGCCCAAAGCAACTAGATTATTGGCTAGAAAGATAAGGGCACAACAAACATTAAACACTATACATAAGATTAGGAATCCTAAAACCAATGAGTTACTAAGAGAGCCGGAGGACATAGAGAGAGCATTTGAGGATTATTATAGGACACTATACGCACAACCAACTGCAGCAGAGGAAGAGAGTATGAAGGCATTTTAGAGGGGCTGGACCTACCATCGATAGGAGAAGAACAGAATAGGTTATTGAACTCAGATATTACAGAAAAAGAGATGGGGGATGCAATTAGTAGAATGAAAAATAGCAAGTCACCAGGCAGCGACGGGCTGCCATCCGAATTTTACAAGATATTCAAATCGGAATTAAGCCCCTTACTGTGGGCATCATTTAACTATACTATGAAAGAGAACAAACTCCCCCGTCATGGAAAGAGGCTATCATTACTACAATTCCCAAGGAAGGCAAGGATAAAGAATTATGTAGTAGCTTTAGACCAATATCCATACTTAATGTAGACTACAAGATGTATACGTCCATCATTTCGAAAAGATTTGAGACATTCATGCCCGACATTATAGATGAGGACCAGACTGGTTTTATTAGAGGGAGACAGACACAAGATAATATAAGGAAAACAATTCATATAGTGGAGGAGGCCCAAAGGAGGGGAGACAGTGCAATTTTAGTGAGTATAGATGCAGAAAAAGCTTTTGATAGTGTGAACTGGGTCTATTTGTATAATGTCTTAGAAAAGTTTGGATTTAATGAAAAGTCAATCAAATGTATAAAATCATTGTATCATGAACCAACAGCTAGAGTGAAAGTGAACGGTAGTCTGACGGATCGGATTAAATTAGAGAGGTCGACAAGACAGGGCTGCTGTCTCTCCCCAACACTTTTTGATATCTTCATCGAACCATTGGCCCAAGCAATTAGACAGAACCAGAATATAAAGGGGGTTGAGGCAGGAGGTTTAGAACACAAATTGGGACTATTTGCGGACGACTTGATAGCATATATGGGGCAACCAGACGTGGGCTTCCCGATACTGATGGATTTACTGGAGGAATATGGACAATACTCGGGGTACAAACTAAACGTGACAAAGACACAGATTTTAGCACTAAACTACACACCAACACCAGAGATCAAAGACAAATACAGAATTAGATGGGACATGGATACAATTACATATTTAGGGGTTAACATCACAAAAGGATTAGACAAATTATACAATGCAAATTATACGCAGATCAATCAGAATATCAAGAGGGATTTATGTAGGTGGACAATACAGACCTTAGACCTTAGTTCAAGGATTGAAATAGTTAAAATGAATATACTGCCTAGGCTACTGTACCTTTACCAATCACTACCTATATCTATTCCACAAAGTCAATTTATGGAATGGGATAAATGGATTTCAAGGTTTATTTGGGGGGGGGAAAGGCCCAGGATTAGGCTTGCAACACTGCAGCTACCCAAAGGGAGAGGAGGATTGGCAGTGCCGAGTTTCCAGGATTATTATTATGCAGCACAAATCAGAACAGTGGCATGCTGGTGTAATATGGAATACGTAGCTAAATGGAAGGACATCGAAACAAATGGGGAAAACAACCAGATTCAAAAACTACTCGGGGATAAAGAATTATTCAGGACACAGGAAAACGTATTAGACCCAATCACAAAATTCACTTTAAACACTTGGAACACGGTAATAAAGAGATACAAAATAGGAAAACAGACAAAGATTTTGAGATGGATAACAAATGATAATAAATTCCAGCCGGGAAAAGAAGATGCAGGTTTTAAGCGATGGGCCCGAGGGGGCATCACAGCAATATGTAGGATGGTGGAAAAAGGGGAAATGCAGAGTTTTCAATATCTAAGAGATAAGTTCGATCTGGAAAGGGGTGACCATTTTAGATACTTACAGGTGAGAGACTATTATATAAAGGAAATAAAAATGGATAAAACACTAAACAAAATGGGGTAATTAAGGTCATGATTGAAGCATATGAAGGGAAGAAAGGCAGGGTGATTTCAGCTCTATATCAAGCTCTGTTGGAGAGTAGGGGGAATTCAACTCTATATATAAAAGAAAAGTGGGAGAAAGAACTCGGGATTGATATGACAGAGGAAGAATGGTATAATGTATGTAGAGTGCAGCATTCAACTACTGGGTCAAGGGTATGGAGGGAATTTGGGTGGAAAAACATAATCAGATACTTCATAACCCCAAAGATAAAAGGGAGGTATGCCCCGGAACAGAACGCATGTTGGAGGCAATGCGGCGAGGTGGGGGCAGACCACACACACATTTTTTTTAAATGCCAAAAGATGAAGGGATACTGGGAGGAAGTGTGGGGAGTGTTGAAGGAGATATTAGGTTATGAGGTTCCTAAGACCGGCCTGATGTTATACTTGGGGAATCTGGTGCAGGAAAACACACAGGGTGGGGACAGATACCTGATTAAGGTGCTGCTGGCTGCCAGCAAGAAAACAATTACCAGAGCATGGTACAAAGCAGATCCACCTACGAAGGAGCAATGGCTGGGAGTAATACAGGAAATATTTGATATGGAGAGATTCACACACATATTGAAGATCCAGGAAGGGAAATTTGAGTCCAAATGGGAAAAATGGGTTGAATATAAAAGAAAAATGAACGACACCACAAATTGAGAGTTGGAACCAGACCATGATGTTGCATTAAAATAGGATAGAAAGCTTCCATGTCACTGTTTGCTTGTTTTTATTATTATTTGTATTTTCTTTTTTCTTCTTCAATGAGTCTCTAATTCAAGTGTATACTGAACTGTATGTGGTTATGTATGTTTATAAAAATGTCAATAAAAATTTAAGTGAAAAAAAAAAAAAAAAAAAAAGATTGGACATAAAAACTAAACCTCTACCCCAGCCTCTTGAAGCGAGTGCTCTCGATGGGCGGCTGTTGTTTAAAGTGACTCACCAAACAGAGCCTTTAGAAATAAGATGTGATGATAACCATCACGAGACAATGTCATTTCACTTGTTTAATTCAGCCCAACATCCACTCATTTTGGGGTTTCCCTGGTTGAAACTTCATAATCCTCACATTGATTGGCAATCTGGGAGGGTGGAGGGGTGGGGAAAGAATTGCAGAGATCACTGTGTTAAGCAGGTAGCGGAGATTGACAGAAGAGGTAACACTGGGAGGGTTAGACAGGGAACTATCCCAGAAATATATCTTCCTGATGTTCTTTCAGTTCCTTCCTGCTACCACGATTTAAGTGAAGTATTCAGTAAATCCAAGGCTCTGACTCTTCCGCCTCACCGCCCCTATGACTGTGCTATCGACCTGATTGCTGGGTCTACAATTCCTAAGGGTCGACTATATGCTATTTCAGGACCTGAGAAAGAGGCCATGAAGGACTATATTGATGCCTCCCTCAAAACAGGCCTTATTCGCCCTTCTTCATCACCAGCAGGAGCGGGGTTTTTTTTTGTTGGGAAAAAGGATGGGTCTCTTAGGCCCTGTATTGACTACTCGCCTCTCAATGACATTACGGTTAAAAACCGGTACCCCCTTCCTCTCATCTCGTCAGCCTTCGAGCAGCTTCAGGGAGCCAAGGTTTTCACCAAGTTAGACCTACGTAACGCTTATCATTTAGTCAGGATCAGGGAGGGTGATGAATGGAAGACGGGTTTCAACACCCCTTCAGGCCACTATGAATACCGTGTAATGCCATTTGGATTATCAAACGCTCCTGCTGTGTTCCAGGCTATGATCAACGACGTGTTGAGGGAGTTTCTGAACCGTTTCGTTTTTGTATATCTGGACGACATTCTGATCTACTCCCCTGACCTTGACACCCATAAACAACATGTCCGCCAGGTTCTACAAGAGCTGCTCAAGAATGGGTTGTTTGTCAAAGCAGAAAAATGCGAATTCCATGCAGAGACAGTCACTTTCTTGGGCTTCATCATTTCGCCAGGTCAGGTTAGGATGGACCCAGAGAAGGTTAGCGCAGTAGCTTGTTGGCCTACCCCTGACTCTCGTAAGAAAGTGCAGCAGTTTTTAGGCTTTGCAAATTTTTACAGACGTTTTGTGCGGAGGTTCAGTGCTATTGCAGCCCCTCTTCATGTCCTCACGTCCCCTCAAGTGCCTTTTTTGTGGTCTCCTCAGGCTGAGGAGGCTTTTTCTCGGCTTAAAGGAATGTTCACCTCGGCTCCCATACTCACCTTGCCGGACACCACTCGTCAGTTTGTGGTAGAAGTGGATGCCTCCAACGAAGGGGTGGGAGCGGTCCTCTCCCAGCGACTACAGAAGGACAACAAACTTCACCCCTGCGCTTTCCTGTCCAGGAAGCTCTCCCCAGCAGAGAGAAATTACGACGTGGGAAACCGTGAGTTGCTGGCCGTGAAGCTGGCACTGGAAGAGTGGAGGCATTGGTTGGAGGGAGCCGAGCATCCTTTCGTGGTTTGGACCGATCACAAAAACTTGGAATATATAAGAAAGGCCAAAAGACTGAACTCCCGCCAGGCTAGGTGGACCTTGTTTTTCAACCGTTTTGATTTTGTTCTTTCCTTCAGGCCGGGGTCTCAGAATGTCAAGCCTGACGCTCTGTCCCGTCTGTTTGACCCTGTGCCTGCAGTCAAGGAGCCGGAACCCATCATCCCATTAAACCGGGTGGTAGGAGCGCTGACTTGGTCAGTAGAGAAGGAGGTAATACGAGCCAATGCTGGAGCTCCTGCACCAAGGGGTTGCCCGCCTAACCGGCTTTTCGTTCAGGAGGCTGAGCGACCACAGGTGATCCACTGGGCTCACACTTCGCTGCTCACCTGTCACCCTGGAGTCAAGAGAACTATGTTCATCATAAAACAACGTTTCTGGTGGACATCCATGGAGAAGGAGGTGAAGGAGTATGTGGAGGCGTGCCCTGTCTGCGCTTGAAACAAGACCTCTTCCAGGGCGCGAATAGGACTATTACAACCACTCCCTATTCCCAACAGACCCTGGTCAGAGATCTCCATGGACTTCGTCACTGGCCTGCCCCTCTCTAGAGGTAAAACCACAGTTCTTACGGTAGTGGACCGTTTTTCTAAAATGACACATTTCATTGCTCTGCCCAAGATGCCCTCAGCGAAGGAAACGGCTGAGGTCATGATGCATAATGTGTTTCGGCTTCATGGTTTCCCAAAGGATATTGTCTCCGACCGGGGTCCCCAGTTTGTGTCACGCTTCTGGAAGGAGTTCTGCCGCCTCATCGGTGCCACGGTCAGTCTCTCATCAGGATACCATCCGGAGTCTAACGGCCAGACAGAGCGCCTAAATCAAGAACTGGAGACCTGTTTGCGCTGCTTGGTGTCCCAGAATCCATCCTCCTGGAGCGAGCACCTCACCTGGGTTGAGTATGCGCACAACATCCTCCCTACTTCTGCCACGGGCCTGTCCCCATTTCACTGTGTTTATGGCTACCAGCCGCCACTGTTCCCAGCCACAGAGAGGGAGGTCACGGTCCCGCCTGCCCACGCGCTGGTCAGGCGTTGTCGGCGCGTGTGGGCTGCGGCTAGGAAGATCCTCTGCAGGAATTCACAACTGGTGAAAAGAGCAGCAGACCGAAAACGCCGACCAGCTCCTGTATACCAGCCAGGCCAAAAAGTCTGGCTTTCTACACGAGACCTTCCCCTCCACGTACTCTCCCGTAAATTGGCTCCACGGTTTGTGGGTCCTTTTCCCGTCACCAAGGTCATCAACCCGGTTTCAGTGAGACTACGGCTTCCCAGGTCCATGAAAGTACATCCCACCTTCCATGTAGGGAAACTAAAACCCTTGAAGGAGAGCGCTATGGTTCCCACCGCCAAACCCCCCCCGCCCCCCCGGATGATTGATGGAGGTCCGGTTTACAAACCGTCAAGAAAATATTGGCTAGTCGGAAAAGGGGTAGAGGGCGACAGCTACTGGTTGACTGGAAGGGTTATGGTCCTGAGGAGCGGATATGGATTCCTTCCCGCTTCGTCATAGATAAAAGCTTCATTGAGGATTTTGACCACCTCAACTCAGAGGAGCCTGGGCCGTCAGGAGCCGTCCCTAGAAGGGGGGGTACTGTCATGTCTAGGAAACTAATAGTGAAAGTTTATTCTTTATGTTAGTTTTGTCATGTCCCTTTGCCCTGTGCTTTATGTTTATTCCCTTAATTAATCATCCCTCTCATTTCAGGCCTCCACGCTCCCCGCCCCCTTCTGTCTCCTGCGTCCTTGATTGTTTTCCCCGCCCTGATTGTTTCCACCTGTGTCCCCTTTACCTGTGTATATATTGTGGTAGCTTCCTCCTGTTCATTGTCAGTTCATTGTTTTACTATGACCCACGTTCCTGATTACCTCACGGACTTCCCACGGATCTACCTCATTGATCACTTGCTTGTTTTCCTCGAAAGAGTATATTTGTTTTCCTTGTTTTGATTACTGTGCTAAATTCCAGTAAAGTCTTTATTTTTTGAGAACACTATCTGAGTCGTGCAATTGAGTTCATGCTTCAGAGTCTCTCCTTGACAGTCCTCAGGTATTAATTGGGATGTCCTCGTTCACTCAAACGTCACTTTTAAACAACGTCTGTCTGTTAATGATGACATGTGCACAACTGTATCCCCTCTCATCGGGCTTAACTGAAGAACCCCTTAGAACCGGCCCATTTGTTGTTAAATATTTATTTAAATGAATGAATATTTCTCTTGTTAGTCAAGGAATTCAATGTAGGCCTATGATGGTTGGTCCTGCTTTTGTGTTCCGTTTTGGTGTCAAATGTAGCCTACATTTAAATAAAAATATAATGATAGTAATGTGAAAGCCTTTACTCTGAAAATGTGTGTCCTGTAGATCCCCACATTCACCACAAACCCACATTCAAGACTGTGCATTTTAAATCATTTAACTCCTGTAATCTTAACACAAAACAACACAAATAATTGTTATTTATGAAATAGCTTTCTTAATAGCTATGTTTTAGTGACGTTAAAGATCATTAAACATGACTTAAATTGTTAGTATAACCGTAAGAAATGAATTGCACATAATAATTCCCACGGAGCTGTGAGCACTTTTCCACTCATCTTCCAGTTGTCGGTTTTCCTCTGTTGAAATCGACCAGCTGTGAAGGTGGGGGCGGGGCTTTTATACGCGTGAGTAGTGAAAACACTTCCGGTAGTCTGCTCGCGTGTATCCTCCGGCCCAATCCCAAACCACTCCCTCGACACACAGCGTTGAGACCGGTCAGGTAGAGAGACCGGTCTCAAGTCAGCACGGCTGCAGATTCGCTGTTTGAGAGCTTGATAGCCCACTCCCCTTCCACACTGCTCCACACTCGTTGCTTTGGAACAACCCTCAATATGGCGGACCCTCCGCGTGAACACGCAAACGGAGGGGTAGGATGTAGGGGTAGGGTTAGGGCTATAAGGTGTGATTTGTGCATTGTGCCAAAGAACAGATAAATAAGCTGACTGAGCGGTGTAAACTTCACAATGTAAATTTTTCATTTAGGAACTGAAAGGAACCTGCTGCCCCAACTCGGATGTTCAATCTGACCATTGATTGACAGTTTTAGAATGGACCTGCTCCATATCTGGGGATAAGATACTGTTTGATGAATGTTGACATGTTTCTAATATTGATTGAGTTATAACAGGTAACACAGATGCAGAATCAGTGGCCAAGGGGCTACTGTGAGAGATGTAATTCCAGAATGGAATACTGAAGAAGTTGACCTGTGAGTAATATTTCAACAGGTATTAAAGTAACTGAGGTATGAAATGTAGAAAGAAAGGGTATTTGTATTCTTACCGTTTTAAAGCAGATTATTGTTTAACCCCTATCCTGGTTGTTTTGAGTTTTCCTTCTTTTAAAGCAAACTCATATAGGATCGGCGCGGAGCAGAGATATCTGTTCCAACAGCGGAGAATTAACGTGTCAACGTGCGCCAACGCCTCCATCAATTTTGAATGGGTTGACGTAGAATACAGGCGACGTCACGACCACGTCAGACGTCACGATGTATCATAGGTGCGCACAAAGTATGCGCTCAAAGTACGCGCTCAAAGTATGCACGGCGGCGTAGCTTAGAAAGCGCTATTTTAGGCCCAATCCCAAATCACTCCCTCGACCCTACACCTCCGTGACGGAGTGAACTCCGTCTGTAGCCACACTCGCAGCTCAACGAGGCCCCCTCCTGTCAGATGGAGGGAGTAAATACAGCAGCAAGCTTTGGGACGGCCTCCCCTCTCTCCCCTCTCTCCCCTCTCTTCCCTCTCTCCCCTCTCTCCCCTCTCTCCGGCAGAAACAGGAAATGCCGTAACTGTATGTAACAACGGTTTCAAATCAGCATCTCTTTGACAAAAAATATAAATTAATAACTCAAATAAAACATCTTTCATTGTGTTACTTTTTTGTAAAACTCTTTTAGTTTTAAACCTGATGTTTATAAGCTTCTTAGTTTATGCGACAGTCTGTAAATATACACAACTTTATAATAAAATGCACACATTTACCTTTTTCTAGACTAAACACAGGTTTGATCCTAAGTTAAAAACATATGAGGTTATCATGAGGTTGTTAACATCGCAGTTTATCAGTGGATGTTTGCTGGAACTACTTGTAAACAGCTTGTTTCCTGACGGACACACACAGCGTTGAGACCGGTCAGGTAGAGACCGGTCTCAAGTCAGTTGAGGGCTTGATAGCCCACTCCCCCTCTACACCGCTCCACACTCGTTGGTTTGGAACAGCACTTAATATGGCGGACCCTCCGCGTGAACACGCAAACGGGGTGTAGGGGGCGGTTTGGGAATGGGCCTTAGTCTCCTCCCGCATCCCTCCTCCCGCACCCCTCCTCCCTCACCCCTCCTCGACTCCTCCGTGTGCATTTCAAGTATTGGGACGTCCTTCAAAATGGCGTGTCTTGATCGATTTCCGGGTCAAGTCCCGGAGGAGGGGAAGAGAGGAGTCGAGGAGGGGTATTGGGATGAGGCTCATGACTTTTCGCTATCAGGGCTGTTAGGGAAAACATCAGGCAATATATATTGTTAAATTATTAAATTTCTAAGAGAAATTGATACATTTAAAAATAATCTAGAGCAGGGGTCGGCAACCTTTTTGATATGAAGTGCCATTTAAAAAAATAATTGTTATCAGCGTGCCAACGATCGAAAATTATCAAGTGGGGGGGGAGGAGCTTGACGCTCGTCAACTATCAGCAGGAGGGCGGGGGAGCCTCTCTGCGGGGAAGCAGTGTGTGGACCTGTCAGCGCAACTTACATGATGTCGAATTTAACAAACACATTTAAATAATTGGTTTAAACGGCATAATAATAAGGACGATCGTCCGTTCTGTGATTCTCCAGAACACACATGTTATGATATTAGGGTCATGCATAGTGAGATGAGATCGCTGTCCCTTTAAGAGAGAGAGAGAGAGAGAGAGAGAGAGAGAGAGAGAGAGAGAGAGAGAGAGAGGGTGTGGCTTGTGCATGTGTGTTTGTGGATGGTAGAGCGACAGTGAGGGAACGTGTGTTTGTTTCTGGAAGTGAAACGAGGAAGCAGAGAAACAGAGGTCTGTGATGTATTTTGTGAAACAGAAGAACAGCTAAATAAATGCAACGGCCTCCCAAGAAGAGCTCGCCTCTCTCAGTCATTTAAGCTAAAGTGGGTTATTGAACCTGAAGCTGCTTCTCCCCTCCTCGACTACGGTCTGGGAGCCGACAGGAAAGTTCAACACACAGATGGCCAGTCCGCCCCTTTGTAGCATATTATTTCGATGAGAGATGAGCAGATCGCCACTGGGCTTTCAACTAAATACACAGCCACGCAAAAACTGCGGCATTTGTACAGCTCCTTATGGGAAGGCTACTGCAATTAGTGAAGTGCTTTCCTCTCTGTGGTGAAACGATCAGCACCACGGAGGAAAGCGGCAGAAAGTCACCTGGAGTTAAAGAGAGCGGGGCTGCGTTGCGTGCTCCTTCTGCAGGTAACGGGGAGACGCGCTCTGGCGGCGGCCTCGTTCAGGATCCGAAAATACAATTTAAATATTTTTGCACACTTATTCCACTTATTCCTAGCGTGCCACTGGTTACGGTGCCGCGTGCCAATGCTGGCACGCGTGCCAGGCGTTGCCGACCCCTGATCTAGAGTTTCTGTTCTTTTTTCTTTTCTTTTGTTTTTCTTTCTTTTGTTTAATATTTTCTGCATAGTCTCTTGTCCACACTCAAGTCCAGTTGGTGGCGGTAATGCACCTACAAGCTGGTTTGCCAACCGCCAAAAAAACACTAAAGAAGAAGAAGAAGAAGAAGAAGAAGAAGAAGAAGAAGAAGAAGAAGAAGAAGAAGAACGGCTTGTTTGAGATGAGCTGTCTCTAGAGGCTTCTCAATTCTTACATTTCCCCTCCTCGACTCCCCTCCTCGACTCCTATCCTCGAGACTTAGTCCCGCCCTCAGGAGATGCGAGCGGAGGACTGAGGAGGGGAACCGAGGAGAGAGGAGGGGAAGCAAGCAGGCCGTTAGAGAAATGAGAACTCATCTCCTCTGAGCGGTCATTTTAAAGAGACGTCCATTAATGATGACAGGAGGCACAGCAGCCCTCTGTCTGATGGAGAGATGTGTTCATGACGACTTATATATTTACTTTTAATTCATTCACAGTGTGGTATAATGAGACAATAACAGGCTACAGATGCGGACACACACACACACACACATATATGTATAGAAATATATACAATTTAAAGTATGAGAGCACTCTCATAATAACGTAACACAATCAGAGACTGGATATATCCCCCCCCCCTCTCTCTCTGGTCGCTGAAATGGGGAATTGAAATTACGGGCCAAAAGTTGTATTTACAAGTATTAAAAGTAAGCATAGGACACCAAACCAACTGAGACCTGTCTGTCCGCCGCATCTACGCACTGTACAACACACACACACTTACACACTGTACAACACGCACCTACAGCTCCTAAAGCATAATCAGGCTACAGCCGTTGTGTATTTTATTATGTGAAGCACTAAATGGTCTTGGAAAAATATGGACTCTTTGTTTGTAGATATCTACTAAACTACAGCATACAAATACAGAGAGTAATGTAGGCCTGTTATCCCTTTAACTGCCAGCATTTTTTATCAAATGGGCCACAAATAACCACAAACAATTTTAATTTGTTTTTACTGACCACACAGTTTTGTTTTTATGAGCCTCTACCAACTGGTCGAGCTGGCCTTTTATGGTAAAAGTGCATTTTCAAGAATCATCATACAGTACAGTATTTGTATGCATCAAACTCAAATAAAACACAAACTCAAATACATTTGTTTATTTTATGGAAAATGAGCAATATATACAATCAGATATATTCATAAAAGATAAAAAATTATAATTGTAAAAAAAAAAAAAAATGGAGAAAAGTAATGTAAAGTGTTTTTCATAATAAAAAAAAGACCTGCTCATCTTACTGTATATGCTGAATTGGCCTAACAAGAAACCACTGGCCTAACAAATGTCTATATCCTGTGTTGGCCTAACTTTGGGCTGAATGCCATGCATGAAAGGTGCTATATAAATGATTATCACTCTTTCACTCTGAGACTCATAAGGCAGTACTAGATGTAGTAATATTACCATGGATCTAGCTATTTATTTACCATATTTTATTGGAAAACATCTCTGAAACTCTGAAAAAGTCATATTGCTAGTTTACCATAAAAAGCCAATTCGACCGATTGGTTGAGCATATTTTCAAAAAAATAATTACACTTTTTTTGTGCATCAAGTTATCTAATTATGTTCAGTTAGTGCCCTGACACTAAAATATGTCAAATGACATGGTTACCTTACAAAAGTTGACCAAAAAGAGTGATTTCTTCAGCAGTGATTTTTAGCATTGCCAACTTTCTCAGTGGAAGCTAGCTAAAGGGCTTTCTGTTCAAACCACAGTGACATCTAGAGGTTGTTTTGTGCATAACATGTCAACCAAAGGGTAGAGTTAGAGGGTTAAACTGAGTGATATATATTATACACACTGCTCTGCTTTCTGGACGGACCTCACAGCTGTTCTCACTGTAAACATCGCGTTGCGATGAAAGCAGTTTCTAAAATAATATCCAGGGGATGCATGCAGAGCTGTCATTGGCTGAGATAAGTCCGGCCGTGCGTCACGCCTCCACCGTTCCCGGAAATGCATCCGCGGAGGAGCCGTGGAGGACCCATCAGTGTCTCCTCGGTTAGAGCTCCTCGAGCCTTCTCGATGCTCGATGCTCGGTCCTCGAAGTGCATTTAGAGAAATTAGATGTCCTTCAAAATGGCGCACTGAAATTCATTTCCGGGTCACTACCGGAGGACCGAGGAGTCGAGGAGTCGAGGAGGGGAAATTTAAGAATTGAGAAGCCTCTACTGTCACTACCCGATCTGCAGCCCTGCCCTATCTACAGTGCGCATGTGCGAGATGGTCCGCCATATTGGACAACTCCGTACGGCAACCCAAGTAGGACACTTGACACAGTGGCTTTTGGCAAAGCACAAAAAGAAAACTCGAGAGAGAGATGAGTTATTGTTATTACAACGTGACTTCACTATTATTTAACAACTCTTTTTATTGGGTCCTTTTATTGGGTTGAGTAACTTGCCAGAATAAGTGATAAATTGATTTAACTTCTGTTAGACAGCTATCATACTGAAGAAATATATGTATGGCATTCATAATTTATATCTAATTACATTAACTGTGAATGTCCTTCATTTTATTTAAAATAAAATAACAAAATATTTTAATATAGATATTTCAGACATTTATGACTCGCGCATGCACGATGCAAAATCGGGCAGCTGTCTAGACGTCAAATGTCCTATTAGAGTTGCCGTATGGAGTTGTCCAATATGGCGGACCATCTCGCACATGCGCACTGCAGATAGCGCAGGGCTGCAACTGCAACAACTCTTTTTATTGGGTTCTTTTATTTGGGGTTAAGTCCATTGTCAGAATCAGTGAGAAATTAATTTAACTTCTGTTAGACAGCTATCATACTGAATACATAATTACTGTGAATGTATGCAAAAATGTATGGCATATAGCTGTCTAACAGAAGTTAAATTCATTTCTCAATTATTCTGACAATGGACTTAACCCAAAATAAAAGAACCCAATACAATATAGTTGTCAAATATGGCGGACCATCTCGCACATGCGCACTGCAGATAGGGCAGGGCTGCAGATCGGGTAGTGACATGAGCGAAACCGATGCAGACCTGCGCAATTGCGATCGCCATCTTGCTAGTGCGTTGCATGATGGTTAGTCATTTTGTCCGACTTGCTCTGGAGGCTCGACAGTGTTCGAATTACCCTTTTGCTTTCGGGGGAGCCCTATTTACTTATTTTTTGGCAATCATATAGGCAGACCTGAAAGATGTATATGTTTCCTGCATTAGATCAACATTGATTGCCAATAGGCCTACCTTATTTGGTAGGACGTCTTTTTTCTCATCCCCGAAATCTCGATCGCTTTTTCGTGTGCCTGGCTCTTATTGCTTATAAATCTCCTTCCGCAGGTTATTCTGTTGATCACTGCTGACTTTTCCCTGAATCCATTCTTGTGAAAGGTGCACAAAGGTGGATTTTTTTGCGAGCGGCAGGGAGATCAATATACTTTTTGCATCTTTGCAAATCTCACATCCACATTTTTATTTATTTTTTAAATGCCATGGATACCTTTCATTCCACTCACTCCATCTTTTCTGTGTCCAGTTAAAAGGCAGGTCATAGGCATCGTCAGGACAGGTTCGCTAGTGCAGGTGGCGCCGGCGGCTGTGGCCATTGTTGAAGCCTCTTCAGACTCCGCATCGGCAGGCCTCTCCCTTGGCTCGGTGTGGAGCTGTCAAACTCGACCCTAACGCTGCTTACAGCAGGCCAACTAAAAGTTGTTCCGTTCACGTTGTCATTTTTAGACTCCTTCGCTTCTTAGCTTGTGAATCCAAAAGCTGTGAGGCTTGGCTGTTTTCGTTTCGCCATATTTCTAATACAAAGCCAGAGTTAAAAATTATCAATATGAACTTTTTAAATACCGCGCCGGCATCGCCGCCGTAACCATAGCAACGTAAGTAGCGTAAAGAATGCAGCGCCGCCACGTACAGATGGCAACACCCAGAAATATTCACAAATATAAAACAAATATTCAGAAACTATAATGAACAATGACTATTATTTCAATAACTTTTATTTACAGAAGCTCAACATTTCTAATCTGTGTGACACAAATATGCACGATTTTTTTGGGCTCCTCCTATTTATCGGCCTTCAGGGGAGCTCCCCCCTCTTTAGGGGAGCTAAGCTCCCCCTGGCTCCCCCCCATTGAGACGTTGAAATCTCGCGGGACACAGACGCCAGACAGCCTTGAGAGCGAGGCGGCGCAGTTCCTCTCCACGGGCTGCGGAAGCGAAATGCTTGATGGGAAACGACTCGCTGGTATCTCGAGCTGAGCGCTCATTGGTGGTCTTTACCCCGTGCTGGTGATGAAACTCTCCAATTGGCTCCGCAAAAGTTTGTTGTTGTTTAGTGTCAGTTTTACGTCGCCACTTCCATTAATATTTGTTATCATTGTTCCACAATGTTTATCATCATGAAATTAATATCTATATATGTTATACCAGTGGTTCTCAACTGGTGGGTCGCAACCCAAAAGTGGGTCGCGGACCCGTTTTGAGTGGGTCGCGGATGTGTGAGTGAAGAAAAAAAAATTGGAGAAAATAAAAATTGGAATTTTTTTTTTTTTTTGGGGAAAAAGTCAAACTTTTATTTTGAAGGCCCGATTTTCGAACGCTGTGCATGCAGTCGGCGTTGGACTGGAAGTACCGGAGACCATAAACGGTTTTGAAAACTTCTGTCACATAGTGATCATCTTCTCAATAAAATATCTTTGCTGATGTTTTTCGAGTCTTCTGGCCAATCAGAATCAAGAGTGTTGCCGGAAGTCCCCACGGAGAATAACTTTGCGGGAGAACTCTTCTTTATACATCCATGGGTACAACTTCAGATAGAAATGAACACATAATGAAATATGACTCCCGGTCTGATGACTGACAGGTCACAGAACAATGGGAGCCATCTACCCTTACCCACAATTTAAAGTAAGTCACACAGTCTCTCTCCTCTTTGCTATTCTCGCAGCAAGATGTCAGAACAAAGTGAAAAACAAACAATGGCATAAAAGATTATTAATATGTTGGGTAGTGATAGATTTATTTATTTTCTTCTCAGTGTACCAGAATGCATAGTTTATGTTAGTATTTCTAAAAATCTCCTGGGGGAGAATCCCCCCAGACCCCCCTGCTGGGGTTGGGTTTTCAGCATGCGTGCCTTTTTATATAGTTCAGCTTTGATTCCATCATCTCATTAAACCTTTTTTAAAAGCATACTTTAGTTCTGTGAAGGGATATAAGGGATATATGCACTGTACTTCACTTTTCTTAATATTGTATGCTGAAAAGCAAATATTACAGCATGATTTTTTGTTGAATAGATTTGAGTGCTTCAAAATGTTGGGTCGCGATGTATTGACCAAGTAAAAAGTGGGTCCCGAGGCCTGACCAGTTGAGAACCACTGTGTTATACTATACTTGCACTGCTTACCGTTTTCATACTTTATATATCTAAGCATACACACTGTTCATACTGTTCATACTGCTCATAGGCTACTGTGTATACAGGGCCGGCCCTTGTCACTGGCGAATTAGGCGGTCGCCTAGGGCGCCAGATCTGGAGGGGCGCTGCACTGGGAGAATAAAATAATTGTTTTATTCTGCCTAATTTTCTGCCCTTGATGTAATACTAGGGCTGCACGATATTGAAAAAAACTGACATCGCGATTTTTCCCCCCCTGCGGTATATATTGCGTTTTTTTTAACCTGTTAAGCCCCAAAGTCCCGGCGGGTACTTTCCTTTTTTTTTTTTCACGACACTGTGTCTCATGCAGTGGCGGTTCTAGAACATTTTACATGGGGTGGCAAAGGGGGGGGCAAGAGGTCATGCCAGGGTGGCATGGGAGGGCGGACAGTACGTGGTATTTTACACTGTATATAACCTATTTATTGTTAATTCATGCCCTAACACAAGTGTTCTTAATGCACAAGAGAAACACGGTGTTCAGACAAACAATCGGGGGCCCTTTGAGTCCCCTAAGCTTACGTCAACCATTTTAAATGAAAGGAAACTACAAAATGTATTTTAAAGCAATGAATTAATGGAACAGTTTGTTTTGCATTACAAAAAATGTGTTGTCTTAGTATTAGACAGACATATTTGCATGTGCTCACTAAGCATTATTACATATTAATTTAATATTAAACAAATCAAAATGGCCAATTATTCCAAAATGTTGCTGCTAATATAATCATATGCTTGTCAACTTTAACTGATCAAAAGTAAATTCTGAAAAAATACTTGAATTATCTATGAAATTGCAATATTGACACACGTCCCTCAGTTTGTTTCAACCCCGTCACGCCAAACCATTTACCCTCCTATTAAAATAATGGATCAGTCCATGTGTGATCTGCATTGAGGGAATTACACCATTTACCCTCCTATTAAAATAATGGATCAGTCCATGTGTGATCTGCATTGAGGGAATTACACCATTTACCCTCCTATTGAAATAATGGATCAGTCCATGTGTGATCTGCATTGAGGGAATTACATCACAAAAGTGTCAGTTTCTTCTCTTACCTATATTTCAGTTTTTGTATTTTCCTATTAAGATTGACAAGCTCAACATTTCAACACTGTTATATGAATTAATAATAGTAAATAATTGTTTATTACAAAAATAAACAATAGTTTTGCAAAATATTACAATTTTGTAATGTCCTTGATTTCCATGTGGTGCCATATATTAGCTAAACAAGGTCTCATGCCTACTTTTTGTCAAAAACTTCAACCCTGTTAAATGTTTTCAAGTAAATTCCTAGTAATTATTTATATTTTGTGCCTGAGGTGGGAAAATGTAAGTAGTCCACTACCAGATGTTATGACCAAACATTTTGGTTTCATTTTTCAAAGATATAAAGACCCAAAAGGCACCCGATTCAGAGAATACTCTAATTCTGCATACTGTAAGTACTTAGTTATAATTAAGTACACAAATGACATGACCCATCTCTTCAGAGAGCTAAAGGTGACCTGTGCAGCAACACATTTCAATCAATAATTGTCAATACTAAGAGCTGCTAGATTGTGCTGCTGTAATGGAATATATAAGGAGAATAAGAACATACCACGTGGTCCAGCTGGAGTCTCCTCTGCCTCCTGATCCCTGCCTCAGTCCCTCTTTCTGATACTTCATCTTTATTCCTCACATACATTTCTTCTTCTTCTTCTTCTTCACTAATGTCTTCATCTCCTCCTCTTCCTCCTGCTCTGACCCTCCTGGTCTCTTCATCTCCTCCTCTTCCTCCTGCTCTGACCCTCCTGGTCTCTTCAGTGAACTCTCTTTTCCTCTTCCTCTTCCTGTTCGTCCTGATCTCTTCTCAGATATGTCTTTTTGTTGTTGTTGAATCACTCCTATACTCTGGCCTGCAATAGTCTACTTGTGAAAAGCACTGGTACAAATGCTTGTATAACTTTACACGTTAGGGCCATGTAGCCTAGCTAATAAGTAGAATATCATCAGAAAGTATTTATCAAGCGCACACAGGCAGCTGTGTTTAGATCCAGTTGTTACGGTAAAGGATGTATCCTGGTTTCATTGATCTGGCCTCATTGCTGTGATGTGTAGTTTACGTGGATTTAATAGTAGGCTACCACATAGTTTAGCAAAGTGATCGATCTCCCAGCTAACGCTGTCTGCGTAGTATTTTGTAACGTAACGCCCCAAACAGCGCCTGTCTGTTAAACGCTATCGATTCAAACGGCAGCGTTTTATTAATATTTAGTTTCAAGCTCTCGTCCGTAGTAAAAACAAAACTAGTGGAAGGGGAAATGCTCCCAGGGGAAGCTGATCCATAGGTGCTCGGACAGCTCGCTCCCTCTCTGCAGCTCTGTGAGCCGCGGTCTGCGTGAACGCCGCTCCGCAGTTTAATGCAGGGCCGTAGCTGCGTTTTTAACGGGCCTAAAATGATATTTTAAATGATTCACTTTTAACTAATGTAATGCTTGTTTCGTTGCTTGAGAAGCTTGTGGAAATAGTGTAGGTTTGTTTTAGTACAGTTTTAGGGAAACAAAAGTTAGGGGGGCAGCTGGGGGGTCAAGGCTCTACAGTGGGGGGGCAGCTGCCCCCCCTTGCCCCCCCCCCCCCCCCCGTAGATCCGCCCCTGGTCTCAGGGGATCTTACTATTTAAGAACCTGTTATGTGTTATACCAGATTAACGGAAATAATTTCAGCTAACTGACGATAAAAAACATTTTTACCAAAACAAAACACAAGTCTAACGCACTTTGGCACAGAACTCAAGATAAAAGTACCCTTATTACTTATCGTAGCTGCACATACAAGATATCCGATTAAAGCTGAGGTTCCACAGATTATTTAGGTATATAGTATCATCACTGAGTGATCCGAACTCGGACAGGGGAAGCAAAGACAGACATCACAACACGTACCTTTACGTAGCTTCTAGGGGAGATGTCTCACCGTAGCTTTCGATCTGATCAAAAGACGTGTTTAATGGCATTAAAACGAGAAAAAATGTGGCTGAATCGGTTAATCCATAGGTTTTTAACGTCTCTGTATAAAAAAATTATTTCATTTATAATCCATAATTCCATTTTGATGTAAAAATCATAGAGCAAAAATTAGCTGCTAATGGTAGCCACCAGAGCGGCTGCTGCTTCTGGTCCTGGCTATGCGGCAGTCCAGCACAGTCTAACACACACACACATTACCAAATAAGGAGTGAGAGTGACGTGTAGCCAAAACCGGAAGCTGCATACACTCTGGTGGCTACCATTAGCAGCTAACTTTTGTGCTCCGATTTTTACATAAAAATGGAATTATGGATTATAAACAATTGCTTCAAAGCCACAGATACATTATCAACCTATGGATCAACAGATTCAGCCGCGTTTTTTCTCGTTTTAATGCCATTGAACACGTCTTTTGATCAGATTGACAGCTACGGTGAGACGATCTCACGTAAAAGCTCCGTAAAAGGTACGTGTTGTGATGTCTGTGTTTGCTTCCACTGTTGCAAGATTGGATCGCTTAGATACTATACTTAAATAATCTGTGGAGTCTCAGCTTTAATCGGATATATTGTATGTGCAGTTTCGCTAAGTAATAAGGGTATCTTTATTTTGAATTCTGTGCTAAAGTGCGTTAGCATTTTTTTTTTAAATGAATAAAACCGCACGTCCCTGCGGTGTGAATATCGTGCATGCGCATATCGCGGTTATCGCCATGACACGGTATATCGTTCAGCCCTATGTAATACATTTACATTAATAATTGAATAAAGTAAACACCCTTTGCACCCCGAGCCGGCAACATTTTTGCATTTGCCCTGTACGATGGGCGCTGTAAGTGATGAAAGTGGGGGATGTTGACCTATCAGGCGCCCGCAGCTCACAGCCAAAGTCCGAGCGAGCCTCCGAGCGAGCAAGAGAGAGAGAGAGAGAGAGGGCGCGCATCGGTACCGCGGATTGTTGTTGGATTGAAGGCTGATAACTACAGCTCAGTGAGGTAAAGGACTCTGAGTGTTTAGATAGTTCACTTTCGTCTACGTTATCTCAGTGGGTCTCAAATGGTTTGGTCACAATTTATGTAAACAAATATTTCCAAGGCTCTAGTAATTCTGCTCAAAGTGCACCAGATTGAAGCATTTTACTTTAAAATGTTAAAAAAATATCTTTCCGGGGGAGCATGCACCCGGACCCCCCTAGAGGATGTGACGTCCAAACCCCAATTGAAACATGTTCATACAATACTGAATACATTTGAAACCTTCTTTACGTATATAACCAACATAACCAACATGTTTCAGTTTTTGTAGTGTATTGGTCTTTTGTAGTGATTTTTCATTTATTCTTTATATATTCTATTGTGTATTGCTTGGAGGCGTGGGGGCACCGAATTATAATCTCGCCTAGGGCACCAAAAAGTCTAGGGCCGGCCCTGTGTGTATATCTAGTGTATTCATACCCCTCGCTGTTTATTCATAATTCAATTCATTCTATATTTTATTCTGTAGATTGTGTACATTACTTTTCACTTTACTGCTTTTTGCACTCCTGGTTAGAAGCTAAACTGCATTTCGTTGTCTCAGTGCCTGTAATATGTGCAATAACAATAAAGTTGAATCTAATCTTGAGCAGGAACAAATGTATTTACTTAGTACATATCTGACATTAACGATTAAACACATGTGTGCATTCTTTATAAATGCAAACTGGTCAGTGCACTGACGGATGCTCCGATCGATCGGTCACCGATCGAAATCGGCCGATACTCACTCTCTACCGATCGATCGGTGCTCTCTAAACATGCCGATCGCGAGAGCCGATCGCATGACGTAAAATACATGACACTTTTCTCTGTGTGTGGCAAAACAAGCTCGCCAAAATGGCTTCACCGGTCTGGCATTATTTTAAGGTGTCCGAAAAAGACAGTAAAATAGCGGTATGCAACGTGTGTGTGAAGCAGAAATCCTGCAGCTCCGCCTGCCGGACTGGTAAGCGGAGCGAAACACACTAGAGTTAGACCTAACACACTTACACTTAGCTATTTTATCTACCTCTGGAACAAGCTAAACTAGTCATTATAAATATATGTATTCTTCACTGTCGGGTCACTCATTACTGGATCAGTGAGCTGCATGAGATACTGACAGGCTGTCAGGAGAGGTTATCACGGTTATCATGTCAGGTCACAGGTCTATGTCTAGGTTTGGGTCCTACCTGCTTCACTCTGCGCTATCAGAAAGCACCAACCAAGAAATGGGCCCAGCAGATCCGTTCGAGCTGGAATTATTGAATTTTTCCTTTTTTTTGGCTAACTGCTCGGATCGATGGAAGAGAGCACCCGGAGTTCAGCAGCGAGAGGCTGTGTTGTCGGAGGCGCGCCAAATGGCTAGAGAGAAACCAGGTTTGGTGAAGTTCTTACCTGGCTGGATTTCAAAGATCCTCCCGGTGTGTGATTCCCGGCCTGCTAGCCCCAGGCATGCTAGCTCCCTGCCTCCCGATTCCCAACCTGGCACCATACGCCTTGGTGGGTTCCGTCTGGAGTCAGCCCCTGCTTCTTCCCCATTTCCTGCTCCTGTCCAGGATCCGTTCTCGGGTACTTGTCTGGCTTATGGAGGTCCACGGAGTATTCAGGCGGCTGCTAAAGGAGTCGCAAGGCCAAGCTAGCAGCCCGAGCCCCAAGAGCCATGGCTCCAGCCCCAGTTCCGGCCCCAGCAGCCATGGTTCTGGCTCCAGTACCGGCTCCAGTACCCCTGGTCCCGACTCCAGTTTCGGCTCCAGGACTGGCTTACCGGCCAACGCCAGCTCCCCGTGTCCTGTCGGCATAACGGCCGACGCCAGCACCCCGTGTCCTGTCGGCGTACCGGCCGACTCCAGCACCTCGTCTCTTGTTGGCTCCCCAGCCAACACCAGTCCCCCGTGTCCTGTCGGCGTACCGGCCGACTCCAGCACCTCGTCTCTTGTTGGCTCCTCAGCCAACACCAGCTCCCCATGTCCTGTCGGCGTACCGGCCGACTCCAGCACCTCGTCTCTTGTTGGCTCCCCAGCCAACACTAGCTCCTCGTGTCCTGTCGGCGTACCGGCCGACTCCAGCACCCCGTGTTCTGTTGGCGAACCAACTCTCTCAAGTTTCCCCTCCAGACACTTCTCAAGTCCCCTCTCAAGTTCCTACCGGAGTCCCCTCTCAAGTTTCCCCTCAGGTCTCCTCTCGAGTTCCCTCTCAAGGTCCCCTCTCAGGTCCCCTCTCGAATTCCCTCTCTAGTCTCCTCTCGAGTTCCCTCTCCAGTCTCCTCTCGAGTTCCCTCTCGGGTCCCCTCTCGAGTCACCTCTCAAGTTCCTACCCGAGTCCCCTCTCAAGTTTCCCCTCAGGTCTCCTCTCCAGTCCCTTCTCAAGTCCCCTCTCAAGTCAACTCTCCAGTTTCCTCTCGAGTTCCCTCTCAAGCCCTCTCTCGAGTCCCCACTCAAACCCTGTGTCCTGTCCCGTTGGAGGCCCCGCCGACTACTCTCCTGCCGGGGGTCCTGCCAACCCCATGTCCTGTGCCGTTGGAGGTCCCGCCGACTACTCTCCTGCCGGGGGTCCTGCCAACCCTTTGTCCTGTCTCGTTGGAGGCCCCGCCGACTACTCTCCTGCCGGGGGTCCTGCCAACCCCATGTCCTGTCCAGTTGGAGGTCCCGCAGACTAGTCTTCTGCCGGGGGTCCTGCCAACCCCATGTCCTGTACCGTTGGAGGTTCCGCTGGGGGTCCTGCCAACCCCATGTCCTGTCTCGTTGGAGGCCCCGCCGACTACTCTCCTGCCGGGGGTCCTGCCAACCCTTTGTCCTGTCCAGTTGGAGGTCCCGCAGACTAGTCTCCTGCCGGGGGTCCTGCCAACCCCATGTCCTGTCCAGTTGGAGGTCCCGCAGACTAGTCTTCTGCCGGGGGTCCTGCCAACCCCATGTCTTGTCCAGTTGGAGGTCCCGCAGACTAGTCTTCTGCCGGGGGTCCTGCCAACCCCATGTCCTGTACCATTGGAGGTTCCGCTGGGGGGTCCTGCCAACCTCATGTCCTGTCCAGTTGGAGGTCCCGCAGACTAGTCTTCTGCCGGGGGTCCTGCCAACCCCATGTCCTGTCCCGTTGGAGGTCCCGCCGTCTACTCTCCTGCCGGGGGTCCTGCCAACCCTTTGTCCTGTCTCGTTGGAGGCCCCGCCGACTACTCTCCTGCCGGGGGTCCTGCCAACCCCATGTCCTGTCCAGTTGGAGGTCACGCAGACTAGTCTCCTGCCGGGGGTCCTGCCAACCCCATGTCTTGTCCAGTTGGAGGTCCCGCAGACTAGTCTCCTGCCGGGGGTCCTGCCAACCCTTTGTCCTGTCCCGTTGGAGGCCCCGCCGACTACTCTCCTGCCGGGGGTCCTGCCAACCCTATGTCCTGTGCCGTTGGAGGTCCCGCCGTCTACTCTCCTGCCGGGGGTCCTGCCAATCCTATGTCCTGTGCTGTTGGAGGCCCCGCCGACTACTCTCCTGCCGGGGGTCCTGCCAACCCTGTGTCCTGTCCCGTTGGAGGCCCCGCCGACTACTCTCCTGCCGGGGGTCCTGCCAACCCTTTGTCCTGTCTCGTTGGAGGTCCCGTCGTCCACTCTCCTGCTGGGGGTCCTGCCAACTCCTGGTCCTCTTCCGTGGGGGATCCTGCCGAAGCCTGTCCCGCCGGCTCCGGTTCCTGTCCGGCCGACACCGGGTCCTGCCCGGCCTCCGGAGCTGTCTGGTCTTCGCCCTCATGCTCGGCCCCCTGAGTTCGCCCGCTGTGGCCTTCGCCCCACCATGGACTCTGCCTTGCCCCCGGGCCGTCCGCCCGAGACCCCCACCTTGGACTCTGCCTTGCCCCCGGGTCGTCCGCCCGAGTTCCCCACCATGGACTCTGCCTTGCCCCCGGGCCGTCCGCCCGAGACCCCCACCTTGGACTCTGCCTTGCCCCCGGGCTGTCCGCCCGAGTTCCCCACCTTAGACTCTGCCTTGCCCCCGGGCCGTCCGCCCGAGACCCCCACCTTGGACTCTGCCTTGCCCCCGGGCCGTCCGCCCGAGTTCCCCACTTTAGACTCTGCCTTGCCCCCGGGCCGTCCGCCCGAGATCCCTTCCTGGTCCCCTACTGGGCTCCTGGGCGGTCAGCTTAGTCCCGTCCTCCGGACCCCCTCCACCCACCCTGGTGGCCTAGGGATACGTCCCTCCTCCGGACCCCCTCCACCCACCCTGCTGGACTGTGTTGGATTTTTGTTTTGGGGTTTAGGGACGTCTGGAATCCGTCCCTTGAGGGGGGGGGGTTCTGTCACGGTTATCATGTCAGGTCACAGGTCTATGTCTAGGTTTGGGTCCTACCTGCTTCACTCTGCGCTATCAGAGAGAGGGGGAGAGAGAGGGAGAGAGGAAAAGAGAGCGCTTCCGCTTATTATCCAAAGTGAATGTAAACTTGAATAATGTAGTTGATTGTTGTTTGTGGAAGCTCCAGTGAATGAGCCCCATTAACTGAGTTTTAAACATCACTTTAAATGGAATATTTAAAGTGATGTTTAACACACAGTGATTATTTCACACACAGTGACGTCACGAACTACCCACAATGCAACACGCGCCATATATATATATATATATATAAATACGCCCTTTTCCTGGAGGTGCAAATATCCTGGAGGTGCTAATATAAACAGCTAGCTAACGTAGTCAGGCACAGTGCACTAGGTTTTTTTTCTGAATTAACGACCGAAGAAATCGCTGCATGTCTTCGGATTACATCTCTGGACTCGAGGGGTGTAGGGGTGTGCTCTAGGTCGTTACCAGCGTAAACTCTGTGTGGGTTGTCGGATTGCCCTTACAGACTGCCTGCAGATGTATGGAAAAACGACCCTCGAAAGTAAATACCCCACTTGTCACAATAATATTATCATGCAATTGCATATATGAGGTATTTTAGAGTTGACTAGATATTGATTAAGGCAATAGACTATGATATTCTGCTTGCACCTCGCGTGAAATGGCGGATACCGGAAGTACGGTGTCGCCCTCGGCCCAATACCCGTATGTGTGTGTGAAAGAATACTGATTCCGGCGATCGGCCCCGAAATTGGCGATCAGAGCATCCCTAGTTTTGAAAAGTAATAAGTGGTTCTGTCTTTTACATACAGGATTCAACCCCCCTTGTATTGATTTGTTTAAAAATGAACAGACACTTGAGTCATTCATTTGTAGTGATATAATAATTGAGGGATTTCTATTGCATCCACTTCATCTGCAACGAAGAACGCCAGCGCAATTTCCGCCATTGCAAACCGAGTCAAGCCGACTCCGAGCTGTCCGACTTCAGGCGAGCTTTTTGAGACCTCCCCCGGCTGCAATCGGATATTCTCGTCTACTTTTTAAAATATATTTTAAAAATAAGTATTTTTCTGCAAGTGAACATTTCATCACTAAGTTCATTTTTTGAATGCGTACATTAACAGGTTTATGATATCACTGCCCCGTCTAAGACACGAGTGGATCTGACTTTAATTACATTTGACCCGAGTGTTTCGTCAACTTAAAGGTGACCTATCATGCAAAATGCACCTTTGTACGTCTTTTATACATGATTATGTGTCCCCGGTGTTCCAGGGAACTCACCAAGTGTCAGAAAACACAACCCTCTCTATTTTCCTCCTTCGCCAAATCTCTAAAAAAGGGGCTGCAACGGATCTGAAAAAAATGGATCCACATTCCGACACTTTTCTACGTCACAAAGACGTACTCCGCTTATTGGTCAACTCTCCACCTATCAGGGGAATGAGCCACGGCCACGTGCATTGCCAAACCTCTCATTCGCATATAGGCTATCGGCAGGCTAAATCAACCCCAGTCACATCTGTGTTTTTGCCTGCTCTTGCTAGGATGTCTAAGCCAGTTAAACGTTGTGCTGTTGTTGGCTGCAAGACTCGGAACAGGGGACTGCATGCAATGCCATCAGTGCAAAAAGAAAAATAATCTATTGCTAGACTTCATTTTCAAGGGACATGTGCCAGAAGACCCCGGCAGATTTCTGGTTGTGTGTTCCAAACATTTTACCACGGACGTGTTATGAACTTCTCTCAAGTCCAACACGGATATGCCTCCAAACTAATGCTACACCCGGGATCAATACCAACCATCCGGGACCAGGCCAGTGAGGACACATCCAATTCTGAAGCTGTAAGTTTTTATTTAGCGGTGTTTTTCCTGATAAAGCTATCTCTAGCTTGTAGTATGTAGCATGTAGCTTCGCCGTATCAATGTCGCCTCAACCCCAACTAGTAATAGGTTAGGTGTTTATATGTTCTTGTAACATTTTATTTTGTACGCTCCGCAGTCTTTGCTTTGTCTTTTATTTTAATTATCAGGCATTTGCGAACATGTTCAGACTGCCGTAATGGCGATCTGTGTGAAGGCTGTAAAGCCACGCCTTAGCCGATAACACAAGTATTTATTCTCCTATGTATTAGTATTTTGTATCCTCTAAAATCATATTGAGTAAGTTATAATAACAAACGTAATGTTCTGTAGGTAAGTGCCGTTTTTTCCAGCGTTATGTAAAAGCTTTTGTGATTGTAGTCTGTAAGAACGATCAGATATCATCGATCTGTAAGCTAAGCTACGCTAAGCTACGCTAAGCTACGCTAAACTACGCTACGCTACGCTAATGAGACATGCCGTTTTTTGCAGCGTTATATGTAAAAGCTTTTGTATGTTTACTTGTTTGCGCACATGAATATAAATGGGGGTGTGTTAGGATACAACACTGTATGTATGTATGCGAGGGGACACACACCACGAGTAAAACGGAGCTAAAGCCCTGGTATGTTGTTGACGACATGCATATACTAATCTAAACCACTTTTTTTTGTTGTGCTTTTTTTAACATTGCACAGGCTACGTGGCCAACTTGATGGACCTCATCTTCGACCAAGTCTTTGTGGACCCTGCACCATTATGAGCAACCTGACAGGGAGGAGGTCATCGCCGGGTATGCTACACAGTTCAATTTGGCTGCTGTCTGAACCCAACAGACATTTCACAGATCAGAGGACAACGCAGGCCGGAATCACCACTCTGATCCTGTGTCCAAGGAAGCCCCAGCTCCAGCTCACAAAGCTCCTGTTTTTTATGGGTTCAAATAACCGTTGATTTTGACAATAAAGTTCCGAGTTGAAATCAAGTGTGTCGTGATTATTCATGTTTGGATGGGTAAAGAATATTCTGATTTCAAAAGCATAAGGTTGTGTGTGGACTTTTTTTGTCGTACACATGGGTGTGTTATGCCATTGCTGTGTAGTATATAATATAATAGTACATGTACAATGACAGAATGAAAGATTGCATAAAGCCATATACACCAGTATTTATTTCCATGAACAATATTAGCATTCGTTTTACAATTTCCGTCAAAACAAACAAACCACTCAGTGCTCTATTTGCCTCAACTGTAGTCCACCATGTTCAGCTCTGTAAATATTCAATGCATTCTGCAGGGAGAACACATCCAGGCACACAGGCTCCAATCCAGGATGGTCCACCATACAGGTTACAGAGTCCTCATGTTCCTGCATCCGTCTTGACACCTAGTGTGATAAACATATATTGAATGACATGTGAAAAATGTATTTTCTAAACAGACAACTTAGTGAAGCTAATGTTACGTGTGGTATCTCCATGCAGCACATGCTCCGGTTCAGAAGGCATCGTGGCGCAAGTTGCACATGTACCCCTTTAGAAAGAAGTCAATAACTGAGCTTTTAAAACACATGAAACACACATTGCTGACAACTGAGGTGTTGGAGTTATACTTTTTATCACCCTAAGTTATTGAACTTTCCAACGGTTGTTGCACGATGTTGGAAGAAAAGGACTGTAAACTATTAAACGCAATGAGGCCATTGTATATATGCTGAAAATATGAATGTCTCCCTTTATAAATATATATATGTATCGCTGTTTTTTGCGTTACAAACTCTAAGTTACAAACTGTACACATTGCATTCTTGCTAATTAGCCAAAGTATGAACGGAATAAGTAGCAAGCATCGTAACAGAGTAAAAATAAATAGGGACAACAGCTTGTCAACTAACCATTCAGAAACGTCCTGCTGCAACCGAGATGTTTGCACCTCCACCAAAACCTCCGCTGCTTCAGTTTCTGGATCAAATTGATAATATGCTTGAACACATGCATTGCTCTGAGATGACATGTGTATTCCACACTCGTAATCACAGCAAGCATGGTAACGTGACTCCTGCCGACTCATGCCCCCCTCTTCTGCAGGGGGGCGTGGTCAGCTGCTGCTCAGAATTTTCATAGGCAGGTTTGGAATAAAGCGAAAATGAGCGAAACGAGGCATGGCTAAAAAATGATCTGTTTGGTATTTTGAAAAATAAAATGTATAAATATACCTTATATAGGTATGGTCATACACTATATCATTTAAATATAGCATGATAGGTCTCCTTTAATGTGTTGCTTAAAATAATACTTCTGCATACAGTATGTGACACTGTGAGTGTTGCACGGCCAGATACGGCTCAGCTGACTCAGATAAGGAAATATATGATACATTATGATGTGATATGATGTGATATGAATGATAATGGGATACATTGACGTCTGCACTCACAGTGCCGTGGACTGTATTTAATGTTACTCTGATCCGGTTACTTATGTTGTGGCAGATATTTACACCCCTGACGAGACATATACCACGTGATGACACGTTAGGCTCGTGTTGTGTTCAAGGACCCTGACCTTGGCCAGGAAAAATAGGCAGTCGCTTGTTTCTTTTGTGGTCTAGATTTCTTACATTTTTTTCTTTTTTGCGTGTATTTATAAATTACCTCGAGGGCCGTACCAAATGGTCTCGCAGGCCGGAAGTTCCCCACCCCTGCTTTAAGGCAACTCAACGGAAGTTTCACGTAAGTTTAGTTATTTCACTCATAGCTCGGGCTGCGGGGGTGCTAGAGACGGGAGCATGTTGATACAACCTTCCTAGCCGGCGATATGGCTGTATTTTACAATAAACTTCCGTTGGGTCGCTTGAAAACAAATATCGGAAATCGAATCACAATCGCTGTCAGAAAAATCGCAATTAGATTTGTCCCCAAAATCGTGCAGCCCTAACCTCTTAAGCCCCACGGACCCGGTTCCGGGGCCGAAATCGCGTCATTTGCAGGAAACAACGTCTAAGGAACCTTAATATTTTATAAACTATGAATATTTTATATCCATACAACAGGAAAAAACAAATTTAACTGATCTTTTTCATTTTTTTTCTCCAAAAAAAACACACAATGCTAACTGTGAGCCTCTGAATTAGCCCCGAGCTAAATGCTAACCTATTACTGCACCGAAAATCACTCCTAGCTCCCTTATTACTTATCCTAGCTGCACATCCAACTAATCGTTTATGATCGTAAAGACACAGAATCTAACGGTACCCCCCACAACACTGAAAGATACAAACTCGCAACGTTATCAACAAAAATGTACATCAAAACATGTGGCGCTAGGTAGCCACAACCGCTAACATAGGCTTACCTTGGTTTTGTCTGGTCTAAACTGGTCTTCAATGGCATCAAAACGATAACATCGATGATGTAGTTAATCCATAGGTTAATATCCAATGTGGCTGTATCCCCTTTGAAATGTTCTGATAATCTATAAGCAATAAAACTGCAATTCCGTTTTCAAATAGTAGAGCAGGCCATTCCTACGCTCTGTAGCAAGATTGAATGCATGAAGACGCCATCTTTTTTTAACATGAGTGTGTGCGGGACGATTTCCCTTCGATTCTATTGGCTCTAACGGTCAGAAAGAGATGTCACATGTCAAAATCGAAGAAGGGGGGCCAGAGATAAGAGAGGTTTCTCAATACTCTAATTCCCCCTCCTCGACTCCTCGGTCCTCCGGTAGTGACCCGGAAATGGATTTTAGCGCGCCATGTTGAAGGACATCTCATTTCTCTAAATGCACATCGAGGACCGAGCATCGAGCATCGAGGAGGCTCTCTGGAGGACCCCAAACCGAGGAGACACTGATGGGTCCTCCACGGCTCCTCCGCGGGCGCATTTCCGGGAACGGTGGAGGCGTTACGCACGGCCGGATTTATCTCAGCCAATGACAGCTCTGCCTGCATCCCCTGGGCCCAGGGCCCAAGAGTTCAAACTTTTAATCCCTATCTGATCAGATCAGATTTGGATTTGGGGAGTTCAATACCAAAAAACAGGATTAGGATCACGTTGATATCCGATCAGATCAGGAAATCCAATCCAAGCTTTAATCTGGATCAAATCTTCAAAACGGGTAGTTCAAACCGACAACACAGGATTGGGATCAGTTTGATCCCAAAAAACTGGATTGTCCTGATCCCACCAGAGGGGTGGATTTCCAGTGGATTACCAGAGCAAAATGTACTGTACAATTTATTTTAAAATATGTTTCAATTTAAATTAGATGGCAAAGTTTGTTAACTGAAATAATACACAATTTTTAGCCTTCATGGGAAATATATTTTATTTTTCCATTTTTTGCTCACGTTTGTGGCCTATTTTGTTTTCAACCAAATGTTGATGACATCAATATGTATGCTCATAAAAGTATCACAACAAAGATTGTCAATCACAAATGTAATTTAGATTAAATTAAAAATATCTTCAACAAAAAAAAAGCTCATTATCTGTCATCACCTTTCAAAAGTAATTGCGGACAATAGATGTCTCTGCAATGTGGTCTCTTGTCTTGTATTATTTTTCATATCCACTTGATGGCGAAAAAAAATGGGATTTAAAAATCTGATCGGATCTGATTGAGATTAAAAACTTTGAACTCTTGGGCCCACGAGTTCAAAATTTTTAATCTCAATCAGATCCGATCAGATTTTTAAATCCCATTTTTTGTGATCCAGGATCAGACAAATCGGCCAAATGTTGTCCCTGGAGTTCAAAGCAATTCAGGATAGGATCAACCTGATCCAGATTACGACTTTTCAAGATGACTAGATCCTGAATATCAGTGCTTTAATCCTATTGATCGCCATCTAGTGGACATGAAAAATAATACAAGGAAGACAAGAGACCACATTGCACAGACACTTATAATGTCTAATTATATTTTTAAATTTGAAAGGTGATGACAGATGATGGACTTTTTTTTTGTTGAAGATATTTTTTACTTTAATCTAAATTACATTTGTGATTTACAATCTTTGCTGTGATACTTTTATGAGCATAAACATTTATGTCATCAACATTTGGTTGAAAACAAAATAGGCCACCACAAACGTGACCAAAAAATGAAAAATAAAATGTATTTCCCATGAAGGCTAAACATTGTGTATTATTTCAGTTAACAAACTTTGCCATCTAATTTAAATTGAAACATATTTTTAAATAAATGCTACAGTACATTTTGCTCTGGTAATCCACTGGAAATCCACCCCTCTGGTGGGATCAGGATAATTCAGTTTTTTGGGATCAAACTGATCCCAATCCTGTGTTGGCGGTTTGAACTACCCGTTTTGAAGATTTGTTCCAGATTAAAGCTTGGATTGGATTTCCTGATCTGATCGGATATCAACGTGATCCTAATCCTGTTGTTTGGTTTTGAACTCCCCAAAAGATAAATCTGATCTGATCAGATAGGGATTAAAAGTTTTTAACTCTTGGGCCCTGGATATTATTTTAGAAACTGCTTTCATCGCGACATGATGTTTATAGTGAGAACAGCTGTGAGGACCGTGCAGAAAGCAGAGCAGTGTGTATAATATATTTCACTCAGTTTAACAGCCTACTCTCTTTATTTGCTTTAGTTTAGTAGATATCTACAAACAAAGAGTCGATATTTTTCTAAGACCATTTAGTGCTTCACATAATAAAATACACAACGGCTGTAGCCTGATTATGCTTTAGGAGCTGTAGGTGTGTGTTGTACAGTGTGTGTGGTACAGTGTGTAGGTGTGTGTGGTACAGTGTGTAGGTATGTGTGTGTTGTACAGTGTGTAGGTGTGTGTGTGGTACAGTTGTGTAGATGTGTGTGTGTTGTACAGTGTGTAGGTGTGTGTGGTACAGTGTGTAGGTGTGTGTGTGTTGTACAGTGCGTGGTCTCAGTTGGTTTGGTATCTATGCTTACTTTTAATACTTGTAAATACAACTTTTGGCCCGTAATTTCAATTCCCCATTTCAGCGACCAGAGAGAGAGGGGGGGGGGGATATATCCAGTCTCTGGTTGTGTTACGTTATTATGAGAGTGCTGTCATACTTATTTGATTCTGAAATTGTATATATTTATATAAATATATGTATGTGTGTCCGCATCTGTAGCCTGTTATTGTCTCATTATACCGCACTGTGAATGAATCAAAGTAAATATATAAGTGGTCATGAACACATCTTTCCATCAGACAGAGGGCTGCTGTGCCTCCTGTCATCATTAATGGACGTCTCTTTAAAATGACCGCTCAGAGGAGAGGAGTTCTCATCTCTCTAACCGCCTGCTGCTTCCCCTCCTCTCTCCCCCTCCTCAGTCCTCCGCTCGCATCTCCTGTGGGCTGGACTAAGTATCGAGGATAGTGGATGACCTTAAACTTGTTGATGTTAAACACGACCAAAACTGAAGTTATTGTACTTGGCCCGAAGAATCTACGAAACAAATTATCTAAAGATATACTAACTATGGATGGCATTAATTTGGCCTCCAGTGAGACTGTAAGGAATCTTGGTGTTATATTTGATCAGGATTTATCCTTTAACGCCCACATAAAATCAATTTCAAGGACCGCCTACTTCCATCTATGTAACATTGCAAAAATCAGGCATATCTTGCCTCAAAACGATGCAGAGAAACTTGTCCATGCATTTGTTACTTCAAGGCTGGATTATTGTAACTCTTTATTATCAGGGTGTACCAAGAAGTCAGTCAAGTCGCTTCAGCTGATTCAAAATGCTGCAGCTCGTGTACTAACCAGAGTTAGGAAAAGGGACCACATTACTCCTGTTCTGGCTGCCTTACACTGGCTCCCTATAGAACACAGGATAGCATTTTAAATTCTTCTTCTCACCTACAAAGCCCTTAATGGGCAGGCGCCATCTTACCTTAAAGGGCACCTATCATGCAAAATGCACCTTTGTACGTCTTTTATACATGATTATGTGTCCCCGGTGTTCCGGGGAACTCACCAAGTGTCAGAAAACACAACCCTCTCTATTTTCCTCCTTCGCCAAATCTCTAAAAAAGGGGGCTGCAACGGATCTGAAAAAAATGGATCCACATTCCGACACTTTTCTACGTCACAAAGACGTACTCCGCTTATTGGTCAACTCTCCACCTATCAGGGGAATGAGCCACGGCCACGTGCATTGCCAAACCTCTCATTCGCATATAGGCTATCGGCAGGCTACCCCAGTCACATCTGTGTTTTTTCCTGCTATTGCCAGGATGTCTAAGCCAGTTAAACCACGGACATGTTTATGAACTTCTCTCAAGTCCAACACGGATATGCCTCCAAACTAATGCTACACCCGGGATCAATACCAACCATCCGGGACCAGGCCAGTGAGGACACATCCAATTCTGAAGCTGTAAGTTTTTATTTAGCAGTGTTTTTTCCTGATAAAGCTTGTAGTATGTAGCATGTAGCATGTAGCATGTAGCTTAGCCGTATCAATGTCGCCTCAACCCCAACTAGTAATCGGTTAGGTGTTTATATGTTCTTGTAACATTTTATTTTGTACGCTCCGCAGTCTTTGCTTTGTCTTTTATTTTAATTATCAGGCATTTGCGAACATCAGACTGCCGTAATGGCGATCTATCTGTGTGAAGGCTGTAAAGCCACGCCTGGCCTAGCCGATAACACAAGTATTTATTCTCCTATGTATTAGTATTTTGTATCCTCTAAAAAATCATATTGAGTAAGTTATAATAACAAACGTAATCTTCTGGAGGTAAGTGCCGTTTTTTCCAGCGTTATGTAAAAGCTTTTGTGATTGTAGTCTGTAAGAACGATCAGATATCATCGACCTGTAAGCTAAGCTACGCTAAGCTAAGCTAAGCTACGCTACGCTAATGAGACATGCCGTTTTTTGCAGCGTTATATGTAAAAGCTTTTGCATGTTTACTTGTTTGCGCACATGAATATAAATGGGGGTGTGTTAGGATACAACACTGTATGTATGTATGCGAGGGGACACACACCACGAGTAAAACGGAGCTAAAGCCCTGGTATGTTGTTGTTGACGACATGCATTTACTAATCTCAACCACTTTTTTTGTTGTGCTTTTTTTAACATTGCACAGGCTACGTGGCCAACTTGATGGACCTCATCTTCGACCAAGTCTTTGTGGACCCTGCACCATTATGAGCAACCTGACAGGGAGGAGGTCATCGCCGGGTATGCCACACGGTTCAATTTGGCTGCTGTCTGAACCTAACATAGACATTTCACGGATCAGAGGACAACGCAGGCCGGAATCACCACTCTGATCCTCTCTCCATGGAAGCCCCAGCACCAGCTCACAAAGCTCCTGTTTTTTATGGGTTCAAATAACCGTTGATTTTGACAATAAAGTTCCGAGTTGATATCAAATGTGTCGTAATTATTCATGTTTGGATGGGTAAAGAATATTCTGATTTCAAAAGCATAAGGTTGTGTGTGGACTTTTTTTGTCATACACATGGGTGCGTTATGCCATTGCTGTGTAGTATATAATAGTACAATGACAGAATGAAAGATTGCATAAAGCCATATACACCAGTATTTATTTCCATGAACAATATTAGCATTCGTTTTACAATTTCAGTCAAAACAAACCACTCAGTGCTCTATTTGCCTCAACTGTAGTCCAACTGTGTTCAGCTCTGTAAATATTCAATGCATTCTGCAGGGAAAACACATTTAGGCACACAATCCAGGATGATCCACCACACAGGTTAGAGTCCTCAAGTTCCTGCATCCGTCTTTACACCTAGTGTGATAAACATATATTGAATGACATGTGAAAAATGTATTCTCTAAACAGACAACTTAGTGAAGCTAATGTTACGTGTGGTATCTCCATGCAGCACATGCTCCGGTTCAGAAGGCATCGTGGCGCAAGTTGCACATGTACCCCTTTAGAAAGAAGTCAATAACTGAGCTTTTAAATCACATGAAACACATAATGCTGACAACTGAGATGTTTGCACCTCCACCAAAACCTCCGCTGCTTCAGTTTCTGGATCAAATTGATAATATGCTTGAACACATGCATTGCTCTGAGATGACATGTGTATTCCACACTCGTAATCACAGCAAGCATGGTAACGTGACTCTCGCCGGCTCTTCTGCTGGGGGCGTGGTCAGCTGCTGCTCAGAATTTTCATAGGCAGGTTTGGAATAAAGCGAAAATGAGCGAAACGAGGCATGGCTAAAAAATGATCTGTTTGGTATTTTGGAAAATAAAATGTATAAATATACCTTATATAGGTATGGTCATACACTATATCATTTAAATATAGCATGATAGGTCACCTTTAAAGAACTCATTATACCCTACTGTCCTACTAGGGCATTGCGTTCCAAGAATGCAGGGTTGTTGGTTGTTCCTAGAGTCTCTAAAAGTACAATGGGAGCCAGAGCCTTTTCTTCTCAAGCTCCACATTTGTGGAATCAGCTTCCAGTTTGTGTTCGGGCGGCAGACACCCTATCCGTTTTTAAGAGTGCGCTTAAGACCTTCCTTTTTGATAAAGCTTATAATTAGGGCTGTTTAGATTCAGCCCCTAGTTTTGCTGATATAGGCTTAGTTTGTCGGGGGACATCTTACTTCTTCCTTCTCTCTGTCTATACCTGTGTAGTCCCATGTTCCGATTAACCCAGCTTCCCCAAATCTCTTTCTTTTTGGTGTCTATATATACGCTGGGATCCGGAGTCATGGATGATCCTGCCATCCTGTGTCCTGCATCGCGAGCCCTGGATCTTGAGTCGTGGCTGTGGTCCTGGATCATAGGTCCTGGATGGATATCCTCGTGGATTCATCTTCCTATTACACACACATGCATTTCCAAACATTTGGACTACCTATGTTGCAAATGTATTATCTTTTCAATTTACACACGGCATCTATTGCACGTCTGTCCGTCCTGGGAGAGGGATCCCTCCTCTGTTGCTCTCCCTGAGGTTTCTCCCATGTTCCCTTTAAACTGTGGGTTTTCTTCGGAAGTTTTTCCTTGTACGATGTGAGGGTCTAAGGACAGAGGGTGTCGTATTGTCATACTGATATTTTGTACAAACTGTGAAGTCCACTGGGACAAATGTACATTTGTGATATTGGGCTATATAAATAAACATTGATTGATTGAGGATAGGAGTCGAGGAGGGGAAATTAGAGTATTGAGAAACCTCTAAGGAAAATCCACCCAAATGGCCTTTTTTTAGGTCTAAAAAGGTCAAATATCACTTGTTTTGCATCAATCTTGATACAGGGTACTTATATGTTGTACTTTGGATTCCTAAAGCTTTTAGTCTACTAACCCATCATCCAAGGTTCGTTTTCACTACAAGTACAAAATATTTTTTGGACGGACACTATAATTTAGTTTTTTTACCATGTTCAATCTGAAAAAATAAACATCTATATTGATTCTGACTTTTCTACATCCAACTCACAGGTTTATCATTACTTTGAGAAAAAAGATTACATATTACCCATGTCATTTATTCGTTATATATTATATTCCTTGAATACTCTATTGATCGTTATCTGTTCTACTGTACGGGGGGGGGGGGTCAAATTGGCTAGAACCGGTGTCAGTACCATAAGTGTTCGGGTCCGTTACGCTTACCAATGACGTCACGCATTGGCTGTACGGCAACCCAAGAGGACATTTTACATGGCCAAATTCCGAATGTATTGAAACTCCAGACTCAACGTAAGAGCTTGAGCCTCTTCGGGGGGTGCCAACATTTAAACATACACTTCATTCTTAACTTTGTCCGTTATATGTAGAAGATATTACTTTTTTCTCCGTCATGTTTCCATAGCAACAACTTCAAAATAAAAGCATCTAACTCAATTTGTGTTCTGTGAAACGGAAAAGGATATTACATTGTTTGTTACTTTCATTGCAGTGTTTTAAATGTAATTTAGATTAACTTCCTGTTTTATTTAGATGCTTTTATTTTGAAGTTCTTGCTATGGAAACATGGAGAAAAAAGTAATATCTTCTACATATAACGGAAAAAGTGTAGACAAGAGTTGGACTAACCCTCTGCAGAAATGCAGATTCAATCTAAAGCAACACAACTCACGATCTGAGCATTAATGTATACACATACATCACCATCATTTTCACTCTAATGCCTATGTACAAACCCCTTTCCTCCCAAGTATTCTTCTCCCACTTGAGGCTTAAATTAGACATTTACTTTTGAGATTTTTTTCAGCACAACCATCGATGACCAAAATGAGTTTTGCAGACTCATTTTTTGGAAGATCTTTCCTGAAAACAGTTATCTTTACAGTGACTCCATGTGGAATTTGATAAGATACTTTTGAATTCAGATGCAGCTACAACTCCTGGCTCAGTCAAAGTTTATTATATGCAGATCACAGACCACTTACTCGAGAGGATACACAATGGAGTAATGCTAAGCATCTTTACAGAGAGATGCTTTCATAGAAGAGGAACACTTCTGTAGCCAATGCAATAAAAGTTTATTAGTTTTATTTTCTTAAAAAAAAACAAGCAGGTGACAAAAATACAAAAGAGAAACACAAGGGGTCAGAGTTCCCAGCAGTGCCAACATAGTTACCACTGGATCAAGACAAACTAACAAATATGGGCCAGTGGACACATGGCCATCTTCTCCTTATGTGAAGCACTAATGGACATACTGATGCTCAAGGGGGTGAGCGGATTAAAGCCATAAGATGATATCTTGAGCATCTCAAATGCTGCAACCCAGCCATCGCTCAGCAGAGGCCCCAACAGGAGCATGTTTGAATCAGCCTCTGGTATCTCAGCTCACTGTGCTGCCTGCAAGAATAGCATCTCTAATGCTGTCCAAATATAAAACATACCGATTCTAAGCAGGCTTTAAGTCTATAGTTCACAGTTACGCGAGAATAGGGTTTAATTAAGTCACAGTATTCAGACTAAATTCAATCAATTGTTACGTGTGCCTTTTGTTAATCATTCTACTAAAAGGAGAAATTGCCCACAGATTAAAAACAAAAAAGTTTGGAATGGTGGTATGACAGCTCATTTCTAAAAAAAATATGTGAAAAAAAGGGAAAGGTATTTAGTCTCAAGTAAACATTTGGATCTGAAGTTATCTTTCCAAAAATTGCAATATGATATACATTTGTTTTTTCTTAAAGATAGCTTTTTTGGTTTGAACAGGGCATTTGGTGTTTGGTGCACAGGTGTCTTGTCTATGACACAAGACTTCATCAGAATCAAACGTAAGGAGATCCCAAAGTGACCGACAGTATTACTGCGCACACATGTGGGCAGCCATGGTGTCACTCATGCAAAGACAAGAACCTCAGGGGAAAACCCAGAACATGTTGGACTCAAACACCAGGCACATGTCAAACACAAGTTATGTTTAGCGACTATGTCACCATGACAACTCACATTGACCGAGGATGTGAAGACCTTTTAAATACTGTTAACGTCTGAACAAGAAAATGACCAAAAAAAAAAGAAGTTTCTAAAACGTTGCTGCATGGGGAGCATCAAACTAGTGTACAGACTCAGTCAAACAGTATTACCTGTCCTCTACTCAAGACAAACTAACACCAGGAGGGACAGAGACTTCTAACGCATCCTGTACTCCGACGTCTTCGACACCTCACACAGCTGACCTTTGAAGTCCAGGTCAACGGTGAAGTCCAGATCCCTCTGAAAACACAACAACTCGTCAGACAAAACGAACAAAGCACAAGAGTAGATAAGAACTTCCAAACTTCTTGCTTACATTGTTCTTGCTGTTTGGCTTCATGCTGATTGTGCCAAAGATCTCTTCCCCGGTCTTCACAGTCAGGTAATCGTCCAGGTAGAAGACAGTCTGCTTCCAGTGGGTGTATGGAGACTCTGGGCCTGAGGAGGGAAGTGAAAAGCAGTCTGCTGTTTAAAACTCAATACTTTGGAGTTCTGAAGATGTTAATTTGATCCAATTCAATGCCCAAAGCATGAACCCATCATAGTGGTTCAGAGCAGGATGGGCTTAACCCATAAATGCAGCCAAATATCAATAAACTTAATTCTGTTTAGGCAGTTTCAGCCTAAAAATCATTAGTTGTTTTGGCAACCTACTGATGAAATCATGGTTCCCTTCCATATGAAAAAGCTTCATGTCTACTAACGCAGTAAATCTCAGTAACAACTAAGATGTCATAATTACAGAAAGTAGTAGATACCAATTCCAGAGAAATGCCCCGATTGTTAAAGGTCCCATGTCATGGCCATTTCGCCTGATCATATTTCTACTGTTGAGGTCTACTAGAATAGATTTATATTGTGCAATTTTCCAAAATCACATTGGTTTCTCAAACAGCATCTCTGTATAGTATGTGTATTCACTCTGTCCTAAGCGGCTTGTTGGAACTCCTGCCCCCCCCCCCTTCTTATGAGCCCAGTGGCCGTCTGCGAGACCCAGCCCGAACACACCAACTCACAGCCTAGCCCCGCCGTCTCAGGGAGGAGAAATCGGCGGAGCTGCAGCTGAGAAAAGATTGTGTGTGTGAGGCTTAACGTAACGGCTCCACGGATTAGTCCATTTGGATAGCCAATACATTTACACACAGCCTTGTACTTATGGTACTGTAGAAACATCTGTACTGTTTTCAAAAGTCAAGTGATACTGTTGTATAAAGTAGATGCCGTTACATCTCGTTAAGAACCATTTGGGAAAAAATGCTCGCTGTTACAGATGTTGAATTACCAGTGCTAATTAATTGCCAATTCTAATCCATGGTATGCAAACACATATCGAAGACTCAGTTTGAGTGTCTTAGAGTCAATAATAACCATATTCCACTCTAAGACATATACACAGCGATAGAACACTGTCCAGTGGTATCATTAGTAATTATACTGACTGGTGGAGAAGCCGGTCCTCTTGTGACATCGGGTGAATTCTATGTTGAAGTAGGTGACCAAGGCATGGATGTAGTCATTCCTTTTCACCTGCAGGCAGAACGGGGAGGTGAAGGTCAGATCATCTGCCTTCACTGTGTAGATGTCCACCTCCTGAAAAACAAAGGGAGGAGTCAGAGTTTATTATAGAAAACACGTCACTGCGAATTACACTATTTGAAAATCATAACAATCTCAACGCAAGCATTGGTCCACCCACCTTGATGAGACAGGCGCTGCTGACCAGCTGCTTAGGATCCACCACGTCAACCAGGGGTTCCTTAATTGCCACCTCCTTGATGCATGACATATCAAAACCATATACGTTCTCCCACCCTAATACAGACACAAGAGCAGAAATTAGATGTGCGGCTCACCAGTCGTGTGCCAAGGGTTGAACTTATTAGTCAAATGCCTGGGCGGCAACACATTTCATTGTGCGATGTGTACTTTGGTTTTGGGATCATGGTTAAGGACTGCAGTTAAAACAAAATAATGTGTTTTTATATGAAACTGTTGCAAGAGTTAAAGGTCCCATGTCATGTCGATTTCCACTGATCATAATTCCATTGTTTAGGTCTACTGGAATAGATTTACATTGTTCAATTTTCCAAATTCCAACAGTGATTATAAACAAATGAGAATGGTGCCGTGTTGGCGGGACGTTGCAGGGCTCGCTGCTTCCGCTCCATGAGCGGACAGTGCGAGCTGGATTAGTGGTGTCGTTTCCTGGTTGCTGTGTGGGTTATGCAAGACACAGCGGAACTCAGCCTGAGCAGTGTGGCGAACTGTGAGTGGAGATCCACGAAGCCGCGGCTGAGTGAGTGTGTGCCGGCGAAACTCTGGAGTACCGCGGATAGGGATGGGTATCGAGAACTGGTCCTAAGTCAGTACCGGGACAAACGCTGCTGCCATCGGTATATGAATTACACTACATCCTAGGGCTGTGCAATTAATCGTATTTTAAAAATCGCGATTACAGCTTGCGACGATTATGAAAACAGCATAATTGACAAAAATACGATTATTTTGCTGGGTGTGCTTTCGCCCCTCCCTAAAAGCCCACTCGGCCACTTGGGAGTGACATTTGTTGTGAGTGTTCAGCGCGAGCGAAGATATCAGAACAAGAGCAGCAACTCCTTAAAAAGAAGGGTAAAACTATTTGGAAGTACTTTGGCTTTCAGGAGTCCGACATGGAGCAAAACAAAGTACAGTGCAGGATTTGTTACCAGGTTGTGTTGGCACCACACGCCAACACAACCAATCTCTTTAATCATCTGAAATACAACCACAAAGTGCGACCGGGCAATAATACAACAAAAAGCAGATGCCCGCTCGACTTCATCCACCACATCACAGTCATTGATTCTGGACGCATTGTACAGAGCAACGGCTTACGCGACGAGCTCGCAGAGACCGAGATATTACAGGTGCCATTACATTTCACATCACTAAAGATATGTGCCCAGTTAGCACTGTTAGCAACCAGGGCTTTAAGCAACTTGTCAACACGTTGGACAAGCGTAACGCGATGCCGTCTTGGTATTATTTCAGCAGGTCTGCGCTGCCTGCGCTTTGTGACAAATGCTGTGGGGAAGTTGAGAGAGATGTGGCTTCAGCTGACTACTTTGCCACCACAACGGACCTATGGTCTAGCCCAGGGGTGCCCAACCGGTCGATCACGATTCGATCGCGAGATGTGTCTAAAAATAGAACAACAATATTCTGTTTTATCGTTAATGTCCTGTAACATAATCTTCCTGTGCCAGAATAATGCACTTGAACGCATCAGCTTTGTGATTGGCCGGCGTGACCCCATGAGTGGGCACTAGTGTGGTGACGTTGTGCGTGTCAACAGGAGTGACAGTCCACACACACACATAAGACCGCAATTATGGCAGAAGCAAAAAAGCCCAAAATATATCATTTTCACTCCGAGTGGGAGGACAGGGCTCGACATTATAATTGGCCCGCTGGCCCTATTTATTAGGGCTGTACCCGAATATTCGAATATTCGTTCGTTGGCCAACTATTCGGGTTTCAATTTCATTATTCGGATATTCGTTTTTTTATTTTTTTTCCCCTAAATGTATGCTATCAATAAAGGCGAATTTCCATATTCTTATACTATATTTATACTTTTGAATTGCACTGTTAAAATGCGGAAATATATACAATCTCAGCCTGTGCTCCTGACATCGCGTTCACTCACAGTCACGAACGCAAACGGCACGCTTCTCCTTGCTTCACCTCGCTTCACACACCTGAACACAAAATGCCGAAGACTCCAGCTGTGTGGGACCATTTTAAATTGGACGACGGTAAGAAGAAGGCAGTGTGCCAAATATGCGACAAGAAACTGGCCGGTGGCACAACAACTCTGAAAAGTCACCGGATGCTGTAAGTAGTAGCCTAGCTTAGCTTAGCTGTTGTCAAGTTGCCATGATGAAGCTGCGTTATCCGCCGTTTAAACAGTAACGTTACACATGATAAAATCGTGCTCTTACTATCCTTGGAAATAGTTGCAAGCAAGCAACCGAATTGTTTTTTTTATATTAGTTTTTCAATTTTATCCGAATAGTGAAAATAATAGGAGCGATGTGGGAACATCTGGGGCTAAGGCAATTATTGGCATACAGTTCGTTCATTTATTTTTCGTTCTTCATTTATTTAAATACCGTTTACGCCTATATCCCCGGCGCTGCACTACGGCTGGGTTAAATGCAGAGGACACATTTAGTTTTAATGTATGCGAGTACTGAGACAATAAATAAATATAAATCGTAATAGTATGCTCTTTCTGCGCTTCTGCTTAACAGTGTGTTGTCAGGTGTCTCGGAGCGTGTTATGAAAAAAAATCTCCGCACCGAATATTCGCTGCTGATTACTACCGAATATCCGGAGCCCGAGAAATGGTATTCGGGACAGCCCTACTATTTATACACCCCGGGCCAGCATAACGTACTTTCCACTTGCCCGCTCGGGCCACTAAAAATATTGTTTCAAAAAAAATGTTTCCTGTGGTATTGGTATTTTCACAAACAACTTTTTTAATTGTTTCGTTTATTAACGCTCCAACACAGCGTTTCGTGAGTCGCTTGTCGTTGTTGGGTGAAAAGCAAACAGCTGTTTGCTGCGGAGCGCAGCGCGAGCAGGCTCCGTGAGCGTGAGCGCGCTCCTTCACGACAGACTATCGCGCCTCCTAACCATTCGCCAACATGTTTTTAATACCAGCGGTAACCGGCCAAGCGCCGGGCAAAAAACAATTTTCAAATAAAAGAAAGTCACCGGAGGAGTTAAAGGAGAGTGACAGGAGCATGAGAAGAAGAGGGAGAGAAAGTTTCATCAGCTTGATCGATGGAGTTGGCTTCTAGTGGTGCAGTGACGTGTCGTAAAACCCTTTTATAATCTATCGATTAGATTTATGATTCGAAAATTATAAAAGTAGGGTAGACATGTGGAGATTATCCGGCTGAACAAAACGTGCATTTATTAAACGGGTTTGTTTTCCACAGACCTTATTTCCAGCTATTTTCCAAAACCCTATGGAGAAATCCCATTACTTTTTGTCGAGGGAACCAGCAGCTTACTTCCTGGTTTTAGGACACGTCACTGGCTGCACCTCTCATGATGATGCCAATATAAACAAGGTCTTCTGTCGGCTCTGTACATCAATCCCGACCTATGCTGACAAGCAAGTGAAGAGTAGACAATATAAAGGTAATGGCTATAGGGAAATGTCCCAGCAGTTTAGGATAATGAAGGATCTAATCTAATCTATAGCCATTACATTTCTAACTCCTAATGACAGGAAGGCAGAAAGCGGATTATACAAATAATAATACTCATAATAATAGCAGACATTTTTTAACAATGACCACAATATCATTATTTTAATAAACCAAATATGAACAATTGAGGAAAATGAGGAAGAACTGATTGTTCAAATGTTGTAGTACAAGTAGTAAAGTGCAATAAATTACTATTGCAACAAATGTGTTAATTTTCTTCATTATTAGTCGATATTTTTTTTTTGGACGAATGCTCCGGGCCAGTGGTTACAATGGTGGGGCCAGTGACAATACAATTCCACCGGCCCGGAGGGCCAGTGGCTTTTACCCTTAATGTCTACCCTGGAGGATGATTATTTTTGTATCTATTCCAATTCAAAGTCCATCCGTCTCATCTGCAATGCGAGCGTGGCTTTATTCGAGAAGGGTAATTTAGGAGCGGCATTTCAAAACAGTGCACAAACGCTACGAGATGGAAATTCCCTCCTAATTCCTGCCCTACGCTCCCAAAAGGGGGAGGGGCCTGAAAGGACAGCTAAATGCACAGCAGTCCATTTCCACCAGGCCCCAACAACAAGAGCAAGGCTGCTCCAGAGCATCTCATCGTGTCAGTCACGTTCTTGCGAAACACATGAAGTCTTTCAAAGAACGGTGAAGTTGTGAAAGAAGCATTCCTGGAGGCTGCGACGCGCTTTGGGGGACAGTAAAAACAGTAGCATTTCAAACAGGTTTTTGATATAATAAAAACTCAAGTTGGATACCATTATTAATCAGCTGTAAGTTTTACTTTGTTTGAACTTATTCATTATAATTATTGTACAAAATGGTTATAAGAATGCAAACATTAAAGATCTGTTCCGTTTAAATTGATTATAGTCTATTATCAATTCAGGTTAAGAAACTAGTGGTTGCTTGCATCCTATTTTAAAAAAAAGGCATTTCTTTTTATACTCTAATAAAATGCAACAAAAAAAAGGGTTTGATTCTATTAATTTGGTCTTATTTATTGCACTTTGGCAGCAGATTCCTGTAGCTTCAGATCTGTGTTGTCTTATTAGTAAGCCTAATTTATACTTTTGTAGCAACACTATTTTTATATAATGGCAAAGAAAGGGTTCAGAGTATTTTCTTTTTTCCTGTGTCATATGTGGGCAGGACTGCCACAAGTTCCTCTTGAGAGAGGGTCTTCAGTACAGGTGGCAATATTGTCACCTGCCTGCGCTCATCTCTGAAACCAGACCATGTAAACAGGCTGGCGTTTCTTGCCAAAAATCTGTTAAGAGATGACATGAGCAGCCCCTACCAGCATTTGCCATGGTGGCCAAAACATTTTAATTTGGTCTTAAATTGTAGTTCAACATTTATTTCCCTGTTACTTCTGGACCATGACGGTGGGCCAGCTTCAACGTTTAACTGAGTGGAATATGTTGAACCAAAATGTTGGCTATATGTTAAGGAGTTTTCAGTAGGTTGTGACAGTAGCATTATCATATTAATATAGCCCTATGTTTAGTATGGTTTTAGAAGTGCACTCCAACATATTTGTTGATCTTGTTTATTGGTAAAATATTATTGTTTTAAAGTTCATAAATGGTCAATGAATAATCGTCAAAATAATCATGAATTATATTTTTGCCATAATCGCACAGCCCTACTACATCCTTAGTTTAACCTGTTAGGCCCCAAGCCTGTTTTCAGGCTCGAAAATGACATTCCCAGAACAAATGACCATATCTTCACTTCTAAAAGGGTTAAATTAATAATCTTTTTTCTCAAAGTAATGATAAACTTGTGAGTTGGAAGTAGAAAAAGTCAGACTCAATATAGATGTTTCTATTTTAAAGAAAATTCAGATTGAACAGGTAAAAAAAAAAAACGGTAAAATATAGTGTCCGTCCAAAAAATATGTTGTACTTATAGTGAAAACTAACCTTGGATGATGGGTTAGACTAAAAGCTTTAGGAATCCAAAGGACAACTATAATAAGTACCCTGTATCAAGATTGATACCAAAGTGAATATTTGACATTTTTTGAAGGGGAATCTCCCCACACACGGCAAAACTAAAGGTGGGGGCTTCGCGCACAGTTTTTCTCCAGAGTGAAGCTGAGGTCTGACATCTCAAAACCGAAAAGCAGATTTATTGGCTCATGGATGATCAGAAATCATTCAAAGTGACAGACACATTGGATTAACTTCAGCATCGTTTTTATGCCATTGACGACCACTTTTGACCAGACTACCACACAGGTGAGCCATTTTGCCGGTTTTAGCTAACTAGCTCCATATGTTTTGATGTGTGTTTCTTGTTATTATCTCAGAGAATTCGTATAATTGAGTGATAATGAGGGTACCCATCGATCTGTGTTCCCTCACGATGTGAAAACGATGGGTTGAGATGTGCAGCAAAGATAAATAATAACGTTTTGCGAGTGAATTTCGGTGCAGTCACCTGTTCGCTCGTTGCTAATTCGAGGCTCAGCGCATTGTTTTTTTTTTTAGAAAAATAATCAGGATGAGTTTCTTTCCGTTACATGGATATAAAACATTCATAGTTTATTAAATGAACATGCCCTCAGACACTAGGTTCTGTACTGTTTCTGGCAAGATTAGCAGAGGCCCCCGTTACCGGGGTCTCTCGGGCTTAACGGATATAAAACATTCATAGTTTATTAAATATGAAGGTTCCTTAGACTTTGTTTCCTGCAAATTATGCGATTTCGGGCCCCGGATCCGAGGTTAAACAATTCTGGTTGGTTGGGAATCCTCATCCTTTGTGACGCCTCCGGTTTTATTACCACTCTGGCCACTGTGAATGCCACTCGTCATCTCTCCTAACAGTGCTCTAATTATTGTGAGACTCCCGGGGGAAGACCACAGGGGCAGACGCAAACACCTTGCTAGAAACAGCATCTCAAGGCTTCTTAATATTTAACCTATTAATGATGCATACCCACTTAACAGGAAGAAAACTCAGCTAACAGACGATATTAACCATATCTGCACAAACAACATATCAGATGAAAGCTTGATTCCATTGGTATAGTCTCATCACTGTACGACTAAAACTCACTGAGCTAGCATCCAGGAAAGAGCAAGAAAAACAACTTCACTTTACGTAGCCATGATTAGGGATGGGTATTGCCATGTTTACCACCGCCCTTACATGCTAAACTCTTATTGCACTTTTGGCAACGTCCACATCGAGACGGGTAAAGTTTAACCACACCTCGGAGCAACGATCTCTCCGCCAATTTTGTGTGTGCCCCTTGCAAGCAGCGGGGGAGAGAGATCTCTTGTCTGGATTGGAAAAATCAAAAATAACCAGAGATGCATTTTGCAGTCTTTTTGCTTATTAGAAACGGAGTTGGCGACACTAAAACTACTGCGATATAATGTTTGTTTAGCAATAATACATAGGACATATTTTTTACATGTCTCCAGTACCGATAACGTCGGAGCTTAAACTGTAACAACGGGCCTTTAATAATTCAGCCCGGGGGCTCGGTACCCATCCCTAGCCATGATGACAATTATGTCTATACCTTTGTTGTTTTGTGATCAAAAGTTGTGTTCAAGGGGGATAAAAATGGTTAATCCAATGTTTGTGTACTTTAAAATGAACTGATAATCGATCATTACAATTATAAATAACTGATTATAATGATTAGGCCCGACCTGGAGCTTCCGGTTTAGGAGGAACTCACGCAGCGTCTCTTTTTAACTGAATAATGATCATGTTTACATGGATTTATGAACTGCCCCTAATTACCACCCCCCCTTCCAGAGACACCGTCAAACACTCATACCTGCATGGTGTGACATTGAAAAAGTTAAACAAAAATAAATTACAATAAAATGACTGTTGTTTAATCTTCACATCTTGTAATCATGTCTATAATTTTGAGCACCAAATTATTGAAAAGTATCGGAAAAAAACCGGTATCGATAAAATCTTAAGGATGCCCATCCCTAACCACCCATCCCAAGAAAATATAAGGCTGAGTGAGTGTGTGTGAGAGGAGCTCCACGGATTGGTCCATGGCATCATTACGTCCCTATACTAGGGGAAAAATCTCCAACGAGGCGAGGCATTCTGGGGCAGCACAGACAGGTCTTCTGTGTTAGAGTTTTACTCGCTACAAGGTGTACTTTGAGGGTTTGTGACTCTGCAGACCGTTTACATGCAAGGGGACGGGTAATAACCAGAAAAGCATGACATGGGACCTTTAAGATACTTTTGTTTTTATTATTAAAGAGTAGAAAATGGCTAGTTACCCATGGGTAGACATGAGTAAATGTGTTTATTTATATACGTAAACCCTTAAGTACAAGGAAGGGCCTCACAATGAGTCTCCTGACACAACATAGACCCATGACTGTTAAACTACTCACAGTGGATTTTGTAGTCCTTGTACTGTCGGTCTTCGATGGCAGTGACATAAAGGGTTGCCCTGTCTGGGAAAATGAGTCCATCTGGTCTCTGTAGAGGGAAAACAGAAGTCAGACTCGTGTGAGAAACATGGTGCATTTTGTCACATGTCCAACTCATGATTGATGTCTAATAGCAGTTATATGCCAATTCTATAAACCATAGAATATTATTTAATCAAACATTTCCTTAAATTCTTATATTAGCTAGAATTGAAGTCCATGAATACAATGCAACTCGCCATAGGAATTACCATGTTATGGCAGCACAACACAAAAGTACTGTTGTGTCAGTTTGGACTCGTGGAAAACCTCATCACTACGGTACAGAGGAACTCATTTATTTTAATGTGTTGAGACAGACAAACAAATACACACCAGCCATTTGTCCCTGGCATAAATAACTGTGTTGAGCATGGACTCATAGAAGAGGCAGTAGCCCATCCACTCGGATATGATGATGTCGACGCCATCTGTAGGCAGTTCCACCTCCTCCACCTTTCCCTTGATGATAGTGACAACTGTAAACACAGAAAGGGTCATCAGCTACAACCTTTAAGCCCTTGGTTCCTGTGAGATCCAAAGACATTCCTATATTGAGCAACCATGAATAATTCCACTAACTCACCGTCATCCATCTTGTTGGCCTTCACAATTTTCACAGCATAGTCTGAGATGCTGCTACACTCAATCTAAGACAAAGAGCAACATTTTAATTCACACTGCCTTCTTATGCCACTAAAGAGCAACAGTTAACATGGGTCAACCCTTCCAACTGGATTAGTACCAACACATACCCCGATAACCTTCTTGGCTCCAGCTTTGGCAGCAAACATACAGAGAATGCCTGTCCCACTGCCCACATCCCACCACCTTGTCCTTAAACAGATGCTTGTTGTGGAACATGGAATTGCGATAGGTCAGAGTGCGAACCTCATCTTTCAGCATTTCCTACATTTGAAGGAACAAAGGGCGGGTTAAATCTTGTTACACAAAACAGAAACACTTTATATGGGTTGATCTGATCATTTGAAAACCTAAGCACAGCAGTTTGTCGAGTTGAAAGGGAATTACCTCATGGATGCCAAAGTGGGCGTAAGAGTCAAAGTAGTAGTCCTTTGATGTCATATCCTCCGCTGCAGGCTTGGCTGAGCTCTCCCCCTGAGAAATCTCAACAAAAGACACCCACAATTACAACCCAAGTAAGTTCGGCCATTGTGTCAGGTTTGGTCCAGCTCCCAACATAAAACCGAGTTTTACTTGATGGGGGCCACAGACAGAATATTAACAAAGCAAACAGCCGTATGGTAAAGGTAAAACTCGACATAGAATAATTGGATATTCTTTGAACAGAGTACTAGCCACTGCATGAGCAAACGTTTTTTTGAGACACAAGCTGCAATTATGTGCAGCTAAAACACAGTACTACCACCTTTATAGATGTACACACATGTTTGGACAGATTTTTTAATGATGCTTAATTTAAAAAATAAATAAATAAATTCATATTGATTTTGGTTTAAGCCAAAAATAAATGTACTATGCTATGTCCGAGCAGGCAATGAATGAGGCCAGCCCGCACAAAGATGGAGCACATGGTCCATGGTGCTGAAGTGATCGTGGCCTTCCTCTAAAAAGGGATATTGTCAAATAAACAATCAAAAGCATCGATACATCAGCTCACAGTCAGGCCACATTGTCACAGACAATTCACTCTCGGCGTTATTGGCTGTTTGCTTAAACTTACTACGTCACTAAAGTCGAACAACTATAAAATACAACAAGTCATAAAAAAGATAGTGATGCCGCTAACAAAACACGACGCTGTTGGAAGATGTTTACTTGATCGTGGAATGTGTTTGAACCAACAGAGGAGTAATGTAATGGATGAGCTAGAAGAAAGCTAACGGGGCTAACACGCTGGCTCCCATGCGGTCCCACAGGCCGGCTTGCTGTCGCACCAAGTAAAACTACGTTTCTGCCACCAGAAGTCGCTTTAACGTACAGCGATGGCCATCGATTTCAAAATCGATATACATACGTAAAAGTAAACTAACACAAAAGTGTATACGTCAAAATGTAGCTGTATCCGATGAGCGACCCCGAATGAGCGAGTGCATCACATAGTAACGTTAACGATAGCAAGTTAGCTTCAACTAAAATGGATGAATCATGAGCTGAAGCGAATGCAAGGACAAAAGCTAAACGTTAAGTCAAACAACCAATACATCATTTGGAATACTGATCATGCTGATATGCGTTTACACAAATTAATTAGGTGATTATTTAATTTCCTATTGGACACCATACCTCCATCCTCTCTGCTGGCGCCGCCATTTCGATAGTCTGCCTGGCTGGCTGCGGGAGACTGAAGGACCCTCCAAGCCCCGCCCTCTCTTTATACACCCAGGCCCCGCCCACAGCCAGCTCTCATTCTTCTTCTCTTTGGGTTTTAATTAACCTATGGTTTTAACCATTACCGCCCTCTTCTGCTGAGTGTGGATCATCGATAAGAACCTAGCCATAATCCCGTTTCTCTACAGCCACTTCTCCAACTTGAATTTTTAGCTTGAGTACCATCTCAAATACCATTGGTCTGAACATTTTGGAAATGGAAGATTCAAATGAATTTTTTAATTGTCACACACGTGCACTCACAGTCAAATTTAGTCTCTAAATATAACCCTAGTATCCGCAACTAAACAGCATCTGGGAGCAGTGGGAGGCTCAAGGGCCCAGTGCCCAGAAAGTGAGCTGGTCCCTCTTAAAGTACTTGTCCCCTAATCTTTTCTCGGACCTGAGACCTCCAACTGCCAAATTCCTTCTATTCAAATGAACATGTGTTTTTTTATCAATACAAAAGCTACGACTACATGCAGTGGAATGTTTATTTAACTTTATTTACATGGCTAAATTGAACCCTCGATTCTGATTGGTTAATTTAGCCCCTTAATATGGCACCAGCCACCCAACTGAGTGGAAGTGGGATAGGGTGTAGGGGCAGAATTGGAATAGGGCCGAGTAAGAGTGTCTGAACTTTGACTTCCTTCTGGAACTTCCATCAGATCTGGAGCATTTAATGGGGTTCTGACTTTCAAGAAGTATCGGCAGGAGCATGCCGAAACTACACTGACTGACTACTTTACTAATACATTGTGAATGCTGAATAAACAGCAAAATATCTATTATGTGACTTAAATATTCTGCCAATCCCAAAGTTTTCATTCCTCATATAACATTTCAGAAAATAACTAAAGTAACAATTATGCAATCGGATTGACGCACCTGCCATAAAGGGACAAAATGTGACAAAAACTTTAACAAACCTCTGCAAAAAAGTCAGTGTTAAACTGAGTGTTGAAAAACAGCATATCTTGAGTGAAGAATGTATCCTGATCAGTAGCTCAAGTTATTGACACCACCAACATGAAATCTAAATCGACTTTTTTCTTGCTAATGATAACAATATGTTAATCATATGCTAAATTGGATTCCTATAGCGTTTTTCATGACAATCAGGGGAGGGTTAGGATGGGGGGAATACAAAGAAAAAGAAAACAAGGACAAACAAAGACGATCAATCGGCATGGATTGGGGGGGGGGGCTATGGGTAGGCAGAGGAGAAGAGATCTGTTTTGAGGAGGGACTGAAATAGTGTGAGGGACACGGAAGAGGTCTCTCAAGACTCAAATTTCCCTTCCTCGACTCCTATCCTTGACTCCTATCCTCGAGACTTGGTGCCGCCCACAGGAGATGCGAGCGGAGGACTGAGGAGGGGAACCGAGGAGAGAGGAGGCAGGGAAGCAGCAAGCGCTTAGAGAAATGAGAACTCCTCTCCTCTGAGCGGTCATTTTAAAGAGACGTCCATTAATGATGACAGGAGGCACAGCAGCCCTCTGTCTGATGGACAGATGTGTTCATGACCACTTATATTTACTTTTAATGTATTGACAGTGCGGTATAATGAGACAATAACAGGCTATAGACACACACACACTTACACACACTTACACACACTTACACACACACACACACACACACACACACAACACCACACACACACACCACACACACACATATGTATATTTATATAAATATATACAATTTCAGAATCAAACAGAGCACTCTCATAATAACGTAACACTATCAGAGACTGGATATATCCCCCCCCCCTCTCTGGTCGCTACAATGAGGAAAATAAATTACGGGCCAAAGTTTTATTTACAGTATTAATAAGCAGGAGTGCTCTCTAAAAACAGCCGATCGCGAGAGCCGATCGCATGACGTAAAATACATGACACTTTTTCTCTGTGTGTGGCAAAACAAGCTCGCCCAAAATGGCTTCACCGGTCTGGCATTATTTTAAGGTGTCCGAAAAAGACAGTAAAATAGCGGTATGCACGTGTGTGAAGCAGAAATCCTGCAGCTCCGCCTGCCGGACTGGTAAGCGGACGAAACACACTAGAGTTAGACCTAACACACTTACACTTAGCTAGTTTATCTACCTCTGGAACAGAGCTAAACTACATTATAAATATGTATTCTTCACTGGTCGGTCACTCATTACTGGATCAGTGAGCTGCATGAGATACTGACAGGCTGTCAGGAGAGGTTATCACGGTTATCATGTCAGGTCACAGGTCTATGTCTAGGTTTTGGGTCCTACCTGCTTCACTCTGCGCTATCAGAAAGCACCAACCAAGAAATGGGCCCAGCAATCCGTTCGAGCTGGAATTATTGAATTTTTCTTTTTTTGGCTAACTGCTCGGATCGATGGAAGAGAGCACCCGGAGTTCAGCAGCGAGAGGCTGTGTTGTCGGAGGCGCGCCAAATGGCTAGAGAGAACCAGGTTTGGTGAAGTTCTTACCTGGCTGGATTTCAAAGATCCTCCCGGTGTGTGATTCCCGGCCTGCTAGCCCAGGCATGCTAGCTCCCTGCCTCCCGATTCCCAACCTGGCACCATACGCCTTGGTGGGTTCCGTCTGGAGTCAGCCCCTGCTTCTTCCCCATTTCCTGCTCCTGTCCAGGATCCGTTCTCGGGTACTTGTCTGGCTTATGGAGGTCCACGGAGTATTCAGGCGGCTGCTAAAAGGAGTCGCAAGGCCAAGCTAGCAGCCCGAGCCCCAAGAGCCATGGCTCCAGCCCCAGTTCCGGCCCCAGCAGCCATGGTTCTGGCTCCAGTACCGGCTCCAGTACCCTGGTCCCGACTCCAGTTTCGGCTCCAGGACTGGCTTACCGGCCAACGCCAGCTCCCCGTGTCCTGTCGGCATAACGGCCGACGCCAGCACCCCGTGTCCTGTCGGCGTACCGGCCGACTCCAGCACCTCGTCTCTTGTTGGCTCCCCAGCCAACACCAGCTCCCCGTGTCCTGTCGGCGTACCGGCCGACTCCAGCACCTCGTCTCTTGTTGGCTCCTCAGCCAACACCAGCTCCCCGTGTCCTGTCGGCGTACCGGCCGACTCCAGCACCTCGTCTCTTGTTGGCTCCCCAGCCAACACTAGCTCCTCGTGTCCTGTCGGCGTACCGGCCGACTCCAGCACCCCGTGTTCTGTTGGCGAACCAACTCTCTCAAGTTTCCCCTCCAGACACTTCTCAAGTCCCCTCTCAAGTTCCTACCGGAGTCCCCTCTCAAGTTTCCCCTCAGGTCTCCTCTCGAGTTCCCTCTCAAGTCCCCTCTCAGGTCCCCTCTCGAATTCCCTCTCTAGTCTCCTCTCGAGTTCCCTCTCCAGTCTCCTCTCGAGTTCCCTCTCGGGTCCCCTCTCGAGTCACCTCTCAAGTTCCTACCCGAGTCCCCTCTCAAGTTTCCCCTCAGGTCTCCTCTCCAGTCCCTTCTCAAGTCCCCTCTCAAGTCAACTCTCCAGTTTCCTCTCGAGTTCCCTCTCAAGCCCTCTCTCGAGTCCCCACTCAAACCTGTGTCCTGTCCCGTTGGAGGCCCCGCCGACTACTCTCCTGCCGGGGGTCCTGCCAACCCCATGTCCTGTGCCGTTGGAGGTCCCGCCGACTACTCTCCTGCCGGGGGTCCTGCCAACCCTTTGTCCTGTCTCGTTGGAGGCCCCGCCGACTACTCTCCTGCCGGGGGTCCTGCCAACCCCATGTCCTGTCCAGTTGGAGGTCCCGCAGACTAGTCTTCTGCCGGGGGTCCTGCCAACCCCATGTCCTGTACCGTTGGAGGTTCCGCTGGGGGTCCTGCCAACCCCATGTCCTGTCTCGTTGGAGGCCCCGCCGACTACTCTCCTGCCGGGGGTCCTGCCAACCCTTTGTCCTGTCCAGTTGGAGGTCCCGCAGACTAGTCTCCTGCCGGGGTCCTGCCAACCCCATGTCCTGTCCAGTTGGAGGTCCCGCAGACTAGTCTTCTGCCGGGGGTCCTGCCAACCCCATGTCTTGTCCAGTTGGAGGTCCCGCAGACTAGTCTTCTGCCGGGGGTCCTGCCAACCCCATGTCCTGTACCATTGGAGGTTCCGCTGGGGGTCCTGCCAACCTCATGTCCTGTCCAGTTGGAGGTCCCGCAGACTAGTCTTCTGCCGGGGGTCCTGCCAACCCCATGTCCTGTCCCGTTGGAGGTCCCGCCGTCTACTCTCCTGCCGGGGGTCCTGCCAACCCTTTGTCCTGTCTCGTTGGAGGCCCCGCCGACTACTCTCCTGCCGGGGGTCCTGCCAACCCCATGTCCTGTCCAGTTGGAGGTCCCGTAGACTAGTCTTCTGCCGGGGGTCCTGCCAACCCCATGTCTTGTCCAGTTGGAGGTCCCGCAGACTAGTCTCCTGCCGGGGGTCCTGCCAACCCTTTGTCCTGTCCCGTTGGAGGCCCCGCCGACTACTCTCCTGCCGGGGGTCCTGCCAACCCTATGTCCTGTGCCGTTGGAGGTCCCGCCGTCTACTCTCCTGCCGGGGGTCCTGCCAATCCTATGTCCTGTGCTGTTGGAGGCCCCGCCGACTACTCTCCTGCCGGGGGTCCTGCCAACCCTGTGTCCTGTCCCGTTGGAGGCCCCGCCGACTACTCTCCTGCCGGGGGTCCTGCCAACCCTTTGTCCTGTCTCGTTGGAGGTCCCGTCGTCCACTCTCCTGCTGGGGGTCCTGCCAACTCCTGGTCCTCTTCCGTGGGGGATCCTGCCGAAGCCTGTCCCGCCGGCTCCGGTTCCTGTCCGGCCGACACCGGGTCCTGCCCGGCCTCCGGAGCTGTCTGGTCTTCGCCCTCATGCTCGGCCCCCTGAGTTCGCCCGCTGTGGCCTTCGCCCCCCATGGACTCTGCCTTGCCCCTGGGCCGTCCGCCCGAGACCCCCCTTGGACTCTGCCTTGCCCCCGGGTCGTCCGCCCGAGTTCCCCACCATGGACTCTGCCTTGCCCCCGGGCCGTCCGCCCGAGACCCCCACCTTGGACTCTGCCTTGCCCCCGGGCTGTCCCCGCCCGAGTTCCCCACCTTAGACTCTGCCTTGCCCCCGGGCCGTCCGCCCGAGACCCCCACCTTGGACTCTGCCTTGCCCCCGGGCCGTCCGCCCGAGTTCCCCACTTTAGACTCTGCCTTGCCCCCGGGCCGTCCGCCCGAGATCCCTTCCTGGTCCCCTACTGGGCTCCTGGGCGGTCAGCTTAGTCCCGTCCTCCGGACCCCCTCCACCCCCCCTGGTGGCCTAGGGATACGTCCATCCTCCGGACCCCCTCCACCCACCCTGCTGGACTGTGTTGGATTTTTGTTTGGGGTTTAGGGACGTCTGGAATCCGTCCCTTGAGGGGGGGGTTCTGTCACGGTTATCATGTCAGGTCACAGGTCTATGTCTAGGTTTGGGTCCTACCTGCTTCACTCTGCGCTATCAGAGAGAGGGGGGAGAGAGGAGAGAGGAAAAGAGAGCGCTTCCGCTTATTATCCAAAGTGAATGTAAACTTGAATAATGTAGTTGATTGTTGTTTGTGGAAGCTCCAGTGAATGAGCCCCATTAACTGAGTTTTAAACATCACTTTAAATGGAATATTTAAAGTGATGTTTAACACACAGTGATTATTTCACACACAGTGACGTCACGAACTACCCACAATGCAACACGCGCCATATTATAATATATATAAATACGCCCTTTTCCTGGAGGTGCAAATATCCTGGAGGTGCTAATATAAACAGCTAGCTAACGTAGTCAGGCACAGTGCACTAGGTTTTTTTCTGAATTAACGACCGAAGAAATCGCTGCATGTCTTCGGATTACATCTCTGGACTCGAGGGGTGTAGGGGTGTGCTCTAGGTCGTTACCAGCGTAAACTCTGTGTGGGTTGTCGGATTGCCCTTACAGACTGCCTGCAGATGTATGGAAAAACGACCCTCGAAAGTAAATACCCCACTTGTCACAATAATATTATCATGCAATTGCATATATGAGGTATTTTAGAGTTGACTAGATATTGATTAAGGCAATAGACTATGATATTCTGCTTGCACCTCGCGTGAAATGGCGGATACCGGAAGTACGGTGTCGCCCTCGGCCCAATACCCGTATGTGTGTGTGAAAGAATACTGATTCCGGCGATCGGCCCCGAAATTGGCGATCAGAGCATCCCTAGTTTTGAAAAGTAATAAGTGGTTCTGTCTTTTACATACAGGATTCAACCCCCCTTGTATTGATTTGTTTAAAAATGAACAGACACTTGAGTCATTCATTTGTAGTGATATAATAATTGAGGGATTTCTATTGCATCCACTTCATCTGCAACGAAGAACGCCAGCGCAATTTCCGCCATTGCAAACCGAGTCAAGCCGACTCCGAGCTGTCCGACTTCAGGCGAGCTTTTTGAGACCTCCCCCGGCTGCAATCGGATATTCTCGTCTACTTTTTAAAATATATTTTAAAAATAAGTATTTTTCTGCAAGTGAACATTTCATCACTAAGTTCATTTTTGAATGCGTACATTAACAGGTTTATGATATCACTGCCCCGTCTAAGACACGAGTGGATCTGACTTTAATTACATTTGACCCGAGTGTTTCGTCAACTTAAAGGTGACCTATCATGCAAAATGCACCTTTGTACGTCTTTTATACATGATTATGTGTCCCCGGTGTTCCAGGGAACTCACCAAGTGTCAGAAAACACAACCCTCTCTATTTTCCTCCTTCGCCAAATCTCTAAAAAAGGGGCTGCAACGGATCTGAAAAAATGGATCCACATTCCGACACTTTTCTACGTCACAAAGACGTACTCCGCTTATTGGTCAACTCTCCACCTATCAGGGGAATGAGCCACGGCCACGTGCATTGCCAAACCTCTCATTCGCATATAGGCTATCGGCAGGCTAAATCAACCCCAGTCACATCTGTGTTTTTGCCTGCTCTTGCTAGGATGTCTAAGCCAGTTAAACGTTGTGCTGTTGTTGGCTGCAAGACTCGGAACAGGGGACTGCATGCAATGCCATCAGTGCAAAAAGAAAAATAATCTATTGCTAGACTTCATTTTCAAGGGACATGTGCCAGAAGACCCCGGCAGATTTCTGGTTGTGTGTTCCAAACATTTTACCACGGACGTGTTTATGAACTTCTCTCAAGTCCAACACGGATATGCCTCCAAACTAATGCTACACCCGGGATCAATACCAACCATCCGGGACCAGGCCAGTGAGGACACATCCAATTCTGAAGCTGTAAGTTTTTATTTAGCGGTGTTTTTCCTGATAAAGCTATCTCTAGCTTGTAGTATGTAGCATGTAGCTTCGCCGTATCAATGTCGCCTCAACCCCAACTAGTAATAGGTTAGGTGTTTATATGTTCTTGTAACATTTTATTTTGTACGCTCCGCAGTCTTTGCTTTGTCTTTTATTTTAATTATCAGGCATTTGCGAACATGTTCAGACTGCCGTAATGGCGATCTGTGTGAAGGCTGTAAAGCCACGCCTTAGCCGATAACACAAGTATTTATTCTCCTATGTATTAGTATTTTGTATCCTCTAAAATCATATTGAGTAAGTTATAATAACAAACGTAATGTTCTGTAGGTAAGTGCCGTTTTTTCCAGCGTTATGTAAAAGCTTTTGTGATTGTAGTCTGTAAGAACGATCAGATATCATCGATCTGTAAGCTAAGCTACGCTAAGCTACGCTAAGCTACGCTAAACTACGCTACGCTACGCTAATGAGACATGCCGTTTTTTGCAGCGTTATATGTAAAAGCTTTTGTATGTTTACTTGTTTGCGCACATGAATATAAATGGGGGTGTGTTAGGATACAACACTGTATGTATGTATGCGAGGGGACACACACCACGAGTAAAACGGAGCTAAAGCCCTGGTATGTTGTTGACGACATGCATATACTAATCTAAACCACTTTTTTTGTTGTGCTTTTTTTAACATTGCACAGGCTACGTGGCCAACTTGATGGACCTCATCTTCGACCAAGTCTTTGTGGACCCTGCACCATTATGAGCAACCTGACAGGGAGGAGGTCATCGCCGGGTATGCTACACAGTTCAATTTGGCTGCTGTCTGAACCCAACAGACATTTCACAGATCAGAGGACAACGCAGGCCGGAATCACCACTCTGATCCTGTGTCCAAGGAAGCCCCAGCTCCAGCTCACAAAGCTCCTGTTTTTTATGGGTTCAAATAACCGTTGATTTTGACAATAAAGTTCCGAGTTGAAATCAAGTGTGTCGTGATTATTCATGTTTGGATGGGTAAAGAATATTCTGATTTCAAAAGCATAAGGTTGTGTGTGGACTTTTTTTGTCGTACACATGGGTGTGTTATGCCATTGCTGTGTAGTATATAATATAATAGTACATGTACAATGACAGAATGAAAGATTGCATAAAGCCATATACACCAGTATTTATTTCCATGAACAATTATTAGCATTCGTTTTACAATTTCCGTCAAAACAAACAAACCACTCAGTGCTCTATTTGCCTCAACTGTAGTCCACCATGTTCAGCTCTGTAAATATTCAATGCATTCTGCAGGGAGAACACATCCAGGCACACAGGCTCCAATCCAGGATGGTCCACCATACAGGTTACAGAGTCCTCATGTTCCTGCATCCGTCTTGACACCTAGTGTGATAAACATATATTGAATGACATGTGAAAAATGTATTTTCTAAACAGACAACTTAGTGAAGCTAATGTTACGTGTGGTATCTCCATGCAGCACATGCTCCGGTTCAGAAGGCATCGTGGCGCAAGTTGCACATGTACCCCTTTAGAAAGAAGTCAATAACTGAGCTTTTAAAACACATGAAACACACATTGCTGACAACTGAGGTGTTGGAGTTATACTTTTTATCACCCTAAGTTATTGAACTTTCCAACGGTTGTTGCACGATGTTGGAAGAAAAGGACTGTAAACTATTAAACGCAATGAGGCCATTGTATATATGCTGAAAATATGAATGTCTCCCTTTATAAATATATATATGTATCGCTGTTTTTGCGTTACAAACTCTAAGTTACAAACTGTACACATTGCATTCTTGCTAATTAGCCAAAGTATGAACGGAATAAGTAGCAAGCATCGTAACAGAGTAAAAATAAATAGGGACAACAGCTTGTCAACTAACCATTCAGAAACGTCCTGCTGCAACCGAGATGTTTGCACCTCCACCAAAACCTCCGCTGCTTCAGTTTCTGGATCAAATTGATAATATGCTTGAACACATGCATTGCTCTGAGATGACATGTGTATTCCACACTCGTAATCACAGCAAGCATGGTAACGTGACTCCTGCCGACTCATGCCCCCCTCTTCTGCAGGGGGGCGTGGTCAGCTGCTGCTCAGAATTTTCATAGGCAGGTTTGGAATAAAGCGAAAATGAGCGAAACGAGGCATGGCTAAAAAATGATCTGTTTGGTATTTTGAAAAATAAAATGTATAAATATACCTTATATAGGTATGGTCATACACTATATCATTTAATATAGCATGATAGGTCTCCTTTAATGTGTTGCTTAAAATAATACTTGCATACAGTATGTGACACTGTGAGTGTTGCACGGCCAGATACGGCTCAGCTGACTCAGATAAGGAAATTATGATACATTATGATGTGATATGATGTGATATGAATGATAATGGGATACATTGACGTCTGCACTCACAGTGCCGTGGACTGTATTTAATGTTACTCTGATCCGGTTACTTATGTTGTGGCAGATATTTACACCCCTGACGAGACATATACCACGTGATGACACGTTAGGCTCGTGTTGTGTTCAAGGACCCTGACCTTGGCCAGGAAAAATAGGCAGTCGCTTGTTTCTTTTGTGGTCTAGATTTCTTACATTTTTTTCTTTTTTGCGTGTATTTATAAATTACCTCGAGGGCCGTACCAAATGGTCTCGCAGGCCGGAAGTTCCCCACCCCTGCTTTAAGGCAACTCAACGGAAGTTTCACGTAAGTTTAGTTATTTCACTCATAGCTCGGGCTGCGGGGGTGCTAGAGACGGGAGCATGTTGATACAACCTTCCTAGCCGGCGATATGGCTGTATTTTACAATAAACTTCCGTTGGGTCGCTTGAAAACAAATATCGGAAATCGAATCACAATCGCTGTCAGAAAAATCGCAATTAGATTTGTCCCCAAAATCGTGCAGCCCTAACCTCTTAAGCCCACGGACCCGGTTCCGGGCCGAAATCGCGTCATTTGCAGGAAACAACGTCTAAGGAACCTTAATATTTTATAAACTATGAATATTTTATATCCATACAACAGGAAAAAACAAATTTAACTGATCTTTTTCATTTTTTTTCTCCAAAAAAAACACACAATGCTAACTGTGAGCCCTGAATTAGCCCCGAGCTAAATGCTAACCTATTACTGCACCGAAAATCACTCCTAGCTCCCTTATTACTTATCCTAGCTGCACATCCAACTAATCGTTTATGATCGTAAAGACACAGAATCTAACGGTGCCCCCCACAACACTGAAAGATACAAACTCGCAACGTTATCAACAAAAATGTACATCAAAACATGTGGCGCTAGGTAGCCACAACCGCTAACATAGGCTTACCTTGGTTTTGTCTGGTCTAAACTGGTCTTCAATGGCATCAAAACGATAACATCGATGATGTAGTTAATCCATAGGTTAATATCCAATGTGGCTGTATCCCCTTTGAAATGTTCTGATAATCTATAAGCAATAAAACTGCAATTCCGTTTTCAAATAGTAGAGCAGGCCATTCCTACGCTCTGTAGCAAGATTGAATGCATGAAGACGCCATCTTTTTTTAACATGAGTGTGTGCGGGACGATTTCCCTTCGATTCTATTGGCTCTAACGGTCAGAAAGAGATGTCACATGTCAAAATCGAAGAAGGGGGGCCAGAGATAAGAGAGGTTTCTCAATACTCTAATTCCCCCTCCTCGACTCCTCGGTCCTCCGGTAGTGACCCGGAAATGGATTTTAGCGCGCCATGTTGAAGGACATCTCATTTCTCTAAATGCACATCGAGGACCGAGCATCGAGCATCGAGGAGGCTCTCTGGAGGACCCCAAACCGAGGAGACACTGATGGGTCCTCCACGGCTCCTCCGCGGGCGCATTTCCGGGAACGGTGGAGGCGTTACGCACGGCCGGATTTATCTCAGCCAATGACAGCTCTGCCTGCATCCCCTGGGCCCAGGGCCCAAGAGTTCAAAACTTTTAATCCCTATCTGATCAGATCAGATTTGGATTTTGGGGAGTTCAATACCAAAAAACAGGATTAGGATCACGTTGATATCCGATCAGATCAGGAAATCCAATCCAAGCTTTAATCTGGATCAAATCTTCAAAACGGGTAGTTCAAACCGACAACACAGGATTGGGATCAGTTTGATCCCAAAAAACTGGATTGTCCTGATCCCACCAGAGGGGTGGATTTCCAGTGGATTACCAGAGCAAAATGTACTGTACAATTTATTTTAAAATATGTTTCAATTTAAATTAGATGGCAAAGTTTGTTAACTGAAATAATACACAATTTTTAGCCTTCATGGGAAATATATTTTATTTTTCCATTTTTTGCTCACGTTTGTGGCCTATTTTGTTTTCAAACCAAATGTTGATGACATCAATATGTATGCTCATAAAAGTATCACAACAAAGATTGTCAATCACAAATGTAATTTAGATTAAATTAAAAAATCTTCAACAAAAAAAAAGCTCATTATCTGTCATCACCTTTCAAAAGTAATTGCGGACAATAGATGTCTCTGCAATGTGGTCTCTTGTCTTGTATTATTTTTCATATCCACTTGATGGCGAAAAAAAATGGGATTTTAAAAATCTGATCGGATCTGATTGAGATTAAAAACTTTGAACTCTGGGCCCACGAGTTCAAAATTTTTAATCTCAATCAGATCCGATCAGATTTTAAATCCCATTTTTTTTTGTGATCCAGGATCAGACAAATCGGCCAAATGTTGTCCCTGGAGTTCAAAGCAATTCAGGATAGGATCAACCTGATCCAGATTACGACTTTTCAAGATGACTAGATCCTGAATATCAGTGCTTTAATCCTATTGATCGCCATCTAGTGGACATGAAAAATAATACAAGGGAAGACAAGAGACCACATTGCCACAGACACTTATAATGTCTAATTATATTTTTAAATTTGAAAGGTGATGACAGATGATGGACTTTTTTTTTGTTGAAGATATTTTTTACTTTAATCTAAATTACATTTGTGATTTACAATCTTTGCTGTGATACTTTTATGAGCATAAACATTTATGTCATCAACATTTGGTTGAAAACAAATAGGCCACCACAAACGTGACCAAAAAATGAAAAATAAAATGTATTTCCCATGAAGGCTAAACATTGTGTATTATTTCAGTTAACAAACTTTGCCATCTAATTTTAAATTGAAACATATTTTAAATAAATGCTACAGTACATTTTGCTCTGGTAATCCACTGGAAATCCACCCCTCTGGTGGGATCAGGATAATTCAGTTTTTTTGGGATCAAACTGATCCCCAATCCTGTGTTGGCGGTTTGAACTACCCGTTTTGAAGATTTGTTCCAGATTAAAGCTTGGATTGGATTTCCTGATCTGATCGGATATCAACGTGATCCTAATCCTGTTGTTTGGTTTTGAACTCCCCAAAAGATAAATCTGATCTGATCAGATAGGGATTAAAAGTTTTTAACTCTTGGGCCCTGGATATTATTTTAGAAACTGCTTTCATCGCGACATGATGTTTATAGTGAGAACAGCTGTGAGGACCGGTGCAGAAAGCAGAGCAGTGTGTATAATATATTTCACTCAGTTTAACAGCCTACTCTCTTTATTGCTTTAGTTTAGTAGATATCTACAAACAAAGAGTCGATATTTTCTAAGACCATTTAGTGCTTCACATAATAAATACACAACGGCTGTAGCCTGATTATGCTTTAGGAGCTGTAGGTGTGTGTTGTACAGTGTGTGTGGTACAGTGTGTAGGTGTGTGTGGTACAGTGTGTAGGTATGTGTGTGTTGTACAGTGTGTAGGTGTGTGTGTGGTACAGTGTGTAGATGTGTGTGTGTTGTACAGTGTGTAGGTGTGTGTGGTACAGTGTGTAGGTGTGTGTGTGTTGTACAGTGCGTGGTCTCAGTTGGTTTGGTATCTATGCTTACTTTTAATACTTGTAAATACAACTTTTGGCCCGTAATTTCAATTCCCCATTTCAGCGACCAGAGAGAGGGGGGGGGGGATATATCCAGTCTCTGGTTGTGTTACGTTATTATGAGAGTGCTGTCATACTTATTTGATTCTGAAATTGTATATATTTATATAAATATATGTATGTGTGTCCGCATCTGTAGCCTGTTATTGTCTCATTATACCGCACTGTGAATGAATCAAAGTAAATATATAAGTGGTCATGAACACATCTTTCCATCAGACAGAGGGCTGCTGTGCCTCCTGTCATCATTAATGGACGTCTCTTTAAAAATGACCGCTCAGAGGAGAGGAGTTCTCATCTCTCTAACCGCCTGCTGCTTCCCCTCCTCTCTCCCCCTCCTTAGTCCTCCGCTCGCATCTCCTGTGGGCTGGACTAAGTATCGAGGTAAGTGGATGACCTTAAACTTGTGATGTTAAACACGACCAAAACTGAAGTTATTGTACTTGGCCCGAAGAATCTACGAAACAAATTATCTAAAGATATACTAACTATGGATGGCATTAATTAATTTGGCCTCCAGTGAGACTGTAAGGAATCTTGGTGTTATATTTGATCAGGATTTATCCTTTAACGCCCACATAAAATCAATTTCAAGGACCCGCCTACTTCCATCTATGTAACATTGCAAAAATCAGGCATATCTTGCCTCAAAACGATGCAGAGAAACTTGTCCATGCATTTGTTACTTCAAGGCTGGATTATTGTAACTCTTTATTATCAGGGTGTACCAAGAAGTCAGTCAAGTCGCTTCAGCTGATTCAAAATGCTGCAGCTCGTGTACTAACCAGAGTTAGGAAAAGGGACCACATTACTCCTGTTCTGGCTGCCTTACACTGGCTCCCTATAGAACACAGGATAGCATTTTAAATTCTTCTTCTCACCTACAAAGCCCTTAATGGGCAGGCGCCATCTTACCTTAAAGGGCACCTATCATGCAAAATGCACCTTTGTACGTCTTTTATACATGATTATGTGTCCCCGGTGTTCCGGGGAACTCACCAAGTGTCAGAAAAACACAACCCTCTCTATTTTCCTCCTTCGCCAAATCTCTAAAAAAGGGGCTGCAACGGATCTGAAAAAATGGATCCACATTCCGACACTTTTCTACGTCACAAAGACGTACTCCGCTTATTGGTCAACTCTCCACCTATCAGGGGAATGAGCCACGGCCACGTGCATTGCCAAACCTCTCATTCGCATATAGGCTATCGGCAGGCTACCCCAGTCACATCTGTGTTTTTCCTGCTATTGCCAGGATGTCTAAGCCAGTTAAACCACGGACATGTTTATGAACTTCTCTCAAGTCCAACACGGATATGCCTCCAAACTAATGCTACACCCGGGATCAATACCAACCATCCGGGACCAGGCCAGTGAGGACACATCCAATTCTGAAGCTTGTAAGTTTTTATTTAGCAGTGTTTTTCCTGATAAAGCTTTGTAGTATGTAGCATGTAGCATGTAGCATGTAGCTTAGCCGTATCAATGTCGCCTCAACCCCAACTAGTAATCGGTTAGGTGTTTATATGTTCTGTAACATTTTATTTTGTACGCTCCGCAGTCTTTGCTTTGTCTTTTATTTTAATTATCAGGCATTTGCGAACATCAGACTGCCGTAATGGCGATCTATCTGTGTGAAGGCTGTAAAGCCACGCCTGGCCTAGCCGATAACACAAGTATTTATTCTCCTATGTATTAGTATTTTGTATCCTCTAAAAAATCATATTGAGTAAGTTATAATAACAAACGTAATCTTCTGGAGGTAAGTGCCGTTTTTTCCAGCGTTATGTAAAAGCTTTTGTGATTGTAGTCTGTAAGAACGATCAGATATCATCGACCTGTAAGCTAAGCTACGCTAAGCTAAGCTACGCTACGCTAATGAGACATGCCGTTTTTTGCAGCGTTATATGTAAAAGCTTTTGCATGTTTACTTGTTTGCGCACATGAATATAAATGGGGGTGTGTTAGGATACAACACTGTATGTATGTATGCGAGGGGACACACACCACGAGTAAAACGGAGCTAAAGCCCTGGTATGTTGTTGTTGACGACATGCATTTACTAATCTCAACCACTTTTTTTGTTGTGCTTTTTTTAAAATTGCACAGGCTACGTGGCCAACTTGATGGACCTCATCTTCGACCAAGTCTTTGTGGACCCTGCACCATTATGAGCAACCTGACAGGGAGGAGGTCATCGCCGGGTATGCCACACGGTTCAATTTGGCTGCTGTCTGAACCTAACATAGACATTTCACGGATCAGAGGACAACGCAGGCCGGAATCACCACTCTGATCCTCTCTCCATGGAAGCCCCAGCACCAGCTCACAAAGCTCCTGTTTTTTATGGGTTCAAATAACCGTTGATTTTGACAATAAAGTTCCGAGTTGATATCAAATGTGTCGTAATTATTCATGTTTGGATGGGTAAAGAATATTCTGATTTCAAAAGCATAAGGTTGTGTGTGGACTTTTTTTGTCATACACATGGGTGCGTTATGCCATTGCTGTGTAGTATATAATAGTACAATGACAGAATGAAAGATTGCATAAAGCCATATACACCAGTATTTATTTCCATGAACAATATTAGCATTCGTTTTACAATTTCAGTCAAAACAAACCACTCAGTGCTCTATTTGCCTCAACTGTAGTCCAACTGTGTTCAGCTCTGTAAATATTCAATGCATTCTGCAGGGAAAACACATTTAAGGCACACAATCCAGGATGATCCACCACACAGGTTAGAGTCCTCAAGTTCCTGCATCCGTCTTTACACCTAGTGTGATAAACATATATTGAATGACATGTGAAAAATGTATTCTCTAAACAGACAACTTAGTGAAGCTAATGTTACGTGTGTATCTCCATGCAGCACATGCTCCGGTTCAGAAGGCATCGTGGCGCAAGTTGCACATGTACCCCTTTAGAAAGAAGTCAATAACTGAGCTTTTAAATCACATGAAACACATAATGCTGACAACTGAGATGTTTGCACCTCCACCAAAACCTCCGCTGCTTCAGTTTCTGGATCAAATTGATAATATGCTTGAACACATGCATTGCTCTGAGATGACATGTGTATTCCACACTCGTAATCACAGCAAGCATGGTAACGTGACTCTCGCCGGCTCTTCTGCTGGGGGCGCGGTCAGCTGCTGCTCAGAATTTTCATAGGCAGGTTTGGAATAAAGCGAAAATGAGCGAAACGAGGCATGGCTAAAAAATGATCTGTTTGGTATTTTGGAAAATAAAATATATAAATATACCTTATATAGGTATGGTCATACACTATATCATTTAAATATAGCATGATAGGTCACCTTTAAAGAACTCATTATACCCTACTGTCCTACTAGGGCATTGCGTTCCAAGAATGCAGGGTTGTTGGTTGTTCCTAGAGTCTCTAAAAGTACAATGGGAGCCAGAGCCTTTTCTTCTCAAGCTCCACATTTGTGGAATCAGCTTCCAGTTTGTGTTCGGGCGGCAGACACCCTATCCGTTTTTAAGAGTGCGCTTAAGACCTTCCTTTTTGATAAGCTTATAATTAGGGCTGTTTAGATTCAGCCCCTAGTTTTGCTGATATAGGCTTAGTTTGTCGGGGGACATCTTACTTCTTCCTTCTCTCTGTCTATACCTGTGTAGTCCCATGTTCCGATTAACCCAGCTTCCCCAAATCTCTTTCTTTTTGGTGTCTATATATACGCTGGGATCCGGAGTCATGGATGATCCTGCCATCCTGTGTCCTGCATCGCGAGCCCTGGATCTTGAGTCGTGGCTGTGGTCCTGGATCATAGGTCCTGGATGGATATCCTCGTGGATTCATCTTCCTATTACACACACATGCATTTCCAAACATTTGGACTACCTATGTTGCAAATGTATTATCTTTTCAATTTACACACGGCATCTATTGCACGTCTGTCCGTCCTGGGAGAGGGATCCCTCCTCTGTGCTCTCCCTGAGGTTTTCTCCCATGTTCCCTTTAAAACTGTGGGTTTTTCTTCGGAAGTTTTTCCTTGTACGATGTGAGGGTCTAAGGACAGAGGGTGTCGTATTGTCATACTGATATTTTGTACAAACTGTGAAGTCCACTGGGACAAATGTACATTTGTGATATTGGGCTATATAAATAAACATTGATTGATTGAGGATAGGAGTCGAGGAGGGGAAATTAGAGTATTGAGAAACCTCTAAGGAAAATCCACCCAAATGGCCTTTTTTTAGGTCTAAAAAGGTCAAATATCACTTGTTTTGCATCAATCTTGATACAGGGTACTTATATGTTGTACTTTGGATTCCTAAAGCTTTTAGTCTACTAACCCATCATCCAAGGTTCGTTTTCACTACAAGTACAAAATATTTTTTGGACGGACACTATAATTTAGTTTTTTTACCATGTTCAATCTGAAAAAAATAAACATCTATATTGATTCTGACTTTTCTACATCCAACTCACAGGTTTATCATTACTTTGAGAAAAAAGATTACATATTACCCATGTCATTTATTCGTTATATATTATATTCCTTGAATACTCTATTGATCGTTATCTGTTCTACTGTACGGGGGGGGGGGGGGTCAAATTGGCTAGAACCGGTGTCAGTACCATAAGTGTTCGGGTCCGTTACGCTTACCAATGACGTCACGCATTGGCTGTACGGCAACCCAAGAGGACATTTTACATGGCCAAATTCCGAATGTATTGAAACTCCAGACTCAACGTAAGAGCTTGAGCCTCTTCGGGGGGGTGCCAACATTTAAACATACACTTCATTCTTAACTTTGTCCGTTATATGTAGAAGATATTACTTTTTTCTCCGTCATGTTTCCATAGCAACAACTTCAAAATAAAAGCATCTAACTCAATTTGTGTTCTGTGAAACGGAAAAGGATATTACATTGTTTGTTACTTTCATTGCAGTGTTTTAAATGTAATTTAGATTAACTTCCTGTTTTATTTAGATGCTTTTATTTTGAAGTTCTTGCTATGGAAACATGGAGAAAAAAGTAATATCTTCTACATATAACGGAAAAAGTGTAGACAAGAGTTGGACTAACCCTCTGCAGAAACGCAGATTCAATCTAAAGCAACACAACTCACGATCTGAGCATAATGTATACACATACATCACCATCATTTTCACTCTAATGCCTATGTACAAAACCCCTTTCCTCCCAAGTATTCTTCTCCCACTTGAGGCTTAAATTAGACATTTACTTTGAGATTTTTTTCAGCACAACCATCGATGACCAAAATGAGTTTGCAGACTCATTTTTTGGAAGATCTTTCCTGAAAACAGTTATCTTTACAGTGACTCCATGTGGAATTTGATAAGATACTTTTGAATTCAGATGCAGCTACAACTCCTGGCTCAGTCAAAGTTTATTATATGCAGATCACAGACCACTTACTCGAGAGGATACACAATGGAGTAATGCTAAGCATCTTTACAGAGAGATGCTTTCATAGAGAGGAACACTTCTGTAGCCAATGCAATAAAAGTTTATTAGTTTTATTTTCTTAAAAAAAAACAAGCAGGTGACAAAAATACAAAGAGAAACACAAGGGGTCAGAGTTCCCAGCAGTGCCAACATAGTTACCACTGGATCAAGACAAACTAACAAATATGAGCCAGTGGACACATGGCCATCTTCTCCTTATGTGAAGCACTAATGGACATACTGATGCTCAAGGGGGTGAGCGGATTAAAGCCATAAGATGATATCTTGAGCATCTCAAATGCTGCAACCCAGCCATCGCTCAGCAGAGGCCCCAACAGGAGCATGTTTGAATCAGCCTCTGGTATCTCAGCTCACTGTGCTGCCTGCAAGAATAGCATCTCTAATGCTGTCCAAATATAAAACATACCGATTCTAAGCAGGCTTTAAGTCTATAGTTCACAGTTACGCGAGAATAGGGTTTAATTAAGTCACAGTATTCAGACTAAATTCAATCAATTGTTACGTGTGCCTTTTGTTAATCATTCTACTAAAAGGAGAAATTGCCCACAGATTAAAACAAAAAGTTTGGAATGGTGGTATGACAGCTCATTTCTAAAAAAATATGTGAAAAAAAGGGAAAGGTATTTAGTCTCAAGTAAACATTTGGATCTGAAGTTATCTTTCCAAAATTGCAATATGATATACATTTGTTTTTCTTAAAGATAGCTTTTTTGGTTTGAACAGGGCATTTGGTGTTTGGTGCACAGGTGTCTTGTCTATGACACAAGACTTCATCAGAATCAAACGTAAGGAGATCCCAAAGTGACCGACAGTATTACTGCGCACACATGTGGGCAGCCATGGTGTCACTCATGCAAAGACAAGAACCTCAGGGGAAAACCCAGAACATGTTGGACTCAAACACCAGGCACATGTCAAACACAAGTTATGTTAGCGACTATGTCACCATGACAACTCACATTGACCGAGGATGTGAAGACCTTTTAAATACTGTTAACGTCTGAACAAGAAAATGACCAAAAAAAAAAAGAAGTTTCTAAAACGTTGCTGCATGGGGAGCATCAAACTAGTGTACAGACTCAGTCAAACAGTATTACCTGTCCTCTACTCAAGACAAACTAACACCAGGAGGGACAGAGACTTCTAACGCATCCTGTACTCCGACGTCTTCGACACCTCACACAGCTGACCTTTGAAGTCCAGGTCAACGGTGAAGTCCAGATCCCTCTGAAAACACAACAACGCGTCAGACAAAACGAACAAAGCACAAGAGTAGATAAGAACTTCCAAACTTCTTGCTTACATTGTTCTTGCTGTTTGGCTTCATGCTGATTGTGCCAAAGATCTCTTCCCCGGTCTTCACAGTCAGGTAATCGTCCAGGTAGAAGACAGTCTGCTTCCAGTGGGTGTATGGAGACTCTGGGCCTGAGGAGGGAAGTGAAAAGCAGTCTGCTGTTAAAACTCAATACTTTGGAGTTCTGAAGATGTTAATTTGATCCAATTCAATGCCCAAAGCATGAACCCATCATAGTGGTTCAGAGCAGGATGGGCTTAACCCATAAATGCAGCCAAATATCAATAAACTTAATTCTGTTTAGGCAGTTTCAGCCTAAAAATCATTAGTTGTTTTGGCAACCTACTGATGAAATCATGGTTCCCTTCCATATGAAAAAGCTTCATGTCTACTAACGCAGTAAATCTCAGTAACAACTAAGATGTCATAATTACAGAAAGTAGTAGATACCAATTCCAGAGAAATGCCCCGATTGTTAAAGGTCCCATGTCATGGCCATTTCGCCTGATCATATTTCTACTGTTGAGGTCTACTAGAATAGATTTATATTGTGCAATTTTCCAAAATCACATTGGTTTCTCAAACAGCATCTCTGTATAGTATGTGTATTCACTCTGTCCTAAGCGGCTTGTTGGAACTCCTGCCCCCCCCCCCCTTCTTATGAGCCCAGTGGCCGTCTGCGAGACCCAGCCCGAACACACCAACTCACAGCCTAGCCCCGCCGTCTCAGGGAGGAGAAATCGGCGTAGCTGCAGCTGAGAAAAGATTGTGTGTGTGAGGCTTAACGTAACGGCTCCACGGATTAGTCCATTTGGATAGCCAATACATTTACACACAGCCTTGTACTTATGGTACTGTAGAAACATCTGTACTGTTTTCAAAAGTCAAGTGATACTGTTGTATAAAGTAGATGCCGTTACATCTCGTTAAGAACCATTGGGAAAAAATGCTCGCTGTTACAGATGTTGAATTACCAGTGCTAATTAATTGCCAATTCTAATCCATGGTATGCAAACACATATCGAAGACTCAGTTTGAGTGTCTTAGAGTCAATAATAACCATATTCCACTCTAAGACATATACACAGCGATAGAACACTGTCCAGTGGTATCATTAGTAATTATACTGACTGGTGGAGAAGCCGGTCCTCTTGTGACATCGGGTGAATTCTATGTTGAAGTAGGTGACCAAGGCATGGATGTAGTCATCCTTTTCACCTGCAGGCAGAACGGGGAGGTGAAGGTCAGATCATCTGCCTTCACTGTGTAGATGTCCACCTCCTGAAAAACAAAGGGAGGAGTCAGAGTTTATTATAGAAAACACGTCACTGCGAATTACACTATTTGAAAATCATAACAATCTCAACGCAAGCATTGGTCCACCCACCTTGATGAGACAGGCGCTGCTGACCAGCTGCTTAGGATCCACCACGTCAACCAGGGGTTCCTTAATTGCCACCTCCTTGATGCATGACATATCAAAACCATATACGTTCTCCCACCCTAATACAGACACAAGAGCAGAAATTAGATGTGCGGCTCACCAGTCGTGTGCCAAGGGTTGAACTTATTAGTCAAATGCCTGGGCGGCAACACATTTCATTGTGCGATGTGTACTTTGGTTTTGGGATCATGGTTAAGGACTGCAGTTAAAACAAAATAATGTGTTTTTATATGAAACTGTTGCAAGAGTTAAAGGTCCCATGTCATGTCGATTTCCACTGATCATAATTCCATTGTTTAGGTCTACTGGAATAGATTTACATTGTTCAATTTTCCAAATTCCAACAGTGATTATAAACAAATGAGAATGGTGCCGTGTTGGCGGGACGTTGCAGGGCTCGCTGCTCCGCTCCATGAGCGGACAGTGCGAGCTGGATTAGTGGTGTCGTTTCCTGGTTGCTGTGTGGGTTATGCAAGACACAGCGGAACTCAGCCTGAGCAGTGTGGCGAACTGTGAGTGGAGATCCACGAAGCCGCGGCTGAGTGAGTGTGTGCCGGCGAAACTCTGGAGTACCGCGGATAGGGATGGGTATCGAGAACTGGTCCTAAGTCAGTACCGGGACAAACGCTGCTGCCATCGGTATATGAATTACACTACATCCTAGGGCTGTGCAATTAATCGTATTTTAAAATCGCGATTACAGCTTGCGACGATTATGAAAACAGCATAATTGACAAAATACGATTATTTTGCTGGGTGTGCTTTCGCCCCTCCCTAAAAGCCCACTCGGCCACTTGGGAGTGACATTTGTTGTGAGTGTTCAGCGCGAGCGAAGATATCAGAACAAGAGCAGCAACTCCTTAAAAAGAAGGGTAAAACTATTTGGAAGTACTTTGGCTTTCAGGAGTCCGACATGGAGCAAAACAAAGTACAGTGCAGGATTTGTTACCAGGTTGTGTTGGCACCACACGCCAACACAACCAATCTCTTTAATCATCTGAAATACAACCACAAAGTGCGACCGGGCAATAATACAACAAAAAGCAGATGCCCGCTCGACTTCATCCACCACATCACAGTCATTGATTCTGGACGCATTGTACAGAGCAACGGCTTACGCGACGAGCTCGCAGAGAGACCGAGATATTACAGGTGCCATTACATTTCACATCACTAAAGATATGTGCCCAGTTAGCACTGTTAGCAACCAGGGCTTTAAGCAACTTGTCAACACGTTGGACAAGCGTAACGCGATGCCGTCTTGGTATTATTTCAGCAGGTCTGCGCTGCCTGCGCTTTGTGACAAATGCTGTGGGGAAGTTGAGAGAGATGTGGCTTCAGCTGACTACTTTGCCACCACAACGGACCTATGGTCTAGCCCAGGGGTGCCCAACCGGTCGATCACGATTCGATCGCGAGATGTGTCTAAAAATAGAACAACAATATTCTGTTTTATCGTTAATGTCCTGTAACATAATCTTCCTGTGCCAGAATAATGCACTTGAACGCATCAGCTTTGTGATTGGCCGGCGTGACCCCATGAGTGGGCACTAGTGCGGTGACGTTGTGCGTGTCAACAGGAGTGACAGTCCACACACACACATAAGACCGCAATTATGGCAGAAGCAAAAAAGCCCAAAATATATCATTTTCACTCCGAGTGGGAGGACAGGGCTCGACATTATAATTGGCCCGCTGGCCCTATTTATTAGGGCTGTACCCGAATATTCGACTATTCGAATATTCGTTCGTTGGCCAACTATTCGGGTTTCAATTTCATTATTCGGATATTCGTTTTTTTATTTTTTTCCCCCAAAATTTTTTTTCCCCTAAATGTATGCTATCAATAAGGCGAATTTCCATATTCTTATACTATATTTATACTTTTGAATTGCACTGTTAAAATGCGGAAATATATACAATCTCAGCCTGTGCTCCTGACATCGCGTTCACTCACAGTCACGAACGCAAACGGCACGCTTCTCCTTGCTTCACCTCGCTTCACACACCTGAACACAAAATGCCGAAGACTCCAGCTGTGTGGGACCATTTTAAATTGGACGACGGTAAGAAGAAGGCAGTGTGCCAAATATGCGACAAGAAACTGGCCGGTGGCACAACAACTCTGAAAAGTCACCGGATGCTGTAAGTAGTAGCCTAGCTTAGCTTAGCTGTTGTCAAGTTGCCATGATGAAGCTGCGTTATCCGCCGTTTAAACAGTAACGTTACACATGATAAAATCGTGCTCTTACTATCCTTGGAAAATAGTTGCAAGCAAGCAACCGAATTGTTTTTTTATATTAGTTTTTCAATTTTATCCGAATAGTGAAAATAATAGGAGCGATGTGGGAACATCTTGGGCTAAGGCAATTATTGGCATACAGTTCGTTCATTTATTTTTCGTTCTTCATTTATTTAAATACCGTTTACTGTTTACGCCTATATCCCCGGCGCTGCACTACGGCTGGGTTAAATGCAGAGGACACATTTAGTTTTAATGTATGCGAGTACTGAGACAATAAATAAATATAAATCGTAATAGTATGCTCTTTCTGCGCTTCTGCTTAACAGTGTGTTGTCAGGTGTCTCGGAGCGTGTTATGAAAAAAAATCTCCGCACCGAATATTCGCTGCTGATTACTACCGAATATCCGGAGCCCGAGAAATGGTATTCGGGACAGCCCTACTATTTATACACCCCGGGCCAGCATAACGTACTTTCCACTTGCCCGCTCGGGCCACTACAAATATTGTTTAAAAAAAAATGTTTCCTGTGGTATTGGTATTTTGACAAGCAATTTTGTTAAATTGTTTCGTTTATTAACGCTACAACATAGCGTTTCGTGAGTCGCTTGTCGTTGTTGGGTGAAAAGCAAACAGCTGTTTGCTGCGGAGCGCAGCGCGAGCAGGCTCCCGTGAGCGCGCTCCTTCACGACAGACTATCGCGCCACCTAACCATTCGCCAAAATGTTTTTAATACCAGCGGTAACCGGCCAAGCGCCGGGCAAAAAACAATTTTCAAATAAAAGAAAGTCACCGGAGGAGTTAAAGGAGAGTGACAGGAGCATGAGAAGAAGAGGGAGAGAAAGTTTCAGCTTGATCGATGGAGTTGGCTTCTAGTGGTGCAGTGACGTGTCGTAAAACCCTTTTATAATCTATCGATTAGATTTATGATTCGAAAATTATAAAAGTAGGGTAGACATGTGGAGATTATCCGGCTGAACAAAACGTGCATTTATTAAACGGGTTTGTTTTCCACAGACCTTATTTCCAGCTATTTTCCAAAACCCTATGGAGAAATCCCATTACTTTTTGTCGAGGGAACCAGCAGCTTACTTCCTGGTTTTAGGACACGTCACTGGCTGCACCTCTCATGATGATGCCAATATAAACAAGGTCTTCTGTCGGCTCTGTACATCAATCCCGACCTATGCTGACAAGCAAGTGAAGAGTAGACAATATAAAGGTAATGGCTATAGGGAAATGTCCCAGCAGTTTAGGATAATGAAGGATCTAATCTAATCTATAGCCATTACATTTCTAACTCCTAATGACAGGAAGGCAGAAAGCGGATTATACAAATAATAATACTCATAATAATAGCAGACATTTTTTAACAATGACCACAATATCATTATTTTAATAAACCAAATATGAACAATTGAGGAAAATGAGGAAGAACTGATTGTTCAAATGTTGTAGTACAAGTAGTAAGTGCATAAATTACTATTGCAACAAATGTGTTAATTTTCTTCATTATTAGTCGATATTTTTTTTTTGGACGAATGCTCCGGGCCAGTGGTTACAATGGTGGGGCCAGTGACAATACAATTCCACCGGCCAGGAGGGCCAGTGGCTTTTTACCCTTAATGTCTACCCCTGGAGGATGATTATTTTTGTATCTATTCCAATTCAAAGTCCATCCGTCTCATCTGCAATGCGAGCGTGGCTTTATCGAAGAAGGGTAATTTAGGAGCGGCATTTCAAAACAGTGCACAAACGCTACGAGATGGAATTCCCTCCTAATTCTGCCCTACGCTCCCAAAAGGGGAGGGGCCTGAAAGGACAGCTAAATGCACAGCAGTCCATTTCCACCAGGCCCAACAACAAGAGCAAGGCTGCTCCAGAGCATCTCATCGTGTCAGTCACGTTCTTGCGAAACACATGAAGTCTTTCAAAGACGGTGAAGTTGTGAAAGAAGCATTCCTGGAGGCTGCGACGCGCTTTTGGGGGACAGTAAAAACAGTAGCATTTCAACAGGTTTTTGATATAATAAAAACTCAAGTTGGATACCATTATTAATCAGCTGTAAGTTTTACTTTGTTTGAACTTATTCATTATAATTATTGTACAAAATGGTATAAGAATGCAAACATTAAGATCTGTTCCGTTTAAATTGATTATAGTCTATTATCAATTCAGGTTAAGAAACTAGTGTTGCTTGCATCCTATTTTAAAAAAAGGCATTTCTTTTTATACTCTAATAAAATGCAACAAAAAAAAGGGTTTGATTCTATTAATTTGGTCTTATTTATTGCACTTTGGCAGCAGATTCCTGTAGCTTCAGATCTGTGTTGTCTTATTAGTAAGCCTAATTTATACTTTTGTAGCAACACTATTTTTATATAATGGCAAAGAAAGGGTTCAGAGTATTTTCTTTTTTTCCTGTGTCATATGTGGCAGGACTGCCACAAGTTCCTCTTGAGAGAGGGTCTTCAGTACAGGTGGCAATATTGTCACCTGCCTGCGCTCATCTCTGAAACCAGACCATGTAAACAGGCTGGCGTTTCTTGCCAAAAATCTTTAAGAGATGACATGAGCAGCCCTACCAGCATTTGCCATGGTGGCCAAAACATTTTAATTTGGTCTTAATTGTAGTTCAACATTTATTTCCTGTTACTTCTGGACCATGACGGTGGGCCAGCCTTCAACGTTTAACTGAGTGGAATATGTTGAACCAAAATGTTGGCTATATGTTAAGGAGTTTTCAGTAGGTTGTGACAGTGCATTATCATATTAATATAGCCTATGTTTAGTATGGTTTTAGAAGTGCACTCCAACATATTTGTTGATCTTGTTTATTGGTAAAATATTATTTGTTTTAAAGTTCAATAAATGGTCAATGAATAATCGTCAAAATAATCATGATTATGATTTTTGCCATAATCGCACAGCCCTACTACATCCTTAGTTTAACCTGTTAGGCCCCAAGCCTGTTTCAGGCTCGAAAATGACATTCCCAGAACAAATGACCATATCTTCACTTCTAAAAGGGTTAAATTAATAATCTTTTTTCTCAAAGTAATGATAAACTTGTGAGTTGGAAGTAGAAAAGTCAGACTCAATATAGATGTTTCTATTTTAAAGAAAATTCAGATTGAACATGGTAAAAAAAAAAACTGTAAAATATAGTGTCCGTCCAAAAAATATGTTGTACTTATAGTGAAAACTAACCTTGGATGATGGGTTAGACTAAAAGCTTTAGGAATCCAAAGGACAACATATAATAAGTACCCTGTATCAAGATTGATACAAAAGTGATATTTGACATTTTTGAAGGGGAATCTCCCCACACACGGCAAAACATAAAAGGTGGGGGCTTCGCGCACAGTTTTTCTCCAGAGTGAAGCTGAGGTCTGACATCTCAAAACCGAAAAGCAGATTTATTGCTCATGGATGATCAGAAATCATTCAAAGTGACAGACACATTGGATTAACTTCAGCATCGTTTTTATGCCATTGACGACCACTTTTGACCAGACTACCACACAGGTGAGCCATTTTGCCGGTTTTAGCTAACTAGCTCCATATGTTTTGATGTGTGTTCTTGTTATTATCTCAGAGAATTCGTATAATTGAGTGATAATGAGGGTACCCATCGATTCTGTGTTCCCTCACGATGTGAAACGATGGGTTGAGATGTGCAGCAAAGATAAATAATAACGTTTTGCGAGTGAATTTCGGTGCAGTCACCTGTTCGCTCGTTGCTAATTCAGAGGCTCAGCGCATTGTTTTTTTTTTTAGAAAAATAAATCAGGATGAGTTTCTTTCCGTTACATGGATATAAAACATTCATAGTTTATTAAATGAACATGCCCTCAGACACTGTTTTCTGCAAGATATTGCAGGAGGCCCCCCGTTACCGGGGTCTCTCGGGCTTAACGGATATAAAACATTCATAGTTTATTAAATATGAAGGTTCCTTAGACTTTGTTTCCTGCAAATTATGCGATTTCGGGCCCGGATCCGAGGTTAAACAATTCTGGTTGGTTGGGAATCCTCATCCTTTGTGACGCATCCGGTTTTATTACCACTCTGGCCACTGTGAATGCCACTCGTCATCTCTCCTAACAGTGCTCTAATTATTGTGAGACTCCCGGGGGAAGACCACAGGGGCAGACGCAACACCTTGCTAGAAACAGCATCTCAAGGCTTCTTAATATTTAACCTATTAATGATGCATACCCACTTAACAGGAAGAAACTCAGCTAACAGACGATATTAACCATATCTGCACAAACAACATATCAGATGAAAGCTGATTCCATTGGTATAAGTCTCATCACTGTACGACTAAAACTCACTGAGCTAGCATCCAGGAAAGAGCAAGAAAACAACTTCACTTTACGTAGCCATGATTAGGGATGGGTATTGCTCATGTTACCGCCCTTACATGCTAAACTCTTATTGCACTTTTGGCAACGTCCACATCGAGACGGGTAAAGTTTAACCACACCTCGGAGCACGATCTCTCCGCCAATTTTGTGTGTGCCCCTTGCAAGCAGGCGGGGGAGAGAGATCTCTTGTCTGGATTGGAAAAATCAAAAATAACCAGAGATGCATTTTGCAGTCTTTTTGCTTATTAGAAACGGAGTTGGCGACACTAAAACTGCGATATAATGTTTGTTTAGCAATAATACATAGGACATATTTTTTACATGTCTCCAGTACCGATAACGTCGGAGCTTAACTGTACCACGGGCCTTTAATAATTCAGCCCGGGGGCTCGGTACCCATCCCTAGCCATGATGACAATTATGTCTAACCTTTGTTGTTTTGTGATCAAAAGTTGTGTTCAAGGGGATAAAAATGGTTAATCCAATGTTTGTGTAACTTTAAAATGAACTGATAATCGATCATTACAATTATAAATAACTGATTATAATGATTAGCCGACTGGAGCTTCCGGTTTAGGAGGAACGCACGCAGCGTCTCTTTTTAACTGAATAATGATCATGTTTACATGGATTTATGAACTGCCCCTAATTACCACCCCCCTTCCAGAGACACCGTCAAACACTCATACCTGCATGGTGTGACATTGAAAAAGTTAAACAAAAATAAATTACAATAAAATGACTGTTGTTTAATCTTCACATCTTGTAATCATGTCTATAATTTTGAGCACCAAATTATTGAAAAGTATCGGAAAAAAACCGGTATCGATAAAATCTTAAGGATGCCCATCCCTAACCACCCATCCCAAGAAAATATAAGGCTGAGTGAGTGTGTGTGTGAGAGGAGCTCCACGGATTGGTCCATGGCATCATTACGTCCCTATACTAGGGGAAAAATCTCCAACGAGGCGAGGCATTCTGGGGCAGCACAGACAGGTCTTCTGTGTTAGAGTTTTACTCGCTACAAGGTGTACTTTGAGGGTTTGTGACTCTGCAGACCGTTTACATGCAAGGGGACGGGTAATAACCAGAAAAGCATGACATGGGACCTTTAAGATACTTTTGTTTTTATTATTAAAGAGTAGAAAATGGCTAGTTACCCATGGGTAGACATGAGTAAATGTGTTTATTTATATACGTAAACCCTTAAGTACAAGGAAGGGCCTCACAATGAGTCTCCTGACACAACATAGACCCATGACTGTTAAACTACTCACAGTGGATTTTGTAGTCCTTGTACTGTCGGTCTTCGATGGCAGTGACATAAAGGGTTGCCCTGTCTGGGAAAATGAGTCCATCTGGTCTCTGTAGAGGGAAAACAGAAGTCAGACTCGTGTGAGAAACATGGTGCATTTTGTCACATGTCCAACTCATGATTGATGTCTAATAGCAGTTATATGCCAATTCTATAAACCATAGAATATTATTTAATCAAACATTTCCTTAAATTCTTATATTAGCTAGAATTGAAGTCCATGAATACAATGCAACTCGCCATAGGAATTACCATGTTATGGCAGCACAACACAAAAGTACTGTTGTGTCAGTTTGGACTCGTGGAAAACCTCATCACTACGGTACAGAGGAACTCATTTATTTTAATGTGTTGAGACAGACAAACAAATATACACACCAGCCATTTGTCCCTGGCATAAATAACTGTGTTGAGCATGGACTCATAGAAGAGGCAGTAGCCCATCCACTCGGATATGATGATGTCGACGCCATCTGTAGGCAGTTCCACCTCCTCCACCTTTCCCTTGATGATAGTGACAACTGTAAACACAGAAAGGGTCATCAGCTACAACCTTTAAGCCCTTGGTTCCTGTGAGATCCAAAGACATTCCTATATTGAGCAACCATGAATAATTCCACTAACTCACCGTCATCCATCTTGTTGGCCTTCACAATTTTCACAGCATAGTCTGAGATGCTGCTACACTCAATCTAAGACAAAGAGCAACATTTTAATTCACACTGCCTTCTTATGCCACTAAAGAGCAACAGTTAACATGGGTCAACCCTTCCAACTGGATTAGTACCAACACATACCCCGATAACCTTCTTGGCTCCAGCTTTGGCAGCAAACATACAGAGAATGCCTGTCCCACTGCCCACATCCAGCACCACCTTGTCCTTAAACAGATGCTTGTTGTGGAACATGGAATTGCGATAGGTCAGAGTGCGAACCTCATCTTTCAGCATTTCCTACATTTGAAGGAACAAAGGGCGGGTTAAATCTTGTTACACAAAACAGAAACACTTTATATGGGTTGATCTGATCATTTGAAAACCTAAGCACAGCAGTTTGTCGAGTTGAAAGGGAATTACCTCATGGATGCCAAAGTGGGCGTAAGAGTCAAAGTAGTAGTCCTTTGATGTCATATCCTCCGCTGCAGGCTTGGCTGAGCTCTCCCCCTGAGAAATCTCAACAAAAGACACCCACAATTACAACCCAAGTAAGTTCGGCCATTGTGTCAGGTTTGGTCCAGCTCCCAACATAAAACCGAGTTTTACTTGATGGGGGCCACAGACAGAATATTAACAAAGCAAACAGCCGTATGGTAAAGGTAAAACTCGACATAGAATAATTGGATATTCTTTGAACAGAGTACTAGCCACTGCATGAGCAAACGTTTTTTTGAGACACAAGCTGCAATTATGTGCAGCTAAAACACAGTACTACCACCTTTATAGATGTACACACATGTTTGGACAGATTTTTTAATGATGCTTAATTTAAAAAATAAATAAATAATAAATTCATATTGATTTTGGTTTAAGCCAAAAATAAATGTACTATGCTATGTCCGAGCAGGCAATGAATGAGGCCAGCCCGCACAAAGATGGAGCACATGGTCCATGGTGCTGAAGTGATCGTGGCCTTCCTCTAAAAAGGGATATTGTCAAATAAACAATCAAAAGCATCGATACATCAGCTCACAGTCAGGCCACATTGTCACAGACAATTCACTCTCGGCGTTATTGGCTGTTTGCTTAAACTTACTACGTCACTAAAGTCGAACAACTATAAAATACAACAAGTCATAAAATAAGATAGTGATGCCGCTAACAAAACACGACGCTGTTGGAAGATGTTTACTTGATCGTGGAATGTGTTTGAACCAACAGAGGAGTAATGTAATGGATGAGCTAGACAGAAAGCTAACGGGGCTAACACGCTGGCTCCCATGCGGTCCCACAGGCCGGCTTGCTGTCGCACCAAGTAAAACTACGTTTCTGCCACCAGAAGTCGCTTTAACGTACAGCGATGGCCATCGATTTCAAAATCGATATACATACGTAAAAGTAAACTAACACAAAAGTGTATACGTCAAAATGTAGCTGTATCCGATGAGCGACCCCGAATGAGCGAGTGCATCACATAGTAACGTTAACGATAGCAAGTTAGCTTCAACTAAAATGGATGAATCATGAGCTGAAGCGAATGCAAGGACAAAAGCTAAACGTTAAGTCAAACAACCAATACATCATTTGGAATACTGATCATGCTGATATGCGTTTACACAAATTAATTAGGTGATTATTTAATTTCCTATTGGACACCATACCTCCATCCTCTCTGCTGGCGCCGCCATTTCGATAGTCTGCCTGGCTGGCTGCGGGAGACTGAAGGACCCTCCAAGCCCCGCCCTCTCTTTATACACCCAGGCCCCGCCCACAGCCAGCTCTCATTCTTCTTCTCTTTGGGTTTTAATTAACCTATGGTTTTAACCATTACCGCCCTCTTCTGCTGAGTGTGGATCATCGATAAGAACCTAGCCATAATCCCGTTTCTCTACAGCCACTTCTCCAACTTGAATTTTTAGCTTGAGTACCATCTCAAATACCATTGGTCTGAACATTTATGGAAATGGAAGATTCAAATGAATTTTTTAATTGTCACACACGTGCACTCACAGTCAAATTTAGTCTCTAAATATAACCCTAGTATCCGCAACTAAACAGCATCTGGGAGCAGTGGGAGGCTCAAGGGCCCAGTGCCCAGAAAGTGAGCTGGTCCCTCTTAAAGTACTTGTCCCCTAATCTTTTCTCGGACCTGAGACCTCCAACTGCCAAATTCCTTCTATTCAAATGAACATGTGTTTTTTTATCAATACAAAAGCTACGACTACATGCAGTGGAATGTTTATTTAACTTTATTTACATGGCTAAATTGAACCCTCGATTCTGATTGGTTAATTTAGCCCCTTAATATGGCACCAGCCACCCAACTGAGTGGAAGTGGGATAGGGTGTAGGGGCAGAATTGGAATAGGGCCGAGTAAGAGTGTCTGAACTTTGACTTCCTTCTGGAACTTCCATCAGATCTGGAGCATTTAATGGGGTTCTGACTTTCAAGAAGTATCGGCAGGAGCATGCCGAAACTACAACTGAACTACTTTACTAATACATTGTGAATGCTGAATAAACAGCAAAATATCTATTATGTGACTTAAATATTCTGCCAATCCCAAAGTTTTCATTCCTCATATAACATTTCAGAAAATAACTAAAGTAACAATTATGCAATCGGATTGACGCACCTGCCATAAAGGGACAAAATGTGACAAAAACTTTAACAAACCTCTGCAAAAAAGTCAGTGTTAAACTGAGTGTTGAAAAACAGCATATCTTGAGTGAAGAATGTATCCTGATCAGTAGCTCAAGTTATTGACACCACCAACATGAAATCTAAATCGACTTTTTTCTTGCTAATGATAACAATATGTTAATCATATGCTAAATTGGATTCCTATAGCGTTTTTCATGACAATCAGGGGAGGGTTAGGATGGGGGGAATACAAAGAAAAAGAAAACAAGGACAAACAAAGACGATCAATCGGCATGGATTGGGGGGGGGGGGCTATGGGTAGGCAGAGGAGAAGAGATCTGTTTTGAGGAGGGACTGAAATAGTGTGAGGGACACGGAAGAGGTCTCTCAAGACTCAAATTTCCCTTCCTCGACTCCTATCCTTGACTCCTATCCTCGAGACTTGGTGCCGCCCACAGGAGATGCGAGCGGAGGACTGAGGAGGGGAACCGAGGAGAGAGGAGGCAGGGAAGCAGCAAGCGCTTAGAGAAATGAGAACTCCTCTCCTCTGAGCGGTCATTTTAAAGAGATGTCCATTAATGATGACAGGAGGCACAGCAGCCCTCTGTCTGATGGACAGATGTGTTCATGACCACTTATATATTTACTTTTAATGTATTGACAGTGCGGTATAATGAGACAATAACAGGCTATAGACACACACACACTTACACACACTTACACACACTTACACACACACACACACACACACACACACACACACACACACACACACACACACACACACACACACACACACACATATGTATATTTATATAAATATATACAATTTCAGAATCAAACAGAGCACTCTCATAATAACGTAACACTATCAGAGACTGGATATATCCCCCCCCCCCTCTCTGGTCGCTACAATGAGGAAAATAAATTACGGGCCAAAAGTTTTATTTACAAGTATTAAAAGTAAGCAGAGGACGCCAAACCATGAGACCTGTCTGTCCGCTGCATCTACGCACACACTGTACCACACACACCTACACCACACACACGCACAGCTCCTAACCTAAAGCATATAATCAGGCTACAGCCATTTTATTATGTGAAGCACTAAATGGTTTTAGAAAAATATCGACTCTTTGTTTGAAGATATCTACTAAACTAAAGCAAATAAAGAGAGTAGGCCTGTTATGTCTAAGGACAGAGGGTGTCGTATTGTCATACTGATATTTTGTACAAACTGTGAAGTCCAATGAGACAAATGTAACATTTGTGATTTTGGGCTATATAAATAAACATTGATTGATTGATTGATTATACTGAGTGATATATTATGCACACTGCTTTGCTTTCTGCACGGACCTCACAGCTGTTCTCACTGTAAACATCGCGTTGCGATGAAAGCAGTTTCTAAAATAATATCCAGGGGATGCATGCAGAGCTGTCATTGGCTGAGATAAGTCCGGCCGTGCGTCACGACTCTTTGAAACATCTCTGTTCCCGGAAATGCATCCACGAAGTAGCCGTGGACTGGCCGTCGAGGACCGTGGAGGACCCATCAGTGTATCCTCGATCATAGCTCCTCCAGAGAGCCTCCTCGACCCTCGATCCTCGAAGTGCATTTAGAGAAATGAGATGTCCTTCAACATGGCGTGCTGAAATTCATTTCCGGGTCACTACCGGAGGACCGAGGAGTTGAGGAGGGGGATTTGATGAAATGAGAAAGGGCCTGGATGATTCCGGCTTTTCTATTTTTAAGAATCTACCCCTTCACAACCCCCACCCAAACCCCTTTTTAAAATAAAACCCCTATGGAGTAACTATATGTGAACATCGATACACTCACTGTGTGATAACAAGAAACATAGAATCCTATTTTAAATAAAAGCTCTTAGTTCAACTCTTGTCAGAGCTTAGACCTTAGTTTGTGTTTTTCCTTCCAAAATTCCAACAAGGATAATTATTGGGAACCTCAACTCTTCTCAGTGCACTTCAACTCATTTGTGTAAAAAATCCAATTAGAACTTCTTTTGATGCTTACTCTTTTTCTGTATGCTTCATCCCTTCAACACATTGCTTCCACTTCTCATGCATGTTCAACTTTTATCTTCTGATTCATAATCAATGTAATCCTTTACATTTTCACATCTTAAATTCATTAGCCGTTTTATACACATTTCAAACATTATGGGTATTCAAATTTGAAATAGGCTAGCATTAATGCTAATTGAGCCCATTCACTCACCTACTCCTACTGATTTACCCTCTTCTTACACATTCAAGCCGGAAACAGTGCAGTGTCAGCTTTTCAGAATGTATCATTTAAGCTTTAACACTTTCCAGGCAAGTCATTTCACATTCCTGCTTTTTTAGCTTAGCTTTGCACAAATGTTTAGCTCTTAGCAGGAAATGCATGTTCTAGTTTACTACATTGTGAGTAGTCAAATTATACATTTAGATTACTTTCATTGATCATTTATTGTTAATTGAAATAAGACATTCCCCTTAATAGCTGTGCGTCTGGTGTTATATGTCATCTGTATTCATGTGACCCAAGAGATATAAGGGGAGTTTCAAAATCCCACACACAAAAGCCGTGACAAGTAGTGTGCATACCTGGTGTAAACGCAGGTTCCACAGTTAGTATAAATATGTAACAACAACCGATATGTTTCGAATTATGCTACCTTACACACATTTAGTTGTGGATTTCTATTATAATAGATATATATTATAATTATTTTATCATTATATATGTATATTATTATTATCTACAATAACAAAAAAAGTGTGGTTGCGTCAGATATAGACTATGAACCTTCTCTTTTATTATACGTGGACCTTTGTTGTCATTTTACCTTCACATGACCTTCACCACCCCGCTGTCACTCTACACACAGTTCCCTTATGTGCAGCCTCTGTGCCCGGTGCTAATACGTCTTTATAATGACAGGTACCTGGAGCCGGGCAGCCAGTTTTGGGCAGTGCATTTGTGCAGATTTAATACCAGTGCCACCAAACTGGACCAATCAGCCCCAGGCTGGACGAACTGTCACACTGTAGAACGAAAGGGGCGTACGCGTGCACGGACTGCATGGCGCGGTCACGCGATCAGATCTGCTGTCACGAGCCTTATCCAAGCAACGGAGTGGAGGTTGGAGAATTAGAACGGACATCAATTATACACCACATTTCAGTTACCAAATTGAGTGTGTGGTTAAGAGAGCCGGGCTTTAAATTCGTATTACAAGTTGGCACTTGAGAGCGTCTAAGTAGTTATCCCGGACAACCGGTGATGTATCCCAGTATTTGAATGATATTGGTAGACAGCTAGCTAGCTGTTAGGCTAGCTATACGGCGCTTCACTTCGAAGTAACTCAACGTGACGTTTGTTCTACTAACAGATCTGACTGCATGTATCTGCGAGACACCCAAGTAGTGTGGAGTTTTTCCTTTTGTGAATCGTTACAGTAGATGGTATATGCGTCGCCTCTATGTAGGTAAGGATTGAATGAAATAACGTTAGCTTGTCATAGCCAGCGGAAACGAGCCAGTTAACGGGGATAACGCTAATTTATCCTCCAGCACCATCCAGCTAATCTAGTGTATGCTATCTGAGCTAACATAGCCTGCCACAGGCATACCGCGAGCTTCGTCAGCAACACTGAATGATAGAGGTGTAGCGAGCAACTGGAATTGCTGAAAAGCTAGCTACTACTAAACGTCAAGTTGGCCATATTCGACTCCAGTCCGGTGTAAAGGCTGAGCGACGTCAGATACAGTTAAGGCCGGAGTGAGGACAAATCTGCAAACATGCCGGCTGTGTCGAAAGGAGATGGAATGCGCGGATTAGCAGTTTTCATTTCCGACATAAGAAACTGTAAGTGACATTTTCTATCGTTCCTGTAACTGATGTGTGTCGTTCATCAGTTAACCCATTGCTTTTTTTACATGTGTTGTATTAACATGGTGGGCACCACAGCAAAGAGCCGCTAACTAAATGTACACAACACATCCTCCTCGATGTGAGGCTGACATGTCTGTGGAACGCACCTGCTGCAACAGAACCATGGCTGCGATACATGCAGAACACGAATCCTCGTCTGTGTTAGTAGCTGCTTTGGTCACACTGCAGTGTATATGTCATTATTTTAAACTGACAGCACGACAGTTCATACAGTAACAATGGCTTTCCGTTTGAGGATTATAATAGATAGGAAGGACAGCTGAATCTTAACCGGAAGATCCTGCCATCATCTATAACTGGCACAATCGCCAGGGCACCATGAAATAAACATGCTATTTTCAAAACGTCGATTATGTTTTGTTAAATGTTTGCATACATTTGCAACTTTATTGTATAGATTTTCGCTTTTTAAAATTGTGATATTGACGACTAACGACATTAGTCAAAAGGAGCTATAGGCTAAGCGCAAATAAGAGAATAAATTAAATTACTGATAACAGTTTCCGACTTCTAATATTGATATAATAATAACATTTTGTATGATAACATATTTCATCGTGGTATGTGTAATTATTATATAATTCATTCACAGTATACACAATTGTCTCTAGGAGCTAACAGAGACAGAAAGGAATGTCTATAAACTCATCCATTGAATGAAATGCCTCACAAATCAAAGTCATTTGGTAAGAGTGTTATATTATATGTTGTATGGGAACAATCTGTTGACAGGTGACAAATATATTCAGCCTCAGTATATAACATTATGTCACAAAAGACTATGCAAATCAGTGAGGAAAAATCTAAAGTTTTGATCATTAGACTGGTTTAATAAATGCAGTTTTCTGCTAACCTGGAAACAGATCCAAAATGGAACCATTCATTGGAACTCATCCCTACATCTGCCATTGCTCTACTACTCTATACAGTTTGTACTGTAACTGCCTTCCATAATACCTCTAACAATGCACCCAGTAATTATTTGATGAAGCATTAAACAATTGGCTTAGCTAAGAAATACAAACCCGTACTTTCCCTTCCAAGCCTTGTAGCTTTTTGGCTTTCACAGTATTATATAAACAATTGTGTTTTGATGCCAGTTCACAAGGTATGTTTTTATTTGGTTACTAGATGGGCTGGGAATGGTTCTAATGGAGATTTGAATAATGTTTGATGTTTTAAAGCTCCCATGTCATGGCTATTTCTACTGATCATAATTCCATTGTTGAGGTCTACTAAAATAGATTTATACTGTGCAATTTTCCAAACTCACATTGGTTTCTCAAACAGAATCTCTGTATAGTCTGTGTATTCACTCTCTGTCCTAAACGGCTTGGAGCTCCTGCCCCCCCCCCTCCCTGTGAGCCCAGTGGCCGTCTGCTAGACAGCGAAACACAGCGAAAACCAGCCCGAAACACACACCCGCAGCCTGGCTGAGAGTTTGTGTGTGTGCTCAGGCTGAGCTCCGCGGTGTCTCGCCGACCCTACACCGGTGAGCCAACTCACACTGCCCGCTCCTCGCAGCAGCAAGCCTCGCTTGTGTGTGTGTGTGTGTGTGTGTGTGTGTGTGTGTGTGTGTGTGTGTGTGTGTGTGTGTGTGTGTGTGTGTGTGTGTGTGTGTGTGTGTGTGTGTGTGTGTGTGTGTGTGTGTGTGTGTGTGTGTGTGTGTGTGTGTGTGTGTGTGTGTGTGTGTGTGTGTGTGTGTGTGTGTGTGTGTGTGTGTGTGTGTGTGTGTGTGTGGTGTGTGTGTGTGTGTGTGTGTGTGTGTGTGTGTGTGTGTGTGTGTGTGTGTGTGTGTGTGTGTGTGTGTGTGTGTGTGTGTGTGTGTGTGTGTGTGTGTGTGTGTGTGTGTGTGTGTGTGTGTGTGTGTGTGTGTGTGTGTGTGTGTGTGTGTGTGTGTGTGTGTGTGTGTGTGTGTGTGTGTGTGTGTGTGTGTGTGTGTGTGTGGTGTGTGTGTGTGAACGTAACGCAGGGCTCTCGACTAACGTTTTTCCCCATCCTCCCGGAACCGTCCCGAAATACAATCTAAGCCGTTCCGAAATTAATGTGGACCGTCCAGAATTTAAAATATTAGTTTTTCTACATTATCATTAGTTAAAATCATTCAAAGTGACCTTTAACATAAATAAAACATCATACAAATCATTAGATGATAATTCATCAACCTTTTTATTTGAGGAAATCAGTCAAACACAGAAACAAAGGCCAAATATATTTAAAAAAACACAAACGAGAAAGTTACTCTAATATTGAATCCAATCAAGTCCCATCCAATTAACAAAACAATCCAACACTCTGTCCTGAAGACAGAACCCAGAGTAACCACTAACCAGGATGACAGTCTGTAACACAGTCAGGAGACCTTTACAAACTGCCGCCCCCTCGCACACAGACGGGAGAGAGAGATCTCGTCTGGATTGGAAAGCTCGAAAATACATCATAGACGCATGTTGTAGTCTTATTGCGTATTAGAAACGGAGATGGCGAAACTAAAACTGCGATATAATGTTTATGTAGCAATAATACATATGACATATATTTTTTAAATGTCTCCAGTACCATAATGTCGGAGCTTAACGTTACCACTGTCTTTAATAATTCCGGCCCGGGGTCCGTTTGATACCGGGGCTCGGTACCCATCTCTACATGGGGAGAGGCGCAGCATATTGCTAAGGACTGAATGCGATGGAGAGTTCTCATTATTCGCGGGCCAGGAATTTGCGGGCAGCTGTGCCGCTGGCTGTCAGTATACTGTATTTCGCGGGTTGTTAAATGTTTTGTGTGTGTGTGTTTATGTTGACAAGGAGGTTTAATAACTGTGTGCTACACAAAACGTGCAGTCAGTTTAATTTTCATCGCTGTTCATAGTAGAGTTGGCAGGGTATTTTTATTTTAACTCTCATCCCAAATTCATCCCAACATTTTTTTTTACTCTCCCCGACCCTATTTATTCCGACGACGGGACGCCCTTAAACTCGAGCCCTGCGTAATGGCTCTGTGGACGTAATGTAACGTCACTATAGGGCTGCACGATATTGGAAAAAACTGACATTGAGATTTTTTTCCCCCCTGCGATATATATTGCGATATGAAAACATACAGGAATTGAAGAAAAGACAGTTTTTTTCCCCGCAAACCATCCTTTCTTGAACTTTAATGCTATACAATTTGTATTTTTTTAACTATATTTAACCGGATGAAGGATTTTAGTCACGAACGTCTGGATCTTAAAGGGGACCTATCATGTATAAAAGACGTATGTCTTTTATACATGAATATGTGTCCCCGGTGTTCCAGGGAACTCACCAAGTGTCAGAAAACACAACCCTCTCTTTTCCTCCATACCCAAATCTCTAAAAACGGGGCTGCAACAGATCTGATACAGATTTGAATTATTTTCTAGGTCACAGAAGTGGTGCTCCGCCTATATGGCGAACTCTCCACCTATCAGGGGAATGAGAGGTTGGGCCACCGCCGGCCATTGCTGCTTGAAAGCGCTGGAGACGCTGTAGTATATGTGCCAGGCCTGTAATTGGCGCTGTAGTCTGCCACAAAAGCAGCGAAGAAGACTTCCCGCGCATGGTTGCCATGGTTGCCCTTCTGTTTATTCTCCGCTGTGGCTCTTTTTCTCCCTCCCCGTCGAGGCAAGCGCTGTAATTGTCTCCGTTAGTCCACCAGCAGATGACAAACACCCACCTCTCCGCCTCTTCCAAGGAACGAGGGGACCGTGCGGCAGAGTTTCAGTTCGATTTTTTTTCGCCGATCAACATGTCCGTTAAAGTTGAAATCTTCCGGACAAAATTAGAAAAGTGCCGGTCAAAGGTCTTCTTTGTTATTCATTGAGCTTTAAAACAAATGAATAACGACTCTATATAAGAATAAAACACGGAGGACGGAGCCTCTCTTTTCCTCCCCCTCTTCGCCCCGCTTCAGCCCAGCAGCTGATCTCAGAGCATGCTCCCCTCTCCTGCAGGGGGGTGTGGTCAGCTGCAGCTCACAGATTCAGCCCCCTGCAAAAACAGCGCTGGAAAGAGCAAATAAAGCGAAATGAGGCATGGCTAAAATGCAGGATCTGTTTGGTATTTTGAAAAAAAAACTATATTTATATACTTTATAGAGTTATGGCCCTACAATATATTGTTCAAATATAGCATGATAGGTCACCTTTAAGTTATCAGAGCAACAAGCTGAGCTAGCTCGGTTAGCAGCGCCGAACTGCCTGCCTGGAGAAACACATGAAACTACTTTATTTAGTGTTTTTACCTTTAATCACCGGGTCTGTGTGCTTTGGAGATTTGATTGTGATTGGTGGTTTGCTGTGCATGCAGAGCCTGCATGTCACTCACTCAAGTACCCCTGACATGAGAGCCGTGCATGTTTTCCTTTTGTAGCAAGCAGCAAAATAAGTGTAACATGATGTGTTTGAGTTAATTTGCCTACTTAATATCGCAAGTCCTAAAAAAAAAAGAAAAGGAAATCGCAGGTCCACGCAATTTGAATATCGTGCATGCGCATATCGCGATTATCGTCACTACACGATATATCGTACAGCCCTACGTCACTATACCCAAATACGTCACTACACCCAAATACGTCACTATTCCCAAGAAGAAAACAATGGAAAAAGAGAAATCTCCAACGAGGCGTTCTGGGGCAGCATAGACAAGTATTTTCTGTGTTAGAGTTTTACTCGCTACAGGGTGCACTTTGAGGGTTTGAGACTCTGCAGACGGTTTACATGCAGAAAGACCTTCATAACACACAAGGGGACGGGTAATAACCGGAAAAGCATGACATGGAACCTTTAAAGTGATCCCTCAGGCCTGAGAAATGTCCATGACAATTTTCAATTGCTAAGCAATTAGTTATTTATTTCTCATTCAATGGTATTGAGTTTCACTAGTTTGAAAGAATTGTATTAAAGTTGATATTATCTGTTTTGTTACAACATTAATACAAAAATCATTTTGACTTGTATATCCCCAAATAATGAATTGCCCTGAAAATCCTGCTTTTTAACTTTATCTACATGGAAGCTGGCTTCTCACTCCAGAGGTCATTAGTAGTGGTGCACGATAATTGTCGGCCCGATAATTATCGGTTCGATATTAGGAATTATGACGTCATCCCGATAAACCCGATAAAAGTATTAATATCCCCAATAATATACAATATATTTTTTGGGTAAAAAAAAAAGAAAAACATACTGCGGTGTGGGTGGATTGGGATGAGGGGCGCTTGTTTTTCACTCGGCTCCTCCCGTTTTGCCAGTACTGTGGTATAGTGGTTTAGGAAGAGGGGAGGTTTCCACAAATCCAGCGCTCCCTAACTCACGCCTGGCTGTGACGTAAATGGTGTGCGGCCGTGAAGCCAGGACAGTAAACAAACATGTCGTCGGTAGTATGGGACTATTTCAAAGTTTCAGAGTTAGATAGTTCGCTTGCTATTTGTATTAACAGATGCAATGCAGAAGTTCCACGAGGAGGGAACAAGGCAACGAGCTATAATACTTCCAACCTGATTAGTCAACTGAAACATCGCTATCGCTACGATGGTGTGTTAAAAGTGTACGAAGACGCCTGCGCTGCTAAACTAGCGGCGAATCCAAAGCCAGCTGCAAAGGCACCGGGGCTTTTACCTATCGACGAGGCTTTTGAAAAAGGCAAGAAGTTTATTTGGGAAAATAAATATGGTCACTTTGAAGAGTCAAAACTGTTCTTGGCTTTGTTTTGTTCATAGTAGTAATGCTCATGTCATTTGCTCACGACTAGTATTTTTTTTACCACCAGGGGTGCAAAAACTATAGGTACATTTAATATATAATATTATTATCGGTTATCGGTCTTGAGAAGCAGGAAGTTATCGGTATCGGTTTCAAAAAACCAATATCGTGCATCCCTAGTCATTAGACATACCGTTTTCATTTGTATTATCTGCTTGTGCTTCGAAATATTGAATCTTGCTTTTTTCAGAGGTTTAACACAGCAAGGATGCTTCTTATTTCCCAAAATGTATTTCTGATTGGTGCAAATTGAGGTGTTACTATTTCCCCCCATTTTCCCAAATGTATCTGTACCACTAAAACTTGCAAAAGTGATACAAGGTCCAATAATGTTGCACATTATATAGTGTTTGTCAAGCAGGTGATTTGCTTTCACTTGCTACAGGCGAATGCCTGCAGCAAGTGTTTTAATCGAGTATGACGTACGTATACAACTTGAGTTGCAAGAGCAGAGTAATGCACCAGGGAAGTGAAGAAGAGTTCAGTAAGGCTAGATCAACATGTTGCCTGCGTTTAAGTCAGATTTGAACGCACCACCAAGACCAAAGCTAATAGCTAATCAGCACGTACATTCTGATCCAGTGTGGGAGGAAATACCTCTCCATACCAGCTGGCGGCGGTAGTCTGTGCTTGTCATAAAAAGTGAAACTAGAAAACATAGGACTTCAACACGTGTTTTTTTTACGATACATTTATTATAACGAAGTGGAGTCTGCTCACTACTTAGCTTTATATCAGATAGCCATGTTGTTGTTAAATATTTCTTTCTCTCGTACTTTATTGACTTTAGTAATTTCAACGTTTCCCCATATCTGTTCTGTTCATGTGCACTGATTTAAGCTAACTCGTAACTCTAATGCAGACTGTATGGTGTTTTTTCATATTATTTATTTAATTGTAATTGAAAATATAAATTACAGGTGTGTTGAGCATGATATTGGCTCTGAATATGTCTGCTCGTTGCTATAATGAGCAATGAGTACGTGCATGTTGCTTGGTATAGAAACTAGGGATGCTCCGATCGCCGGAATCAGTATCGGCCGATGCCGATCCGATCGAGTGGGCGGGGCCTAAATGGAAGATTTAAACATCACTTTAAATCTTCCATTTAAAGTGATGTTTAAAACTCAGTTAATGTTCATTCACTGGAGCTTCCACAAACAACAAGCAACTTAATTATTACATTCAAATGATGAACATTATTCAAGTTTCCATTCACTTTGGATAATAACACGGAGAAATGAGCGGAAGCCTCTCTTTTCCTCTCTCTCTCTCCCTCCCCCTCTCTCCCTCTCCTGACAGCCTGTCAGTATCTCATGCAGCTCACTGATCCAGTAATGAGTGACCCGACAGTGAAGAATAAATATATGTATAACTAGTTTAGCTAGTTCCAGAGGTAGATAAAATAGCTAAGTGAGTTAGGTCTAACTCTTGTGTGTTTCGCTCCGCTCACCGGTCCGTCACAGGAGGCGGAGCTGCAGGATTTCTGCTTCACGTTGCATACCACTATTTTACTGTCTTTTTCGGACACCTTAAAATAATGCCAGACCGGTGAAGCCATTTTGGCGAGCTTGTTTTGCCACACACAGAGAAAAGTGTCATGTATTTTACGTCATGCGATCGGGTCTCGCGATCGGCATGTTTAGAGAGCGACCGATCGATCGGAGCATCCCTACTAGAAACACAGGTGACTTAATGCAGTTGATACAGCTGAGGTGCTCTATCATCCATACTGCATTAGTGAAGAAGGGATGAGAACGTCCTTCTTGTCCACTTTTGAATGCTGATTTTGCACAACTTTCTTTCCCCTGTCAGGTAAGAGCAAGGAAGCTGAGATCAAACGGATCAATAAAGAGCTGGCCAACATTCGCTCCAAGTTTAAAGGGGACAAGGCTCTTGATGGCTACAGCAAGAAGAAATATGTCTGCAAGCTGCTCTTCATCTTCCTGCTCGGCCATGACATTGACTTTGGACACATGGAGGCGGTCAACCTACTGAGCTCCAATAAGTACACAGAGAAACAGATTGTAAGTCTGCTGCTGCTTGTGTTATGTGTTTACAGCATTGATTGATAAAGTTTTGTACACGATTATCCAAGTTCACTCTTAAGACCCTCTTTACACCTGAACAAGTGAACAGCTCTCGAGGTGCATTCACACCGGACACGAAGCAAATGTTCACATTGCATTACTCACGTGAGTCTGACCGCGGTGTTTACTCGGGTGGCTCAAACTAAAAGCACCAACGAGGAGGCAGGGCTCATGTCTATGTAGATACGGTTGTAAATACCAACAACAAAATGAACATATTTTACAGTAATTTAATTGCAATACACATATCAAAATGATGGCGTCACTACATCCTGATTAGTAAGAACCATGAATTAATAATTGGGGCGAGTGTGTCCGCAAGACGGCGGCAAAAAATGTTTAAAATGCCTGCTTTCTGAATGGAGATCACATCCATCAGGCTAAGCTAATATGTAGCTGCTATGTCCACACTCACAACAACATAATTTAGACATAAATTAAAGTACCACTGTATTTGCCATGCCATAGACATTCTGTGATTTGTACACACACAGTTATCATACATTCAACATACACATTTTCTCCAATTTCTATTTTCTTCAATATGAGGAACTGTTAGCTCTGTGTGCCGTTGCCCTAGCCAAGTACGTCAGCGGCAGATTTTTATTTTCATTAGTGCGAATGCTGTTTACATTTGGTTGTTTATACCTTTTTTAAACCTTTTCTTTTAAATATTAAGCTTCACTATTTTTCATACTCTTCCAGTTTAACATTTCACTTTCAATTTTCCAACAAAGTCATTGCAATGCGTTTGAGCTTTAACAATTTTGATTCAAATCATTTCACTTTTCTGCATTTCTCCGCTAAGTTCAGCAACAAATGTACACAGTTTACAGCATTCACATGCATTTTCAGCAGGAAATGCATTTTCTAGTTTTAACATGCAACTCAATGGGAGGAACCTTTTAAATCCTCTTTTAACTACACCGTGCGCCAAATGCTACTCCTTCCACATACTTTCAGCTAGAGACATCATTCCAACTTTAAAATGACAGGGCTCGACAGTAATGGTTGCCATTGGCAACCTTTCAGAAAAAATGGCAACCACTTCTTGATGGCAACCAGTTTTGAACATAAAGAAATAAGGACAGCAAACAGCAAAATGTGCACCCCAAAATAGATAAATGTTAATTATTTGTTGTACTAAGAGTGATATTTAATTATTGTTGTGACCAGTCGGAACCTGATACTTAAGTTCCACGTGCATTGGTGTAATTACGGAGCCAGAAAGCGATGCACGTTTACTCGCGTGCGCGGTGCGCTGTGTGTTCGTTTTACAAAAAAATGATGAAGCAAATGAAGTTGTTTGACTGTGGGGTAAAAAGTTCTGCCAACCCGTCAACATCTCAAACAAATGTTCAAAGTGAGTCAACTGATAAAGCGCAAGATGAATCCGAACGAAAAGCAAAGAGGAAATGGGTAAAGTCTTGGGAGGCGAAATATATATGTACATTCTGCTCCGTTGTCCATTCACTTCCTTCAAAATAAGAGTCCAGATCTTATTACTACCAAAATAAAAGTGCAAAACTTTACCATAGGAAAATATTCTATAAAAAGGTAACACATTTTAAATATAGTTAGACATATTAAAGGTGGGGTAGGTAATTTTGGAGAAACCAGCTCGAGTGCGCTAGAACTTGAAAATACACAACCGGAAAAAATCTGCCACTTCCTTACAGAGCCCCTCCTCCAACACACACGAACGCGCCCATGACCAATGAGGGCACGAGTCAAGTTTGTGCACAGATGGAAGGCTGACAGGCAATGCTGAAGGGCCAGTGGATCTATGGTGGGGATCAGCACAAAGGTCAAGACTTCAATGCTGAAGGGCCAATGGATCTATGGTGGGGGTCAGCACAAAGGTCAAGAAAACCCACATTTGAAAGGGAGACAGCGGATGACCAAGAAACTAGTGACTTGCCAATTCATTTGTGAGGGATCTGTGAAGAACGTGACAACAGCTGCACTACTGGTATTTTGTATACCAGCAATTGAGGGTGGACAAGTTTACTACCACTTAATTTTCAAATAATTGTGTTAGTTACTTATTGTAAAGGATTTGAACATTCTTTTGTGTCACATGTTCATTATTAAGTTGATGTACAACTGTATAGTATCTTAATTATTTAAAATATAAGGTGACTAAAAATGGCAACCGTTTTTTTCAGTTTTGGCAACCAAAAGCTGATGCCTGGTTGCCAGCCTGGCAACCACTTTTAAAAGTTAGCGTTGAGCCCTGAGGGATCACAAGACCTTCAGCTATAAAACTTGTTATTCAGATTTGTTATATCTTTTACACTTTTTGAGATATTTAACTTAGTTTGGAGCTTGGTAAAGAGGCTTTCTTCAGATGTTAACATTAGTGTGTATTGTGCAGCTCGTTAAGGCTTAAGGCCCTTACACACCAAGCAGTCACCAGAGAACTCGCCGAAGCCGACTGTTGCGTTGCCGTGTTCTCCTGCATCTTGGCCATGTGTCGCAATGGAACACACCGCAAAGACTTCAGCAGAGCACGTAGGAACTGCACATGCGTGAGTGGCAATAACTCTCCATACCAGCAGGCGGCGGGAGTGTGTATTCGTCATTCAAAAGAGGCAACAACCGGAAAACAGAGAAGAAGAACAGACTACGTGATATAAACAAACAACAAATAGCGTGTGTTGTGGAATATTTTCCAAGGCCCATAACTTTGACCCAGTTTATCAGTTCAAACTGTCCTGACTGAGCACACGCACCTCGTAACCTTGGCTGCTGTGCTCTCAGTGTTCTGTCTCCCTGTTCCTGCCTGTTGGCGTCAGCTGATAGAGGTGTTATGGTTCTATGTTCCTGCCTGTTGGCGTCAGCTGATAGAGGTGTTATGATTCTATCTTGTTATGCAGCATGTTGATGATGCTCTCGGAACTAGCTAAATACATGGGTCTGGGATAGAGTTCTTTAGAATTGACGTGGCAACTCTCCCGTGCAGTCTCACCGTGACTGATGTGACTTGTGATGTGAATCTCTCCGGCCGTAACTCCAAATAAATCATCAGTGTTTGACATCAAAAGCTCCTGCTCTACCGTGTCTCCTTCCTGAGTCGGTGACTCCCACTGCATTGCTACACAGAAGTTTCCTCCACAGCGTGTGCGTTCCATTTTCACTCTCGTCCATCGAAAACATGTTTCGTGCAGTACTGGAGCTATCAGCCATTGGAGTGTTGCTTGTGGAAGACATTCTCAAGCAACCGTTTCGCTTCTCATGCACTGATTCGCTAGCTGCACAGCCAATCAGAGTGAGTTCTTTGTCCGACTGCCTGTGGCCGACGCACGGCCGATTCAACATGCCATGAAAGGCCAAATAAGGCGTGTCACGGCCGACGGTGCGGGACACACCAAATTGAGTTTGGGCGACAGGGCACGCTTCGTCGTCCGACTAATGAAAACGGCCGATTTCGGCCTGGTGTGTCAGGGCCTTTAGAGTGCGTGATGTCACAGCTAGAGTCAGCTTGAAATTCGCCTTACATTTTTTTTTAACTGCCATAATTCCCAAACCCTACACTCCTGGGACATAATTGAATGCTTGAATTGTAGGAAAACATCTCTTAGCTTGAAAAATAAATAAAAAATTAAGCAAACAATTAAACAAAATGCCTCTTGAGGCTGTCAAAAACGTTCAACATGTCTGCATTATGACCCATTGTAAATGTAGCCTGATCTTTCCTCACTGCAGCAGCCGTACACCTTTTTAGTTAATCTGCCAAAAGGGCCATATTATTGATCCGAAAGTACATAAAAAGCAGACGCAGACGCTCGTCAGGGTCCTGAGACGCTTCACGCGTTGAAATTTCACCGATATCTGCTACAGTTCTTCAACAAAACGTTCACATGTAAGAGGTTTATCTCTCATTGAGGTCAATGGAAAGGCTCTCCTCTCACTGATCACCATGAAACCTTTGATCTCTGGGCTCAAGCACAGGTGTTTCATAATGTCTGCTCAGAATGCCACCAAACATCACATGATGGTTAACACTGTGGCCCTGAACAGCTCTACGTCAAATCTGATGTTACATAATGTGGTGTTACCATGGAAAAGCGCATCCCTCGTCATAAAACACGATGTCGCTGTAACTCCAATTGACACGGTCCGATCGTCCCCCAATCTTCACTTGTATATCATTGGTCCATGCCTCAACAGCTCTACGTTAAATATGATATCTCACCATATGCCGTTTCCATGGAAACGAATCCCTCGCCATAAAACACGATATTGCTATAACTCCTATGAAAATGGTCAAAGTGCTCAAACTTCACATGTGTGCTAACAGTCCAGCCGTGAAGACATCTACGTGACAGTTTGAGATTTCTTCAAATGCCGTTGCCATGGCAACACAATGCTCACCATGAAACACGGTTTTCTCATAACTTCAGTGAAAATGCTCCAAACGGCCCAGAACTTCACAGGTTTGGTAACGATCATCAACACATCTAAGCGTATTATGGGGTTTCATCAAATGCCGTTGCCATGGCGACAGATCACTCATACACATTCATTCACTACTACTTACATTTAATATCTAACTCTTTCAGCCTACTTTCAGCTACAGAAACCATTCAACTATTACATTATTCAGCTATTACAGGACATTGAGGCTATACATTTTGTTGTTTATATCTTTTAAAACATTTTCTTTTAAATATTAAGCTTCTTCACTATTTTTCCTACTTTTCCAGTTTAACATTTCACTTTCAAGTTTTCAACAGTCATTGCAATGCATTTCAGCTACAGAGACCATTGAACTAATAACATATTCAGCTTGTTCTACATTTTCAGCTAAATTCAGCAACAAATGTACCCAGTTTACAGCAGGGGTTGGCATCCCCTGGCACGCGGCACCTTAACCAGTGGCACACTAGGAATAAGTGGGCAAAATATTAAAATTTTATTTGCGGATCCTGAACGAGACCACCGCCAGAGCGCGTCTCCCCGTTACCTGCAGAAGGAAGCCATGCAACCCCCCCCCCCCCCCCCCCCGTTGATAATTCACTATTGTCGGCACGCCTTTTAATGGCATTTCATATCAAAAAAGTGCACGCATTTTCAGCAGGAAATGCATTTTCTAGTTTCTATAAACATTCATTATGTGGAACCTACTTGAGCAGGTCTCCCTTGAAAAATAGATCAATGATCTCAATGGGATACACCTGGATAAATAAAGGTTTGAAATATTTTTTCATCAAAACAAAACTGTAATTCTCTTATCCGCACAGTTCGTTGCACCTACAGTATATGGATAAACTCCTGGTGCATGTAATATAATGCCATGAGAAAAAATAGGAGAAAAGGGTAAAATAATGTGTACATATAGTATACAGTCCTGGAAAAAAATCACCGCACATATTCCACTTTCCCATATTTATAGGTTACCCTAAACCAGTTGTTCCCAACCTTTTTTCTTTTACCAAGGCACATCTGAAAATATTTCTCGACCCCAAGGCACACCAACTTTTGGTAGATTTAAAAACCACTTCAGAGCTTTCATTTCAAACCTTTATTTATCCAGGTGTATCCCATTGAGATCATTGATCGCTTTTTCAAGGGAGACCTGCAGCTTACACTACAAACAATAAATACACATACATTGGTTTTCAAATGTGTATTTATTTGAATAGAACATTTTATAGAACAAATAATCAAATATAAGTCATCCTAAAAAAAAAAAAACATATAATCCATCATATGCATACAAGAACCAGACTAAAAACGTCAACACCATTTCTTAGTATGATGACTGAAATATTATAAACAGGCGTACTGGCCCTTTTCTTTTGGCCTACCTGTGTAAAAACAAGAATACATGTAATTTTCATTCCAACTCTCCTTCTGAGTTATAGTAGTATAGTTTAGCTCACTGAGAGCTAAACTATGTGATCACTATGAAATCTGTCTCAGAACAACATGTGAAACACTGCACCTGATCTGAGTGTACTGACTGTCAGTGTTGACAGAAGTAGAGGTAAATGACCTGTGTGTCATCATCCATATACTGTCAGATTCACAAACTTTCAAAGTATTATGCCAGGTATCAGACTCTGTTGTTAATCATTTGTTGCCCTGCTGAACCCCAACTAGTTTCAGCTTGAAACATTGGTTCTTGGTCAGGTCCAACTTATCGGTTCTATGGAAATGCAAGCACAACATTTATAGCAATACCAGAAACCAGAAAAAAAGTCAATTACTGCTATAGCCTATTCACTATTAACATTCTCTGGTTCCCACACAGACCATCTGGGGCACCCAATACAATATAACATTATTGGCTTTTGACGCAGAAGCCGTTGGATAATATATATATATAATAAATAATATACTTTGAAGTGCATACTTTTTTAGCTTATTAAATAAATAAATCGTTAATGCTATTTAAGACTTGTTTGTATAATCAAACATGTTTAACTTACAATGGTGGGTAGTATTAGATTAATGACAGAAATGTAACTCCCCTGTCCGCCAAAATGATGGATAACAAGAAAGTTTAACTCGGACAATTTTATGTATCGATGACCACAGCTCTTAAGTGGCACAGACAATTGAATTAAGAATGTACACCTCCTAACATACCCAATAACTCATACTAAAGATTTTCTCTTAAGCATAAATATAATGTTGTTGTTGTATTGACCTTGGACACAACTGATTAACAGATAGTCTGTCTTTCTCAGACACAGTTGTGAAATTCAGCCATAATCAATTTTTCCCCAGCATTTTGTTTATCATTTTCAGTGATTAGAAGACATATTTGTTAGCCTTTAATCTTAATTATTTTTGTAATAATAATACACAGAATACGTTTATAGATTTTTTCATACGAACATGAAAAAAAAAAGCGTCTTTGTTTCTGAACAGACAGATACAACAATGACATTTTCTAGAATTAGTTTCTGTATCCAGAAAAATCTGGACAGATGACCTCTGATAAAGTTAGCTATTTTGGTTTATTTACAAGCACCACTAGAACCACAGTTTAGAATACAGGAGGAACCTTTCTCCTAAGAAAGTGAAGAACCTGACAAGACTTTGCTTGTGAGCCTGTGGCACAGCTGTTAGATGAGAGGAGAAAGGAGGAGACATATTTAAATGCTCTAAATGTTAAAGCAGAAGAAAAACCTAAGCCACTGCGTATTTCCTGATTCAGTGTAGTGGACCAATTTTCACAGGAACAGGAAATGTTGACTAGGCAGAATAATGTTGAGTCAGGGTCTCCATTAGTGTGCCCTCAAAAACATCTAAACTACTGCTCAGACAGAGTTTGGACAGAGTCGAAGGCATTAATAACTACTATAAACCAAGAACATTTATTACGGTGAGAGCTTTTTCATGATTCACCCCGTGGTTGCTTAATTTGTTAGGGTAAAAAAAAAAATGTAGGAAAAGTGCAACTGTCATATGAACTGCTCTAATTTAATCTCTGAAACAGATTATTGTTCTTCATGACTCTGCTATTCAAAGATGTGTAATGTTTTAGCCCCACCTAGTGGTTAATTCACACTAGTGATGTGCATTGGTTTGTGGTTCTTGCAGGTGAGCAATAAAGAGGCGAAGTCCCTCCCTTTCCGGTGGACCTCCATGGGACCTTATTTCAGAAAAATTATGTATTGAAGTCAATGGCGAGAGAAAAGTTATCTTTCGATCCCGTTTGAATTGTGCCACGAATTACACATATGATGTTTGTCAATTTAAAAGATAATTTTGCAAGTAAAAAAAAAATTCTTTTGCCGTAAAACTGTGAAGTAAGACTTTTTTTGTGTGAAATCGCTCAATGAACTACATCTCTGGTCCCGCACAACAACACACGTCACCAAGATGGCCATTACATTACATTACATTGCATTTAGCTGACACTTTTATCCAAAGCGACTTACAATAAGTACATCCATAAATCCATGTTTATTTTTTATCTCTTCATTGACTTCAATACATAATTTTTCCGAAATAAGGTCCCATGGACCGGAAGTAGATGGGCGTGACTTCGCCACTCTATAGAGTGCCATAGTGACACGTCCTAAAACCCGGAAGTAAACTCCTTCCTGTTCCTTCGACAAAAACGCACTGCAATTTCTCCATAGGACTTTGGAAAATAGCTCGTAATAAGATCTGTGGTTGACACACATTTAAGAGACGGATCACATTTGTTCAGCCGGATAATATTCACATGTCTACCCTACTTTTATAATTTTATAATCATAAATCTAGTCGCCAGAAGCAAAATGCTAACGTTATGCTATAAACAAACTACATGCTTCAACGTCACGCCGACTTAAGATCCATATTCAAAAGTACAGATTCAAAATTGTACAAGTTGAAGCTTTTGTTTTAACAGTTTGCAGGAGGCAGGTACTTGCTTTCAAGCAGAACACAGGGAAAAACAGACTTGGAGGAGTGTTTACGTGTTCGGTGTAATGACGTAAAACGGCCTGGACAACTTCTGTAGTCCTATTCAGCCACTTGTTAACAACCATCGTTTTTTCAGACACGTAAACTCTTCAAAAATCACCAGCGTGGTCACTGCTGATGTATTTAATGTCATAGAACAAAACGTGATCCGTCTCTTAAATGTGTGTCAACCACAGACCTTATTTCGAGATATTTTCCTAAATCCTATGGAGAAATTGCATTGCTTTTTTGTCGAAGGAGCCGGAAGTGGTAAAATGCTAACTTACTTCTGGGTTTTAGGATGCGTCACTGTGTCACTCTATTTAAAAGGGAAATAATAGCATCCGAGTCAGTAGTTAATAACTTACAGAAACATTGAAATTGTTAATGGTTGATGTATAGGCTGGGTGTGATGGGGTCAAGGACAATTTTAACTTTGAGTGATAGGAGTCGTTAAGCTGCAGTCACATGACAAGCAGCCTAATCCTACACCCTAACCCTAACCCTTGTATTTATATGGAGTGAGCAGTGCTATAATACATTTTTTTAAAACAATACCCTGAAAAAGTTCAGATGGTCGCCGAGCAACGTATGGCATGTCCTGCCTTCCCTTGAAAAGTTGGCACAAGAGTAGATATCATGGGCAAAACATGCTTATGTGTACAGTCCCTTAACCATATTTCACACCAATTAACACTTTTAATTCTATGTTGTTGAGATGGCTTCACTTCATCTCAGTGGTATCATTGCTGTCTTGTTCTCTGTTACTCCAGGGTTACCTGTTCATTTCAGTGTTGGTAAACAGCAACAGTGAGCTGATTCGTCTGATCAACAACGCCATCAAGAATGACCTCTCCAGCCGCAACCCCACCTTCATGTGCCTGGCACTTCACTGTATTGCTAACGTGGGAAGCCGTGAGATGGCTGAGGCTTTTGCCAGTGAGATCCCTCGGATCCTGGTTGCTGGGTGAGTTCCAGCTGTCTGTGTTGTGTTGTATTGTATTGGGCCCAAGGCTAGCCAATCCCCCTGAGAAATAGTATTTCATTTCTATATTTTTCAAGGTAGTGTATCAAAGGTAAAAGATCCAACTAGTGACTTCTGCTTTGTGAGTGTTAAGGAAGTAAAATCAATGACATCCTCCTGATTTTCTTCTCTTTTGCTGAGTGATGAAGCCAAGGCAGTTTTCTATCATTTACAACACTGACTTCACTTAGCTGCTGGTAACGTTAATGTGCTGCACCACAGTGATACCATGGACAGTGTGAAGCAGTCTGCTGCCCTGTGTCTGCTGCGCCTCTATAAGACCTCTCCTGACCTGGTTCTGATGGGGGAGTGGACCTCCCGCGTGGTGCACCTGCTCAATGACCAACACATGGTGAGTGCACAATTCAGACCCCTGTACACCAGTAATGTGGTCACATAATGCAGTGTTGTTGTGCCTGTTTGATCATGAATCTATATGACATTTTTATTTTATGAACTGACCAGAGGTCGCGTTAACCAAATATTTTCCGTCTATGACGGATATTTTTTAACAATGATGGACAAATCTGAAAGCAGGCCGTCATTTTGACTGATTAGAACAAACTCGGAACAGTGCCAAAGTTTCCCCGCAGCGAGGCTCCGGTGTTCTCCCGTGTTATGCATGCCCTCCAAAAAGGAAATGATACCGTTTCCAAACCTAACTGTGCCGTACAAATCATTGAAATGTCTGAGTTTTGGCTTTACGCTGTGCACACTCCCGCGAGTTGCAGCAGCCATGCATAACATGGTGCATGTGAACTGCCGCCCCGTTGACAGTTCACGAGCATGCTTCCCCCCCTCCCCCACAACATATTTGTTTTGTTATAAATATATTTTTAATCGAGGACACTAGTTTCACCACTGATATCAATGGATATATGTATGGGATTATTAATCATCTTATTGTGAGTATGTTTCTGTGTTCAGGGTGTGGTGACAGCAGCCATTTCCCTCATCACCTGTCTGAGCCAGAAGAATCCAGATGAGTTCAAGACCTGCGTTTCACTGGCCGTTTCCCGACTTAGCAGGGTGGGTGGATGTGTGTGCTTCCTGAATAATAAATTGTAAAAATAAACATTTGATTTAGATTGTGTTGCTCTACATTAACAACAAGCATTCCTCTCCATTTACAATTGTTTCCTAAGCATTGACGGCATTGTTTTCTATGAACTTCTGATACTGTGTAAAAGCAAAATGTTAAGTTGATCAGTCGATTATCAAAGATCGGCTTTCCAGGTGGATGTGTTACTCATTACCCAGCGAGTGATATCTGTGCATGCTAGTGTATGATAAACACACATTTTGAAATGATTAGTTTTAAGGCAAAAAAAAAGAGTCTCCATTTGCATCTAACTGGACTCCCACGGTTCTGGTTCTGGATACTGTAGATATGTTTTGGTTATGGGAAAGTAAGCTGTGCTTTGCAAAGACAGTGAGGCAGTCTCTGGCACATATTTAGCTTGAATTAGCTGTAATTGCTACAACTAGTTCTGTTGGCTCGGCAGATTGTGTCTTCGGCCTCCACTGATCTGCAGGACTACACCTACTACTTTGTCCCGGCACCCTGGCTCTCCTGCAAGCTGCTGCGTCTGCTGCAGTGCTACCCTCCACCAGAAGATGGTGCTGTCAAGGGTCGTCTGGTAGAATGTCTGGAGACCATCCTGAATAAGGCACAGGAGCCACCCAAGTCCAAGAAGGTGCAACACTCCAATGCCAAGAATGCAATCCTGTTTGAGGCTATCTCACTGATCATACACTATGACAGGTGAGTGTTCCGACTCTCATTAGCTGACACATACAAACAGTCATAGTATTGAATTCAGTAACTTAGCAGTGTAGCACCCTTAGTGTATCCTCTGCAACGTGAGAAATGACTGGAGGTATTACGTATGTAAACAAGACTCTATCTTCCCTTCACTGTATTACAATCATTTTGTATTAATATGATTCATTTACTATATTTTTTATTATTCTTTTATGTTATTATAGTTTTCTTAAAATAGTTCTATCTGTGTTTTTAATTTTAGTTTTAGTTTTATGTATGCACCAATGACATCAAGTCAAATTCCTCGTACATGTCAACCTGGTAATAAACCTGTTTCTAATTCTGATGAACTAGTGTGAAATCTAATTTCTGGTGTGTTCACATTGGAGGCAAAGTGATTGTCTGAGGATCTCAGTTTGTCATCACTGACGTTGTTAAATCAGAAAAACAAAACAAAACCCCAGCCGTTGGCTCTGGGCGATGGCACACAGACTGTCTGAGGCATGGCAATTTGCGGCTTCATTTATGTCTGTATGTTGTTATTGTGAGTGTGGAGGCTTGTGGATACACTCGCCAAAGCATTCATTCATTGTTTTCACTAACTGGTATTAGTATATCATTATTTCAGCATCAATTTGACTCTAGTTTTATAATTAAATCAGTCAACATAAGTAAATGTTGTTGTTGGTATCAACATTAAGATAAGCCCCGCCTCCTCGCCAGCACGTCTAGTTTGTGTGACGCTAGTAAAGACAAATGATGCCGCGGTCAAACTCGCACGAGTAATGCAATGCGAATCTTCTGGAGGGAACGCGCAATTGAACTTAACTGAAGCCTGTTGACAGTGCAGTAAGTTTGGCTGTGTGTTCTGCAGCGAGCCCAACCTGCTGGTGCGAGCCTGTAATCAGCTGGGCCAGTTCCTGCAGCACAGGGAGACCAACCTGCGCTACCTGGCTCTAGAGAGCATGTGCACCTTGGCCAGCTCTGAGTTTTCCCATGAAGCCGTCAAGACACACATCGAGACCGTCATCAACGCCCTCAAGGTACTGTCTCACTGTCAGAACTAAAGATAGTCTCTTACCAGTGTGAGCAACTTTTTTCAAGCAGCATAATTCTACCAACCACCAAGTTGTCCCATGTATATTTTCCCTTCACAAATCAGCATAGCTTTCAAAGGTTACAGTCTAGGTGTGTTATACTGTCCAGTAGCACACAGTTGTCTTTTGGTCTATCTATACTTCTGTCACCTTTTCCCCTTCTGTTTTGTCACTGTCTCTTTGTAACTCTGCAGACTGAGAGGGATGTGAGTGTTCGACAGAGGGCCGCTGATCTGCTGTATGCCATGTGCGATCGCAGCAATGCCAAGCAGATCGTAGCTGAGATGCTCAGCTACCTCGAGACTGCAGACTACTCAATCAGAGAGGAGATGGTGGGTTTGAAAGACTGTTCCAGGTTTTAATGCCACGCTATGTTCAGTTTTTTCACCAGATGTGAAGACTAAATTCCTCTCTTAACATAGAAGGTGGTTTGTTTCCACCAGTTGCATGTTGAAAATTGCAGTCTTCAATATAGAAAAAAAGATTCCAGTAGCCTTACAGTTTACCCAACATATTTAAAGTCTTCAAAGTACTTGAGCTGTTATTTGTTATGCCTTCCTCATTCAGGTGCTAAAAGTAGCCATACTTGCAGAGAAATATGCCGTGGATTACTCCTGGTACGTGGACACCATTCTCAACCTGATACGCATAGCCGGAGACTACGTCAGTGAAGAGGTGTGGTATCGCGTCATTCAGATCGTCATCAATCGAGACGATGTGCAGGGCTACGCTGCCAAGACGGTCTTTGAGGTAACTCTACACAAAATCATAAAATGTAACTTCTGACCGCAGCAGTAGATTGAAATGCAGGTCTTTAGCTGAGAGGGAAACGGATTGAATGTGATGGACTAAAATGTGTGTTGCATATATCTGACGATTATCAAGTACTGAAAAGTGACATAGATTGTCTGTTCAGATACATAATCTAATGTAGTGAAATGTTTTTTTTCTTTATTTGCTAATTGAAAACAATTAATAGAGTAACAACTTGCAATCTGTTATCAACCTATGCTATTAAAGGAAACTTCTGTTTGTTTTTTACATCATTGAGTCCTTTTTTAATGGTTTAGGATTATTTTCTTTTTATCATAACGTTGAACCAACCAACGTCACATCTGAGCGATACAGTAACTAAGGGAGACAACCAGTGTTTCTACAATAGACGTTTATGATCAGAGGGTCTTGCAGATTATCTCCTGGTTTCAACCTTAACATGCAGTTGTTCCAGACAGGGCGTTTCTGACAGGGCCGTGGGTGTAAAGCCAGCCCACATTTCCGATATTACGTCATATCAGCAGCAAATCTGGATCAGCTCCGTTGTACCCTCGTTTTTAGAGATGTGGGTACAGAGGAAAAGAGAGAGGGTTGTATTTTCGGACACTTTGTGAGTCTACTGACACGCGTTCACACCGGAATAAGTCCCTGAGGGAGGATTACGCAAATGAAGCCGCTGACGTCACTTCTTCTTCTTCTTCTTCTGCTTTGGGTTTACTGGCAGGCTGCAAACAACTTCACGGCGTATACTGCCGCCCGAAGTCCCCGGCCGTAAGTCCCCGGAGTTGGGGACTGGCTTCAGTAGAAGCTGCTGGGACTCCCAGCAGCTTCTACTGAAGCCTTCCGAGTAAACGACCAGAACGGAGACACCTCCTCATCTCCACCGCTCCCATGTTTTATTTTGTGTTGCCATAAGTTAGTCTCTCTCCGTTGGTGCACTGGGCTAATGCTAATAATGCTAATGCAAGCAAATAAAATGGCGGCTTCACAAAAACCTTTCAGAGTTTTACGGGGGCGTGGTTTGCAATTCGCCCAGCCAATCAGAAATGGGAACCTTTTCCTCCCCAGGAAAGTACCACCTCTCTAGCAGGGACTGAAAAGTTTCTAGTTCCAGATCTTTTTGGTGTGAACGCAAAATCCCAGGAACTATTTGAACTATTCCTGGGAAAAGTACTCCAGTGTGAAAGCGCCTAAAGACATCCAAATGTGCATTTTGCATGATAGGAGACCTTTAAACTCAGACATCAGGATATATGAAATGTGTCATTTAGCACTGCTGTATTATTGTTAGAAGACAGTTAGTTGATTTATCGTTTCTTTCAGGCCCTGCAGGCCCCTGCCTGTCATGAGAACATGGTGAAGGTTGGAGGCTACATTCTGGGAGAGTTTGGAAACCTTATTGCTGGAGACCCACGCTCCAGGTATGTTGGTTTTTGGCTGCCAAGGCTCTGTGACAGTGACGGTTTAATTAATATGTAATAACGTTGCTGTCCTGTCATGCAGCCCCCTAGTCCAGTTCAACCTTCTCCACTCCAAGTTCCACCTGTGCTCCGTGCCGACCCGCGCCCTGCTGCTGTCAGCTTACATCAAGTTCATCAACCTGTTCCCGGAGACCAAGGCCACCATCCAGGAGGTGCTGCGCTGCGACAGCCAGATCCGCAACTCAGACGTTGAGCTGCAGCAGCGTGCTGTCGAGTATCTGAAGCTTTCCTCCATCGCTAGCACAGATGTCCTGGTTAGTTCTTAGGACCCAACACAGTTCAGGTTAAATAATTATGATTTCACGTTTCAAGGACCACAGGTTGACATAGTTAATAAATGTTTGTTCCACTGTCTTCTAAGACGATCCAGTCCAAATCCCTGCAGTCATGTTCTTGTTGATGTATGCTCCTCTCTGAGTCTGGAGGACCCACAGCATGAGTGTCCTCTGTGTTGTACAGGCTACAGTCCTGGAAGAGATGCCTCCCTTCCCAGAGCGGGAGTCATCAATCTTGGCTAAGCTGAAGAAGAAGAAGGGGCCCGGTACTGTGTCCGTGACAGATCTGGAAGACAGCAAAAGGGAAGGCGGGGAGTTGAATGGAGGGGGTGAGCGGGGGCCAGACACAGCGGCCATGGCTTCCTCCAATGCTGTAAGCAGACTCTGTGGAGCCTCTATAAACAGTATTTCATGGTTGCTTTTAGCGTCCTTTCATGTATACCAGCAGCTGCAACAAAAATACTACATTGCAAGTTTCCTTTGTTTTACAGTCCACCCCGTCACCATCAGCAGACCTCCTTGGGATTCGTTCGGCTGCCCCTGTTGGTGCTGCTCCAGCCAGTGCTGGCAGTCTATTGGTGGATGTGTTCTCTGAGGCAGGGCCTGCTGCACCTTCTGCTGCTGTGAACGATGACGGCTTCCTAAGGTGAAAGGTCTTTTTCTTCATATGTACATTGAGAATTAGCCAAAGTCCAGGATGAATATCGAGCCAGCTACTTATCAGATTTCTAGTTGACATCATATTTGATAAACCAGCTGTTACTTAATGCATGTTTGACACACAGAATGTTCAGAAAGTGTCCCTCATACTGGACTAGGCTGAATAGGTCTTTGACCCTAATGGTGATAGATGTACAAATGTGACTTTTCTGTTGTTTTTTTGTTAAGTGAAATAGTCGTTAATGTTTGTGGTGTAGTCTGCACTGTAAGGCTAACATGTTACGTGTGTCTGTGCTGATTGCTGCACTGATGGCTCTTTCTTTCTTTGCTCTATCTTTGTCTAATATGGACCTGTCAACCTATAGACATTCATACTCGGATACTGATCATGCTCTGCTTTTTTTTAAAGTGGTCAGGTTTTGTATAATAAGTAGCCCACATTTAATATAAGCAAGAATAAGGATTTACTGTCACTGGTGTCTTGGCCCAGAGACGAATATCTCTTCTATTTTCACCACGAAAACCTAAGAGAAGCCGCCCCCTACTTTGAATTTGCATTTACTTAAAAGTTTTGAATCCAATTTATCGTTCTTAGAGTGTAAAAGACAAAAATGTGTTGTAACCCTAGTTAGGAGATAACAGATCTGTGTGCTGAATTATCACGGGCGGGGGGAACACGCAGGAGGCTGTCAGTCTCTAAGCAGTCTACAGGGGTTACAGAGAGCAGGAAGTAGACTTTCTTTTCAGGGTTGGCAGGTCTGCTATACTTGTCTTTTCTTATTATCTTGCTATGTATGTGACTGTCTTTCGTCTTTTTCTCTCCTTCCCCTCTCTCCTTATCTCTCTCTGTGTGTGTGTGTGTGTGTGTGTGTGTGTGTGTGTGTGTGTGTGTGTGTGTGTGTGTGTGTGTGTGTGTGTGTGTGTGTGTGTGTGTGTGTGTGTGTGTGTGTGTGTGTGTGTGTGTGTGTGTGTGTGTGTGTGTGTGTGTGTGTGTGTGTGTGGGTGTGTGTGTGTGTGTGTGTGTGTGTGTGTGTGTGTGTGTGTGTGTGTGTGTGTGTGTGTGTGTGTGTGTGTGTGTGTGTGTGTGTGTGTGTGTGTGTGTGTGTGTGTGTGTGTGTGTGTGTGTGTGTGTGTGTGTGTGTGTGTGTGTGTGTGTGTGTGTGTGTGTGTGTGTGTGTGTGTGTGTGTGTGTGTGTGTGTGTGTGTGTGTGTGTGTGTGTGTGTGTGGTGTGTGTGTGTGTGTGTGTGTGTGTGTGTGTGTGTGTGTGTGTGTGTGTGTGTGTCCTCTACCGTGATTGGACTTTGACAGAGATCTGGAACAGCCCACCGAGACCTGTGACTCCCTATTGGTGGAGGGTTCTGGTGACTCTGAGTAAGGGCCCAGTAGTAAACTACAGAACTAGCTAGTGTCAAAGAAATACAAGTATAGTAGTATACACATTTGTTTTCTAGGACAGACTTTTTATCTTCAAATGAACATTATTTGATCAGATCCACTACACTGAATGTGTAGCTTGAGCACATAAGGCATTTAGGTTTATCGAGATGAAATGTATATGCTTATGCCTTTGAACGTTTTAAACCTTATCAAAGGAATCATATACCATAGTTAGCCACGAGGAGCTCATCTACGGGGAGAAGAAAACAGTATCCAACATTTTCCCAATATAGGTGAAAATAAACCCCTGTTGTTTCTGGCAAGAACATTTACCAGATCCACTTAATGTACATGTTATGAAAACATCATCATCATTAGATGTGTAGTGTTCCACCTGTAGACCACTGAGACTGGCTTTCTGTCAAACTAATGTTGCAAAGTAGTCAGAACTACTATTAACAATTGCATCAATAACATCTTCTCGAAGGCATTCTGATGCTTCTTTAATTGAGCCGCTGAGTGTAACTGACATTGTAAGTTATGTGAAGAAATTTGTGTGAGCAGTAAAAATGACAGAATGAATGTTGTCTGTACTCAAGAAAAGACCATATGATATGAACTGGTGTGTGAGGAGAGAGTTGACTTCAGTCTCTTCAAAGTGGTTAGTCATTGCTACATGTCAACACTTTGAACTGTGGCCAATTATGTAGGTCATCAAATGTGTGTGCAGTGGAGTCGGCAAAATGTGTTCTGAATACATGAACTCTCAAATCAGCTGAAAGTCTGCACTTCAATCTCAAAGACATTTGTTCCATTTCGGATTCAAGGTGCTTGAGTACAGCATCAACATACAGACATTTTAAAACAGTAGATACCATTCAATGTGTAATGATATTATTTGATACAAACTGCTTTTACTAACCACCGCTGCATTTTATTCTCTTTCTTTTTTTCTTCCTCATGTTTCTCTGAACCAACCTTTATCTCACTGTGTGCTGCCCCCTGTGGTGAATGGATGCTTTTTCACTCCTCATTTCTACTCTATCCATTGACTCCTCCCTGGCTGTGTGTCCTGTCTGTATCCTCCTCCTCCTCCTCCTCCTCCTCCTCTGTCCTGTGCTCTCAGCTCTGCTCCTCCCTCTGAGGATGCTGCTCCTCCTCTGCCTGAGGCAGACGAACTTCTTAACAAGTAAGCTCTTTCTCTCTCTGTACTTTGTCATGTGTTTTCCTAGCTGAAACCATACTTGATTTCTGTAGGGTTTGCCATAGCAAGAGAGAGATAAGCACTTATAAGGATTACACCTATAACATCCACTTGATAGAGCTGTTATAACTTGAGGGATAATCCAATTCTGATGTTTTAAGGAGTCTCTGCAAAATCCACTCCTTTTCCCCATGCAAGTCGGTCAGCTGTTTCGGCTGACCGACTGTTTTTCAGGAAAATAATAATTGTGCAGTTGGACTGGAGCTACTAACTGTAAGCTTTATTTAATGATAATGCTGTTGGAAGCACTTCTGAATACAGCAAGCCACTTTATATAAGTCAATCTGACACCACTCACACTGACCAGAACAAACCCTTCTTAGGGTCGATATAATGAGTTGCTTTGGATATGATAGAAGTGCAATTTTCAAAGCAAATGTTAGTGTTGACTAACCCTTGAAACGCCTTCATCCAACAGGTTTGTGTGCAAGAACAATGGGGTTCTGTTTGAGAATCAGCTTCTACAGATTGGCATCAAGTCAGAGTATCGCCAAAATCTGGGTGAGTGTTCTTCACAGAGAGAGGAGCATCCTGCCAGGATGCAGTGACACTCTGACATGGGTTGTTGTGATTGGCGGGGCCTGGCAGATGGTGGATGTTGTTCTGTTGCCTAGTCTACTGATATTTAGGGCTGGACAATATACCGACTTCTTTTATATATCAATAGTTTTTCAAACGAGATATAGGATGAGAACATATTACTGAAATCAATATAGTTTGATGTTCCTCTCGTAAAGCCATGTCAGTGTTTGCATCTCTCCACCCTCACATTGTCCACGGAACCCACTCATGCCCCATGAAGTCTGTCACTGAGTCTCTGAGCGATGAACCTACACCATTGATCTTTGCTCTATCGTAGAAAACTATCCTATTATTATAACACTATTTAACAACTATTTAACAATATGAAAACAACTTGGCTAATAAACCCAACACTTTCCAACCATTGACCCAGCCTAAACTAGTCTTGTTTGCTTGTGACATGTAGATTTGAATTACTAACATATTAGAAAATACAGATATTTATACTGTGTCATAGGGCTGCTTGATTATGGCAAAATCATAATCTCGATTATTTTGGTCAATAATTGATATCACGATTATTAAAAACGATTATCCATTTACTTTGAAAACATCCATTTATTGAAAATAAAAATGTGAACAGTATATTTTTAACAGTTGATTATCCTGAACTGTAAGTATATAATTCAACTGAAAAACCAATTAAAAAATAATCTTTTTATTTCGATTATGTATGTTCATAATCGTTGCAAGCCAAAATCGTAATTGCGATTTAAAATAGGATTAATTGAGCAGCCCTATACTGTGTCATGCCTTTCAACCTCAAAATACATAATTTGTGTTCCTTATCGCCCAGCCCTACCGGGTTTAAAGAGCTGTGTCGTGTGGGTTTCTAACTTCATCTGTATCAGAGAGATCAGTTTGCCTAGTGGGCCCGGCCTAAGTTAAAAGTGACGGCTAGGCACTGCAGAATAACCGTGTAACAACACTGTGTCTCTCAGGGAGAATGTACTTATTCTACGGTAACAAGACTTCAGTGCAGTTTGCCAGCTTCACCACCACCGTCAGCTATCCTGGGGAGCTGCAATCTCATATCCTTTTTGTGCAATCATGTTCCTGTATGTTCAGAAACACTTCAGACAACTGGGACACAGCATGCTACTCTACCAGTCCTATATTCGCTCATTAGAAACAAATCCGTATCCGCTAGGGATGTAACGATACTAAAAACTCACGGTACGATAATATCGCGATAACAAGTCCACGGTACGGTATTTATCGCGATATTGAATAATAAAGAAACTTTTTTTTTTCTTTTTTCAATAAAAAATGTTTTTACTCAGAAAATGTTTCTTTATTACATAATACATGTGATTTGTACAGCATTTTAGTAGGATAGCAGTATTTTAAAGTGTCAAAAACAAAGTGACAGTAACAGACTGGAACAAGAAAACCAGTGTTTTTGTACCTATAGTACTACCAAACAAAGTAGCCATTTTCTTTGTGCCACTGCATCTCACAAATAAACAAGGACATTTAATAATCAGACCCTGCAATAAAATAAATCAAGTTTCACTTTAGTTTTTCAAGTAACTCAACTCAAACTCACTAGTCACTCACTCGGCATCATCAGACAGGTTTTTAGGAATATGAGAATGTCCACATTTCCAAGTATTTATTCCCACGATATTCAGTATATCGTTACATCCCTAATATCCGCTAAATTACAAATGAGTTTGGCTCATTTTCTCTAACGTGCACTTAAGAGCACTAAAACATGTGAGAAGGCCACCAGCCTCGTTCAACAGAGGGACTAACCTACAGCCTGGGGTCTGTCTCTGGAGCCCTCTCATCATGCCCAGCTGCCAGCCCACTCTACACTACAGCCCCCGCTTTCATGTGCGTTCCCATGGATGAATCAGTGTGTATTTGTTTTGTCAGGCGATATGTGCACTTCTATTGAACATCTAGAGTAATCCACAGTCCTGAGAAAGTGTGAGTGGTGTAGACAGTTTTAAGGTGTGTGGAGGTCTGTATGTGATGTCTTGATGAGCCTTGACAACCAGCCACAGCTCAACGTTCAGACCAAACCAGTAGAACCACTGGTAGAGGGGGGGGCCCAGATCCAACAGGTCCTCAACATAGAGTGTCTGACAGACTTCTCTGACGCTCCGCTGCTCAACATCAAGTTCAGGTGAGCTCCGGCAACCAAGTACACTACAGATTAAATGAGGATGACTTTGATGAATTGACTTTTAAAATCAGCAGTTTCCCTTACTCTATGGATTCTCAAATAGGCTGTGTATCATTAGAAATTATTTTGATATGCTTGAGTTTCAACATCCCTGTTAACTGTCATATAACAAAACAAAGCACAAGTTGTTGCAGTGATCAGTTTTTGATTGAACCATGGTTAAGCCTCCAGGCTGCGGGGCCAGGGCTCGAAGCATCATGTCGTTCAGGTTGGCACATTTGTCCTCTTGGACTCGAGATCAACGGAGGAAATCTTGGTGGTCAAATAAAGGGTCTCTGTGTCCTTACAAAACACGGATTTGGCTTCAATCCAAGAATAGATATGCGAAGACAAAGGAAACTGGTGAAGTCAATAAAGCAATCTAACACGTAAAAAGTTGTCTTTTTGCCACCATCACAGGACATATCGCCTAATTTGTGGTGCCTGTCGTGTTGGATAATGGAGCCCATGCAGATGTATAGCCTAAAACATTTCCTCAGCATTTCTAAAAATAAAATTGTGTGGGGGGGGGGTGTTAGTGCCCAGTGAGGGTACTAAACTAGAGCTTTTATTTAGGTTTTACACAACGTCCCAACTTCATTGGAATTGGGGTTTGTAAATACAACTTGTATTGATCCAACCATGTAAGTAAATTCATGTAATAAGTCATTCTTTGACTTATTTTCATTCATACTCGTGCCAGTATGATTTCAAAGTACACATGAGTATTTATTTACATTCTTGTGGGTCTTAAATTGAAACATACAAGAACCCTGGAGGAGAGGAAAGTTAGACCCAATTAGTGTGCCAAAAACAAGTAACTGATCTGTAGGTATCACTGGAGCATGTATGTGCTATAGACCAGAGAATCCAGCCTGTCCACATCGAGCTGAAGACAAAAGGACAGAATGTGTGGTGTTGCTGTGTGACTGTGTAATGTTCAAAAGCATTTTGACTTTGTATTAATGTTTCCATTTCTCAATTCTAATTTAATTATCTGAATAATGAATGAATGAAAACTTTATTACAGACTCAGGGTCCAGATAAAATAGAACATAATAATATAAATTTCCCAGTATTGGATAGTGTATCATCCCAATATAAGTCTCTCATCTCTTACCCAAACATACAGTTGTGTTCAAAAGTTTACATACACTTGTAAAGAACATGTATTTCATGGCAGTCTTGAGTTTTCAATCATTTCTACAACTCTTATTTTTCTGTGATTGAGTGATTGGAGCACATACTTCTTTGTCACAAAACAAACATCATGAATTTTGGTTCTTTTATGAATTTATTATGAGTCTTCTGAAAAAGTGATCAAAAATATACATACAGCATTGCTAATATTTTCACAACATGTCCCTTGGCCATTTTCACCTCGATTAGGCGCTTTTGGTTTCCATCCACAAGCTTCTGGAAAGCTTCTGGAAAGCTTTGAACACTCCTCTTGACAGAATCGGTGCATTTCAGCTACATTTGTTGGCTTTCTGACATGGACTTGTTTCTTCAGCACTTTCCACATGTTCTCGGTGGGGTTAAAGTCAGGACTTTGGGAAGCCATTCTAAAACCTTAATTCTAGCCTGATTTAGCCATTTCTTTACCGCTTTATATGTGTGTCTGTGGTCATTTTCCTGTTGGAACACCAAACTGTGCCCAAGACCCAACCTTCTGGCTGATGATTTTAGGTTCTCCTGAACAATGTAATCCTCCTCCTTCATTATTCCATTTACTTTCTGTAAAGCACCAGTTCCATTGGCAGCACAACAGGCTCAGCGCATAATAGTACCACAACCATGCTTTAAAGGGGACTTATCATGCAAAATGCACTTTTGTACATCTTTTATACATGAATATGTGTCCCCGGTGTTCCAGGGAACTCACCAAGTGTCAGAAAACACAACCCTCTATTTTCCTCCTTAGCCAAATCTCTAAAAAAGGGGCTGCAACGGATCTGATCCAGATTTGAATTATTTTCTAGGTCACAGAAGTGGTGCTCCGCCTATATGGCCAACTCTCCACCTATCAGGGGAATGAGAGGTTGGGCCACCGCCGGCCATTGCCGCTCGAAAGCGCTGAAGATGCTGTAGTACATATGCCAGGCCTGTAAGTGGCGCTGTAGTCTGCCACAAAAGCAGCGAAGAAGACTTCCCGCGCATGGTTGCCATGGTTGCCCTTCTGTTTATTCTCCGCTGTGGCTCTTTTTCTCCCTCCCCGTCGAGGCAAGCGCTGTAATTGTCTCCGTTAGTCCACCAGCAGATGACAAACACCCACCTCTCCGCCTCTTCCAAGGAACGAGGGGACCGTGCGGCAGAGTTTCAGTTCGATATTTTTTCGCCGGTCAACATGTCCGTTAAAGTTTAAATCTTCCGGACAAAATTAGAAAAGTGCCGGTCAAAGGTCTTCTTTGTTATTCATTGAGCTTTAAAACAAATGAATAACGACTCTATATAAGAATAAAACACGGAGGACGGAGCCTCTCTTTTCCTCCCCCTCTTCTCCCCGCTTCAGCCCAGCAGCTGATCTCAGAGCACGCTCCCCTCTCCTGCAGTATAAAAACTATATTTATATACTTTATATAGGTATGGCCCTACAATATATTGTTCAAATATAGCATGATAGGTCACCTTTAAGGTAGGCATGGTGTTTTGGGGGTTAAAGGTCTCACCTTCTCTCCTCCAAACATATTTCTGGTCATTTGTGTTTCATCTGACCACAGAACTTTACTCCAGAAGGCCTTTTCTTTGTCCATGTGATCAGCAGCAAACTTCAGTGGAGCTTTAATGTGCCGCTTGTGGAGCGAGGCCTTCCTTCCTGCACGGCAACCTCTCAGCCCATGGCGGTGTAAAACAAGTTGGACGGTGGACACTGACACCTGCGTTGCTGCAGCTCCTAATTCATTGCAGACCTGCTTTTTGGTGGTTCCCCGTTGACTCTTGACCATCCTGACCAATTTTCCCTCAGTAGCAGGTGATAGCTTGCGTTTCATTCCTGATCAGGGCAGTGTCGCAACTGTGCCCTGTACTTTATACCTACAAACAATTGCTTGCTTAGTTAGCTGCTTTGACATGGCTACAAGTGACTTTCCTGACTTGTTCAAATGAATGATCTTTTTCAGATCTGTGCTGAGCTCCTTTTTGACTTTCCCATTGTAGCGTTTGTGGCTTAGTCTAATGTTTGTATCAGATGAGCCCTATTTAAATGGGTTACCAGCTTTAGTGACTTCTAATCACTCACAAGAGGTTAAGAGGCCACGTAACAAAGCAACATTGATTGACACCACTTTTGACATCACCAAAATGTATAATTCATCTTGCTGTATGTATATTTTTCAGCCAGCAGATATGATCACATTTTCAGAAGACTCATTATAAATTAATAAAAGAAATAAACTTCATGATTTATTTATTTTGTGACAAAGAAGTATGTGCTCCAATCACTGGAGTTGTAGAGGACATTAGATTAGAATCTTTAATGACCACACAGCCAAGCTGGTGGAATTTGTGTTCAGTGCAGAGTATTACAGCTTGTTCCATACAATTCAACATACAATAAACAGACAGTAAATAGTACAGCACAGGGCAAAGACATATAACATAAAGTTCAAGGTGTGGTGGATTGTTATTGTTCATTGGGGTTATTTAGAGTCCATTTAGTGTCCGTATTGCAAAGGGGAAAAAGCTGTTTTTGAAGCGGGCGGTTTTGGCGGACAGGGACCTGTAAGCGTCCCTGAGGGCAGAAGTTGGAGGACATGGTGAGCTGGGTGGGAGGGGTCAGAAATGGTTTTCTTTGCCCTTGTGACAGTTCGTTGGTGGTGAAGTGATTCGAGTGATGGAAGGGGACTGCAGGTGATTTTTGATGCTTTATTGATGATACGTTGAAGTTTATTCCGGGAGAGGTTGTCTGAACATACATGTTCTTTACAAATGTATGTACACTTTTGAACTCAACTTTAGCTATCTTTCTCCCTACATATGTATACTTAGTCTAAAATGATGTGTGTGTGTGTCAGATATGGGGGAGCGCTGCAGAACCTGACCCTAAAGCTGCCGGTCACCATCAACAAGTTCTTCCAGCCCACCGAGATGACTTCACACGACTTCTTCCAGCGCTGGAAACAGCTCAGCCAGTAAGTGTCTGTATGTGTTTTTGTGTGTGATGTCAGTTAGGGATTTCATAATGTCCTGTGTGAACTTTCTTCAGACCACAACAAGAAGCACAGAAGATATTCAAGGCTAACCACGGCATGGACACAGAAGTTCTTAAGGCAAAGGTACGTGTTCTTTACACCGCTAACTCTCATTGTGGATCTGTATTATTCTAACCCTCTGATGGTGCCCTTCTTTCCTGCTCATTCATATGCTGCTCTGTTGCGGGTAGCTCCTGGGACTGGGATCGGCCCTGCTGGATGACGTGGATCCCAACCCTGAGAATTATGTGTGTGCTGGAGTGATCCAGACCAAGGGCCAGCAGGTGGGCTGTCTGCTGAGACTGGAGCCCAACAGCCAGGCACAGGTACAGTACAACGCTTTGCTCCTGTTTTCCTATAGTCCAGATCATACACGCATATCAGAGCCTCGTTTGCAGCAAATGGGTTTTTGGCAACAACTGAAAGATTTTTTAAATCCTCGTGGATCCATATTTATTATATACAATCACATCATTTAAACATTTGGCTTGTCTATGATGTCACTGTATTAATTATGTATTAAAACATACATTACATTACATGTATATACACGACATGTACTGCACTGTCCGTCCTGGGAGAGGGACCCTCCTCTGGCTCTCCTTGAGGAGGGACCCTCCGCTGTGGCTCTCCTTGAGGAGGGACCCTCCTCTGTGGCTCTCCTTGAGGAGGGACCCTCCTCTGTGGCTCTCCTTGAGGAGGGACCCTCCTCTGTGGCTCTCCTTGAGGAGGGACCCTCCTCTGTGGCTCTCCTTGAGGAGGGACCCTCCTCTGTGGCTCTCCTTGAGGTTTCCACCTTTTATTCCCCCGTTTACTGTGGGCTCTCTTTGGGAGTTTTTCCTTGTTTCTGCGAGGGTCTAAGGAGAGAGGGGGTCTTATTCTGTACAGTCTGTAAAGTCCCCTAAGACAAATGTGTCATTTGTGATATGGGGCTATATAAATACATTTGTGTTGTCCATAGATAAAGGTATTTAATAGCATTATGTCCATAGTTAACTCACTCACACATGAGAGAATTAGCTAAGGGATATTAACTAAGGGAGTTAACTAAGGGATATTTTTAAAGTTTAAATAGTCTTATCAACATTGGACAAATATGATTGCTTTATACCTATTGTATATTCCTTATTATTTCAACAAAACAAAGACACATTTAGGTTAATTTATTAAAACATTCATCAGCTGTACGCCTGGCCAGCAAGTGGTGTTAAAGAGTCAACGTACTCCATGGACAGTAAACAAAGTGGTGTTAAAGAGTCAACGTACTCCATGGACAGTACACAAAGTGGTGTTAAAGAGTCAACGTACTCCATGGACAGTAAACAAAGTGGTGTTAAAGAGTCAACGTACTCCATGGACAGTAAACAAAGTGGTGTTAAAGAGTCAACGTACTCCATGGACAGTACACAAAGTGGTGTTAAAGAGTCAACGTACTCCATGGACAGTACACAAAGTGGTGTTAAAGAGTCAACGTACTCCATGGACAGTAAACAAAGTGGTGTTAAAGAGTCAACGTACTCTTTAACGCTTTAACTCTTTGACCGTACCTACAGGGTAACTTGGAGAGGGTCTGAGTCTGACCCTTGTCAATTAACTACAGGGGTCCCTCAGGGCTCTGTTCTTGGCCCCCTCCTTTTCTCCCTGTACACAAACTCGCTCGGATCGGTCATTAGCCCGCATGGTTTTTCTTACCACTGCTATGCTGACGACACCCAATTAATTCTGTCCTTTCCCCGCTCAGAGACCCAGGTCGTCGCACGCATCTCTGCTTGTCTAGCTGACATCTCTCAGTGGATGTCTGCTCATCACCTAAAGCTCAACCTTGACAAGACTGAACTGCTTTTCCTTCCGGGAAAAGATTGTCCCACTCTTGACCTGACAATCAACATCGGCACCTCTGTTGTTTCCCCGACTCAGACGGCAAGGAATCTGGGTGTGACCCTAGATAACAACCTGTCCTTCACTGCAAACATCGCTGCTACAACCCGTTGCTGCAGATATACGCTGTACAACATCAGGAAGATTCGTCCCCAGCTGACCCAGAAAGCCACGCAGGTTCTGGTCCAGGCTCTCGTCACCTCACGCCTAGACTACTGCAACTCCCTCCTGGCTGGTCTACCTGCATGTGCCATTCGACCTCTGCAGCTCATCCAAAATGCAGCGGCTCGTCTGGTCTTCAACCTTCCAACATTTTTCCACACCACTCCGCTCCTTCGCTCCCTCCACTGGCTCCCGGTAACTGCTAGAATCCACTTCAAGACACTGGTACTTGCATACCATGCTGCGAATGGATTTGGCCCTTCCTACATCCAGGACATGGTTAAACCGTACACCCCAGTGCGTGCACTCCGCTCTGCATCAGCCAAACGACTCGCTGCACCCTCGCCGCGAAGGGGACCCAAGTTCCCATCAGCAAAAACACGTGGTTTGCTATCCTGGCTCCAAGATGGTGGAATGAGCTCCCCATTGACATCAGGACGGCAGAAAGCTTACACACCTTCCGGCGCAGACTGAAAACTCATCTCTTTCGACTCCACTTCGAGCGATAGAATTACTAACAAAGCACTTATAGCACTTATATACTAACATAGGACTGGCTTATCTATAGCCAGCTGAGTAGCACTTGAAATGTTTGGCTCTATGAAACCTGCTGTACTTATATGATTCTGTTTTTCTTCAGGGTTGTGTCTTCCTGGTCGTATGTACTTATTGTAAGTCGCTTTGGACAAAAGCATCAGCTAAATGCAATGTAATGTACTCCATGGACAGTAAACAAAGTGGTGTTAAAGAGTCAACGTACTCCATGGACAGTAAACAAAGTGGTGTTAAAGAGTCAACGTACTCCATGGACAGTAAACAAAGTGGTGTTAAAGAGTCAACGTACTCCATGGACAGTAAACAAAGTGGTGTTAAAGAGTCAACGTACTCCATGGATAGTAAACAAAGTGGTGTTAAAGAGTCAACGTACTCCATGGATAGTAAACAAAGTGGTGTTAAAGAGTCAACGTACTCCATGGATAGTAAACAAAGTGGTGTTAAAGAGTCAACGTACTCCATGGATAGTAAACAAAGTGGTGTTGTGGAGAACCGTCTGGCGGGGCTTTTGGAGCTGAACTGTTCTTTTGAGGCTTGTTTCTGCTCGCCATCAAGCCCCCAGGAAGTGCGACGGCCATTGAAGCAAATGTTGGTAGTGGCTAAACATCGGTACTACACTTACATTGTATTTCGTGACGTAATTTGGGCTCAAAAATACTTTTCCCTTGTGACGTACATTGGGAGTCTGTAAATCAGCTTGTCATTTTTTTCAGCTAAAAACACTACACCGTACGAACCTTTTATTGCCCTTATTTATATCCTCAGTGTCTAAAAGTTGTAAAACACGCAAAAGCTGAATACCGAGTTATTTTCCCCCCTCCATACATCTGACTGAGGAGAGAGCAGGATATCAGAGGGAGGTGCTCACTCTCTTTGGGCCCAGAACTGTGTACTCACTTTGATGAATCCGCTGAATCCAGTCCTCCTCAAACACCTATGCTTGCCATCCAACCGTTACTCACCACCATTTCCTGAAAAAAACAAGTGGCATTAAAATGAAGTTGCGTTAACGCGTTGTTATCGCTTTGCCCGCCCTGACTCAAATATATGTTTCTGCTTTATGTCCTATCTAATGTGTGGTCAATTTCCAATCCCCTTACTTATAGTTCATTAGATATGACCAGAAACACTGAGCTGGTTCAGTGCTACTTTTATACATACTCGTATTCCAAATTGTACCAAAGTAGACCATTAAGTGCCTCTTCACAAACCAGGACCAGTGAGGCCAGTCTCCGTTTGTCATTTTCCTGATTGCTTTGGTATTGTTTTCAAAATGTTGGATCTCTATCCAAGAATACCAGCCAATCTGTTAGTCACCACCGAGCAGTGTCCTTCCCTGTTTGAATATGTACTTTTTAAATGTACATTATCTTTAGTTTACATTCGTTTATATAGATTTTATTTTTGATTAGCAGGGATCATGCATAGTTGAAAAGTAAAACACCTATTGGGCTTTCAGAGCGGGCATCACCACTCTAATGTTCAGACCCCGTTCATATTTTTGGGCTGCATTGAAAAATGTCTCTGTTAAAAATCTTTTTTCTGTGTGTGTGCAGATGTACCGTCTGACTCTGCGCTGCAGTAAGGACTCCGTCTCCAAGCGTCTGTGCGAGCTGCTGGCTGAACAGTTCTAGAGTCCGGACCCCCCCCCCATCACCAGTCCTCCCACCATCCCCACCAGCGACCTCTCCTCCCCCCAACAAATAATCTTTGAGTACATAAAGGTGTAACCTACATAAGGGAAAAAGCAGCGGCAATATTATTGTCATTTTATTGTCCCAGATTCTGATTCCAGTCCATCTTCTACTTGTTTATTAACATGATGCTACATCTCTGTGTGTGTGTGTGTGTGTGTGTGCACGTGCGTGTGTGTGCACGTGTCGATGGTGTGTGTGTGAGAGAGAAAGAGTCCAAATTTGATCTGTTAGAGCATTCCTTGAAGATAAATGGGTGAGGCTGTTTATTACACACACACTCATATCCTCTCACACACTAGTATAAGGCCTCCACGTTTCCTTGTGGTTCTGGTGGAAACACTAATGAAGTGAGACCTGAGGGTCCAGAACTCTGCCGCTGCCCACTCATTTCCGTCAAGCATCCCCAGTGAAAATGCGCTGACCCCCCCCCGAATGATAATTCCTCTCCTGGCAGCCATGTGATGAGTTACCTGTCATTTCAAAGAGTCAGTACACTTGTTTATGTTTTTGATCTGTATGTAAATATGTGCCAGTGTATTACTTTATCGCTTTCTGAAACATTCCCATGTTGCTTGTGTAAAATGCCTGTGATGAACCCCTAGAGTGAGAGGAGGCACAGAGTGACTAGACGGCGGCTGAGGGTCCGACCTGGCAGCGAGAAACAGTCGGTTAGACCCTGAGTTTCTCATCAGCTGTCTGTAGGAGGCTTAGTAAGTCTTCTCTTATAAAACTGGAACATTCTTTCTGAGAACACTTGGGGGAAAATCAAATGTCACTTTTGTGCTGCTTGCCCAATTATGTATTGAAATGATTTGTTGTTCTATACAACATGCCATGCAGAGGTGATATATTTCTTTCATAGTAAGCATCTTAAAGCAGCATGCTTTAGAAAGAGAGAAGACTTCAATGACAAGGACTAACTGGTCAAATGTATGTGTGGTTAAGTTTCCCACCTCAGATGAAGCGCAGGAGGGTGTGACTTTATATCAGAGCTATCATGGCTTCAGAGGACCCTACAACACTGTCTATGTTGAACTCCTTGATTTGTCTTTATGAAGAAGTGCACAAAGAGATGGGTCATCATTACGTAAAGGATATAACAGTTTGTCATGAAGCAGTGATGAACAGATGCTGCTAAACGTAAACACCATTATATGAGCCAGTTCCCTGTCTGATATACATACACAACATTTAAAGAAGAGATCAATACCAACACATTGAACTAGTACAGTATCCCACAGCTGGAACTCTTCCTGGGCTTCCTCTCACGCACAAGCACTGATGTTGTAGGGGAGGATATGATGTAAGCATCTCCAGGGGACTCGGTATGTGTGTGTTGATTGGATGTGGCTGTAAGCAGGTAAGAAACAAAGAGGTTTCTTATTCATGGTTACATTACATTCTCTGGCTGCGTGGCAATCACAGGACATTGAACTTTGTAGTGGAAAATATAGTCATTCTGTGAGTGTGTGTGTATGCAGTGTTCACTAGCTAATGCAGCCTCGTGTATCAGTGTTAAGAACCTGTCCAATACCTGTGTTAGAATTAAGATTTACTCTGTAATGAAAAGATGTGAAAGTAAAACTATGCCATATATCCAATATGACGCCTCCTGTCTTTGTGTGGTATTCCAGTACAGCACATGCACAACGCGTATATGTTCAACCAATTAAATGGAAACACCAAACAATACTTTAATTCTGGCACATTCTTTGAATTTTGCAGGAAAGAAGTCATGAGAAGTCCAACTTACATGAAGGTAGATGTGTCGTAACCTCTTTGGCCCAGGCACTAATACAAACGGCAGTTATATGGACAATGCTAAACATACTGTATGCTCGTATTCACATTTCTAGCTTTGTGTAACATTACTATAATATCTCCATAATGGCTTTGTGTAACATTACTATAATATCTCCATAATGGCTTTGTGTAACATTACTATAATATCTCCATAATGGCTTTGTGTAACATTACTATAATATCCCCATAATGGCTTTGTGTAACATTACTATAATATCTCCATAATGGCTTTGTGTAACATTACTATAATATCTCCATAATGGCTTTGTGTAACATTACTATAATATCCCCATAATGGCTTTGTTGAGACTGACAGTCATTCAAAAAGGTTGCTTTGCCTTTTTAGCTCAGCCTATGACTCAGTGGAACAACTATTCCTAAAAAAACTATATCTTATAGAGGAATGTGCCAGAGATAGGCTCTGTCCAATGCTGCTGCGTACAACACTTCATTATCAAACTAGTTTTTAAACAACTTGGTAGACTGATTAGCTTTCAACAAAGGGTTTTGAACACTGCTTGCTTTGCCTGTGGGACAAGGTGCATCGTTTGACTCTTCTCCTGATCAAAATGGATCAATAGTCTAAAAGGTATGCCTTAATGAATTAAAAGAGTATGTATGTTTAAAGAAAATCTAGAAAAGTATTCTCATCAAAATATAGTGAAAGACAGTGAAAGTATTCATTGTGCAGATTGGTCCATTTCAGAATAATATGATATGTTTTATAATGATTGATCATGAAAGTGTTCTCAAAGCTGGTGAAGGTGCAGCTAGTCTGAATGACTTTGTAGACTGCAGGGTAGCTTGTGGATTTACTCCAGGTGGAACTAAAGTCTGATTTAACACTTGGTTATATTTCACATCATTCATCCACATCTGTAAAGTAACTAAAGGTATTAAATACATGCAGTGGAGTAGAAGTACACCATTTACCTCTGAACTGTAGAGGAGTAGAAGTACACAGTAGCATAACATGGAAATACCGAAGTAATGAACAAGTACCTCAAAATTGTACTTAAGTACAGTACTTGAATACACATACTCAATGACTTAACAACACTGAACCTTATCCAATAAACTTAATAATACAACAAATAAACCTTTATATTTATAATCTTGTAGTGTCGAGCTACAGGAACTCAATGAGACGTTATATGTCTTTGCCCCACGAATGTAGAACAGAACACAGGTTACTGTGGGCCGTAAACAAGACACTTATTATACATCAATGTGCGTGACTCTCAAACACTCAGCTGAGGGTTTTAACAAAGAAATGAAATGTGTGAGAGGAAGCTTCTGCAATCACGGGGGTGATAACAGAGGGTGAGACAGAGAGTGGAGTGAGACAGAGGGTGGGGTGAGACAGGGTGAGACAGAGTGTGGGGTGATAACAGAGAGTGAGACAGGGTGAGACAGAGGGTGGGGTGATAACAGAGAGTGAGACAGGGTGGGGTGAGACAGACGGTGAGACAGAGAGTGGGGTGAGACAGAGGGTGGGGTGAGACAGAGGGTGGGGTGATAACAGAGAGTGAGACAGAGGGCGGGGTGAGACAGAGGGTGAGACAGAGAGTGAGACATAGGGTGATACAGAGAGTGGGGTGATACAGGGGGTGAGACAGAGGGTGAGACAGAGAGTGGGGTGAGGCAGAGAGTGGGGTGATACAGGGGGTGATACAGGGGGTGAGACAGAGGGTGAGACAGAGAGTGAGACAGAGGGTGAGACCGAGGGTGAGACAGAGGGTGGAGCAGAGATATCACAGAGAGAGAGAGAGACACTGAAACACATGAAGACTGTGGGCTATAACGCACGCACGCACGCACGCACACACACACACACACACACACACACACACACACACACACACACACACACACACACACACACACACACACACACACACACACACACACACACACACACACACTGCCAGCACGCTCAGGTCTGGACGGTGACCTCTGTGTTTGTAGGCTACCGGCCTTTAAACTAGGGGGTCATAAGACCCAAAGGTGAATGGTTGCACTGTTTGCAGGTGGTCAGAGGTGTAGTGTGTGCTGGCACTACGTATGGAGTCAGAAGGATCTATAGAGACTATATAACCAGCACGGCCCCCACACACAACAACACAGACTATAACACCTCATATACCAACTATGTGCAATATGTGCAATATATATATATATATGCCATTAAAAACTGTGCAATATATACCGGCTGCTAAATCCTCAGAACTGGTGTGTATTTTTGTAAAATGCGTAACTTTTTATTATAATTCCTTTTTTTAGTACTGTTTTTATGAATGCTTAGATCACATTAAGCTGTCTTTGGCTTGTTTGTGCTGTAACAATGCACATTTCCCCTCTGTGGCAGTGGCACTAAAGGCATTACCTGCTGCGGTGTGACACTGCGCACCTGATCTTTATACTAAAGGCTAACAGAACATCTCTGCTGCTGAGGCGCGCGATACAGCAGCAGAGATGCTTCTGATTGATTGATTGAAAATTCATTGATTGATTGATTGAAAATTGTATTAACAGATTGCAGAATGGGTACAATACAGTACAGCTCAATACACACAATTGTTAAGGGGATGCAGACCAGAGAAAGACTTTCGTCCCCCATTTTAATTCATCATAACATATATGACATACATGACATACAGATAGACAGTACTGTTACATCTAGACATTTATGACATACCAGATCTACAAATATACAGTACTGTTTGTGAGTACAAAAAGAGTCTAAAAAGAGAGTATATACATTGGGGGGGTGGGAAACTATTGTAGGGGGTTAGGTTTGGACATTTACAGGGGCCAGTTTCGAATTGCAGCCTCCCGTAGGTGCTCTTTTAGAGAGGTTTTGAAGGTGGGTAGTGATTCACATTCCTGTACAGCTGTGTGGGTAGGGCGTTCCACATTGTTGTGGCATAATTAAGAAACGTGTTTCGTCCCTTGTTTTTGAGCCAAATCTGGGTTTAACATGATTTGTGGAGCTCCCTCTGGTGTTATGATCATGGTATTCACTGACCTTTGGGAAGTATTTTTGACATGTACATGGGTACCATAGTGGTGTAGTGGATCTTGTAGACCAGGCCCATTGCAAGTTGCTGTACTCTGTCGTCTACTCTAAGCCATCATAGGTTGTCAAAGTGGGCAGAGGTGAGGTGGGTTCTAGATGAAAGGTCAAGCAGTAGTCTGACCAGTTTATTTTGCGATGTTTGAAGTTTAATTTTTAGCGCCTTGGAGGTGCTATGGTACCATGACGTGCAAGCATAGTCATAGTACCCTTGAATGAGGGCGCCTGCCAGAGTCTTCAGGGTGTTCTTGTTTACCAGAGAGGAGATCCGGTATAGGAATCTAGTTCTTTGATTGACTTTTTTGATTACATTGGATGCCATTTTGTCACAGGAGAGATTTGCCTCTAGTATGGAACCTATGTAATTTCATCTTTCCTTGTGACAATATTGTCACCCACTGTAACTGAGAAGCCGTCGGTCTTGCTGAGTTTGATTTTTTAACCGAAGAGAATGGACTCTGTTTTACCCAGGTGTAATGATAGTTTGTTATCGGCGAGCCAGGTGCAGATTCTGCAGAGTTCCGAGCTGAGGGTTTTTTCAACCTGCAACTTGTTCCTGTCAGAGACCAGCAGGGCTGAGTCGTCCACGAACAGGAACAAGTTGCAGTCACAAGCTGACGACATGTCATTTGCATAAATTAGGAACAGTAACAGTCCTAGTATGCTTCCTTGTGGAACACCACAGCTCACTGGGAGGGGGGGGGGGGGGGGGGTAGAGTACCGTTTACCTCCACCTCTCCACTCAACATGCACTGATGAACATGACAAGAGATTTCATGACAGTGAAGACAGCTGCTGATACTTTTGTTGAGTGGGCAAATGCAAAACTGGAGGTAGAAGAGGACTGTGAGCTTGAGTTGGAAACAACACTTCCACTGAAGAGGAACAGGAAAAGGAAGATGATGGCTGGCGAAATGGCAAGTGATGAGAGATTGACAGATGCAAACAGGGCCTATGAAGTAGAGGTCCATAACCAGGTCCTGGATACTGTCACAGACAGTATCAAACGACGCTTCATGACCCACGGCACTCTGTATACTGACTTGGCTGTCCATGATCTAAGAAACTTTCCCCAAGTGTGTTCAGCAGATGCTCTGCAAGATCTAAGCAAATGCTTGCTTAGGTTTGACAGCAGGACAACTGCTGCAAATTTGCAGTCTGAGTTGAAGTGTCTGGCAGCCCAGTGACTACGGCTTAAAATGTCTGCACTTGAAAAGTACAGAGTAAGACTTTGCTCTGGTTGTGAGGAAGAAGAGACAGAGGTTTTAAACAAACAGTGCAACTCTTGTAAAGAATGCTCAATATGTTGCTACCAACTTCTGAAACGCTACAACTTATTCACAGATGCCTATCAGCTCCTTGGTTTAGGATACAAGTTTCTTCTCACTCTGCCTGGGACACAGGTAGCTTGTGAGAGAAGTTTCTCTGTACTCAAGCACACCAAAAGCCGAATAAGGAGCACACAGTCACAAGAGGCGCATTCACACTGCGGTACTTTTCCCACAAAGGTTCATGCGAACTTAGTTCATGAGAACTCTTTTATCGCGTTCACACCAAAAAGAGCCGGTACTAAAATTAGTTCATGAGAACCTTTTTACCCCCTCGAAAGCGGCGAGAAAAGAGCTATATGTCTGATTGGCTGGGCGGATTGCAAACCACGCCCCGTAAAACTCCCAAAAAGTGTTGTGAAGCCGCCATTTTATTATCCTCGCATTAGCATTAGCATTAGCCCAGCGCAGAAACGCAGAGAGACTAACTTATGGCAACACAAAATAAAACATGGGAGCGGTGGAGATGAGGAGGTGTCGGCATTCTGGCAATTTACTCGGTAGCACTTTCTTACTTGGGGCGATAACATAATCGCCCCTCTGGTATTAGTTTTGAGGACGCTGATAGGCTACATTTTATGACACATGTTCATATCTTGAATCAGCAATTGGCTAACCTGCTACAGAGACCCGCCTCCTTGGGGCGATCTCCATCGCCCCAGCACAGTACTTCAGTTATACAGTGTACGAGGAAAAGTATATATTTTGCGCAAATTATTTTTAAATCATATTTTACACATATTTCTGGGTGCATTCCATATTTTAAACACACAAATATTGACAATGTATCTATTAGTATTATTATTAATAATAATGTTTATGTGTGGTTTAGGCAGGGCGGCGCCCTATCGCCCCCTATGGCCAGCTGCCACTGTATCAAATCCAGTCCAATCGAATAAATACTGCATACTGCAAGTTGTACACTTAAAAGTAAAGTATTTACCCCTGATGGAAGAAGCAGGAAATAATATTCACTACACTACACACAGATCTTAAATAAGGCTGTGTGTGTGTGTGTGTGCGTGCGCGTGCGCGCGCGTGCGTGCAGGAGTGGCTGGCCTCTCTGGGGATATCCTATAGTGAGTGTGACCCGCTGCAGCCCCGAGCCGTCCTTCCTGCCCCGCTCCAGATGTCCCCGGGTCCCCATCGATGACTCTCTGCGGGCCGACCTGCTGCCCTGGATCCCCCAGGCTCTAGTCTTCATCGGTCAGCACGCTCATTCAGGCTTCGCGTCGGGATCTTCGGGGCAGTTGAATGTTATGCACCCTCTACTCAAAAAAGAGAACGAAGCGAAAAATACAAACATCAAATTGTGTCAGGTGCGCGTGCATCATTTTGAAAGTGCTTCCACAGCAGTGACACACATCTGTGGATAACCATTTATACGAAAATGGTTAAAGCAGCCATCACTAAACGCCAGCAACACTGCATCTACTCCAGACAGTAGCAACAGGTCAGATGGGGACATCACGTGACTCTCCGTTGTGGACACTAGCTTACTCCCGCCTGACTCGCCGCCCTCGCCCCCGGAGCAGCAGTCTTCGTCGCCCCTAACTACACCGCCCCTCTGCGGCCCGCAGGTGCCAGGATACCCCGGCAAAACAGAGCCTGCCCAGGTATATCTAAACAAGTACCCGCCTGTACAGTGGGGTTAGGCGGTCATTTTGTAGCTTGTGGTATACAAATAGACAATGGCTAGAATATTCATGTGAAAATAGATCTGTCTCTTCATATTCTGCCATGCCTGTAGAAATGTTGGGTCAAACATAATGCATACAATAGCACAGATGCCTTCACCACGAATGGCTACAAAAAGATCTCATATCCCAATTTTATCAACAAGCTGATGTTGCAGCTGAAATGTTCTCCAGGTCACAAAGTCAACCTCACATGATGATGTGATCCAGTTTTCAAGCACAGTAAATATTCTCTTCCCAGAGTATATGATGGGACCAAAGTGATGATGTAGTACATGGTTTTAATAATACTTTTGCTTTTCAATGTTTGCCATTTCAAACCATGAGCTGGTTCAAATCATATTTGCCTTGATTTACAATATGTTCTCATTTGTGTTATCAGTACAGCTTTGAAGCTTTTGTGCTTTTCTTTGCCATAGTCCACTTTGGACTATATGAGATATTTCAGGATTGCACTTTTAACTCAATTTAAATGTTCTCACTTGCTTGGTTTCAAAACATAACAAATGCTATAATCTGTTCATTGAGGACCATCAATGCTATTTGTCATTGCTGTTGCCGGCCACTACTGCTCATGTAAACCTGCTGCTGCTGCGCCCCCTGTGATCTCAGAGGCACCCCGAGTCATTTTGTTCTGGAACCGGGCCTGTACACGGCCATATACTAAACACACTACAGAGCCCATTCCATGTCCTGTTATTGTTTACTTCCTGTCTGCCTTCTTCTGGTGACGTCCAGCGCTCCGTCTTTTAACCTCTTTTCCTTTCTCTTTCTTGATCCTCCGTAGCAACCTTCATTCTAGTCCTTGACAGTGGTCTGTACTGCAGTATTAACAACGTGTCACATGTTAAGAAGTTACAATCAGAATCGAGTATTCAACTAAGCCGTGTAATACAAGTTGTTAGGAGCCTTAAGGGCCTACACAGTTGTTATGCTATACCACATCGCCCTTCACTGGATGTATAATGAGCTGCACTAAACTACATGTTAGCATTTAAAATACCTAGCCATTCTTTTTTACAGTTATTTTGGTGAAAGTAACTCAAAAATACTGCAACTCATTACATTTCAGAGACAGTAATATTGTAATGTAACTTATTACTTTCAAAAGAGAGTAATATGTAATATATTACATTTTGGAAGTAACTTGCCCAACACTGCTGGTGACCCAAGTGGTGCAGTTTGGACCTGAGACACGTGCAATAGTAATAATGGAATAGAGTAGAGAATAGATGTGTGTGTCGCTTTTGATGTTGGATAATGGTGTGTGTGTGTGTGTGTGTGTGTGTGTGTGTGTGTGTGTGTGTGTGTGTGTGTGTGTGTGTGTGTGTGTGTGTGTGTGTGTGTGTGTGTGTGTGTGTGTGTGCCTAATGTGAAACGTGTATTGAGTCCTCACCACAAGGGATTTATTTTCAGTTCTGAGAATAAAGTCAGAATTGTTTTGCTCAGATTTAAATAAATATTTAACATGTGGCCCTAATCCTTTTCCATAATTAGAAACGCATTTGACAGTGACATGTTGTCTCCATCCGTGTGGGTAGCATTTGTTTTACATTAGAAGGCTCCAGTACATTATCTAATTGTGCTAAACAATAACTTCAACAATTCCTTTATTTGTCCCACGATGGGGACATTTACATTGTTACAGCAAAGTATAGATTGAAACGAAGAAGGTCAAGAAGTAGGACACTATTATATAAAGGCATGCATATAGTATTCAAAACAAAAATGATTACAATTTACAGAAGTACACATTCAGGAAGATAAGTAATACAAATGAAAATAATACACACACACTGAGCCAGAGAGCATTGAAAGGATGTTCAGAACTGTCGTCCTGCTTTCTGCAGGGCGACAGCAGCAGTCCGTTGGATTCACAGTCAAATATAATGAATTGACCCAAAGTCACACAAAGAAAGTGTCAGTGTTCATAGAAACGTCTCTAACCAGCTGTGCAGTTTCACCCATTAGTTTATGCAATGTAGAGTCCGTATCACTCGTCCACATGGATCTCCAAACAGAACGTTTCTCTCTTCTCTCTGAAACTGAGAAGAGTTTCATGAAGACAAAGATTGACAAAGTTGACATTGAAACACACATCAATATGAAAATAAAGAAAATAAAAATAGAATATTTTAGTGGTAATATTAAAGTGTTCAGTGTTCAGTTCCCTGCCATTACTTGTTTCTAGGCTAATGTTTTCAGATCAAAGCCTTCCAAAATGTAACTGTGGGCTGTGCTCTGCTCTGTGGCCATTCACATGTTGAGTTCTGAAGAGGATACGTCTAACCACACTGTGGATCATTGTTGAATATCATGACTGTGTGAGCCCTGCAGACCAGAGGCCCTAACCACTTCCTGTCTCTTTATCAGGTTTGTGAAAGAGCGCCGGCCCTCCATTTCCCCCAACTTCAACTTCCTGGGTCAGCTGCAGCACTTCCAGCGCACTCTGAGCCAGCAGCAGCCGGACCCTCATCTGCCCTCAGCAGAGGAGCAGGGGCCACACAGAGACTCAGCAGAGGAGCAGGTGCCACACAGAGACTCAGCAGAGGAGCAGGGGCCACACAGAGACTCAGCAGAGGAGCAGGGGCCACACAGAGACTCAGCAGAGGAGCAGGGGCCACACACTCAGATCTGTCAGAGACACTTTTAATTTTACTCTTAATCAAACTCAGCAGCAAGTCCACAGGCCAGGCGAGGGTCCATCTGTAAGCCCCTGTGAGCCTGTCACACCTGCAGTAAAGCCCACAACACTACAACTCCCAGCAGCCTCTGCTTCTCTATTAGAGAAACGCAAAAGCCTCACCCTCCGTCTCACCCCTTTGGGCTCCACAGCAAGTTGCAGCCAGCAAGCAAAGTGCAGCTCCACACCTCAAACTTTCCACAGCAGTGAGCTGGGTACCACACGGCCCCCCAGGCACAGGGAGCAGCCCCCCCCCCCCCTCAATGTTCAGTACATCAGAGATGAAGGAGCAGGGGCTGCTGACCCCCTTCAGCCTCACCCTCAACAAGCTGCTGGGCTGGGGGAGAGGATCCTGCTGGGGGGGCTGTTTGTCCCCCCAGCCTGCGCTGCCGTACAGGTGCTGAGGGGGTTGTTTCTGTTTGTCAGCATGTGTGTCAGATGAAAGCAAACCACCTGCAGGAGATCTGAGAGAGCTCCTGTCTCCTATTTATTTATTGCAGAACTGAAAATAAGGATTATACTAATAATCAACACCTACACAATTGCATCGTGTTGGCAAAAATGTGACTTTTATAAGATTCATTTATTTAAAAAGACTTGTTGCCCACTTGCGTGAGATGTGTTTACTGATGATGATTAAATGATATGTCCAACGTGTCTCATCTCCTTCTTATCAGTGCGGTTTAGAGCGGCACTTCCCAAGATAGATATCTAGTTTGTAGGCATCATATTACTCATCACAATCATTACACCAGAAATACAAAAGTATTGACAACTTAAAGCAAGTATAAGCAATAAAATACTACCTCTGTTCTAAAGCTTTACTTAAGAAGCCATATCTGGGCAGTGTTCTCTCAGAATCTCCCTTTCCCCTCACATTCCACAGAACACCTGCGGGAGGAGGAAAGGCACATGTATTGTGCAGGCAGGAGTGCAAAAGCAAGGATGTGGTGAGGGTGGAGCCATGCAGACTTGCTGGTAAAATGGCCGGCAGAATTTTTATGTGGTGCAATCTATCGGCCTGCAAAAAGCTCTACAGTGGGCCTAATGCCAGCTGAAAGAAGGGTCCAGATATCAAGCAGGTACAATGCAGCACACCAGGGGCTGGCTGGGGGGGGGGTCAGTTTGATTGAGAATATAGTGTAATCACTAATGAATGATTTCAACTAACACTACAAAGGTTTTGGATGTGGAAACCCCTTCATTGTTTTCGCTGATATTGTGCATACACTCCATGTTCCTAAATGATAACGGACTGTACACAGAGATTACAGTAAACATTTAGTGTCTACTGTAATCTGAAGCATAGCAGACCGGAGGGAACGTGGTATGGCAAGCAGTGAGGGTTTTATTGGTTCTATGGGGGACAAAGTTTAACAGTGCAGTGGAGATGTAAGTCTGTTTGTTTTTGACTTTCATCTTGAGTATTATATTTTCTTTACGAATGAAAGTGATTTACCAAACCGGTTGTATTCCATCAGCTTAATGTTGCCATATCATTAATAACTCATGCTATTATTTTATTAGCAGTCCATAACAAAAGTTACATTCATCACATTATTGTCATTATAATTGCAGCATTCATTCTGTTTACTGTGTCAATGTCATTGTTTGTATGGATATTGTGCTTGCAGTCAGACATGTAGCTGCACGCCGCGGCTGCGAGACTGCAGCCTGTTGGCGGGGGGCCAGAGGGAGGTATGTGCTGCCTCAGGGCAGCTTTCTCCAGCACCGAGGGCTGTACACGGTTACAGATAACATGTAATAGTCACTATAACTTTCACGGTTTACCATGAAGAAGTGGTTTCTCATTCTCAACTTACATTGTGTGTTCCAGCTCAAACATTACTGAAACGTTTGATGGTAAACTAAGGAGACAACATCTGTTTATTTAAATAATGTAATAATTATTATGGATAATATAATGACAGTAAATATTTCGGGCCTCGTGCTGCTTTTCAATGCGCGGGCCAGTCGGTTAAAATTATGTCACGGACACTCCACATGACCAAATAAGGAAACTGACACATGATGGTGGAATTCGTACCGATCAGATTTCACTAAGAAGAAAGCTAAAGTGTGTGAAGTAGCGGACTAGTGTGTGTGTGTGTTGTGTGTGTGTGTTGTGTGGTGTGTGTGTGTGTGTGTGTGTGTGTGTGTGTGTGTGTGTGCTGTGTTGTGCGCGCATAAGTTTCTCGAGGAAAAAGAAAAGAGAAGCAGTCCCGCCTCCAGAAGAAGCTGGAGGTCGAGCAGAGAAGCAGCTCCACGGATCTGTTCAGCCCAAAACCTGAAGCTAAAGCTCGGTTATTTTAGTCTTTACTTCGGCGGAGCGGCGGTGGACTCAGGGACTTTGTGGCCAGGACTGATAGGACATGAGCTTCAGGTAGGAGGAGTTCCATTTTGTCGCTAAAGTCGTCCATGCCGCGCTCCTCTGCTCACATTCCGTGAAGAGGCGGATCTACTTTACTTTGGATTGTTTGTACTGCTGGCGGTTTGATCGGAACAGGGCCGGACCAGAGGGCAGGATGAGTGCAGAAGAAGAACGATTCAAACTGGTTGTGGTGGGTGGGGGCGGGGTGGGGAAGAGCGCCCTCACCATCCAGTTCATCCAGGTATGAAACATCTGTAACATCTGTCCTCTGTGTGTGCCATGTTTAAGTCTTTGTTGAGGGCCTACCGCCAGTCTGCTCTGCATCAGTGGTGAAAGTAACAAACTGCACTCAAGCACTATTTACATATTCTTTAAATTAGACATCAACTTTATCTGCTGCAAAATGTAAAAGACTGAACATCCATTTTTAAATCAAATGACATTTTGCATACTACTTCCTGAACTTTTAAGTATCAAGATGTGATGCTCATACATACCTCATGTAGGCCTACCACGTTTGTACACTAAAGTGTTATTACTTTCACTTCAATACGAGATTTAGCCTTTTGGCAACATTGTTTTTTATTTACATCCTATAACAGCTTTCCACCTCACCTAATACAGTTATGTGCAATCTGTCGACATACTACATTTAATTAAGTAAACGTTTCAGCTCAGTGAAAGGAACATCCTCTGAAAGTTGCTCTGTTAAAGTATTTCAATGAAGTAATCCTCACACAGAGATGCTCCTGTGAGGGCTCTGTAGCTCTGGCTCACTTTGATTCACACATTGACTGTTAATCACATCAACCTGTGTGACTTTGATTGGCTGCTCGTATCGCCTCACCACAACACGAAGAGGACCATGACCCTTTGTACCAGCTACGGGCAAGGCCAGTAGAAACCTCAGAGATATGAAGTGGTTCATGGGAATTCTGTCTTTTCACTGAGCCAGATCATTTGGCTCAGTGATGAGATGCAGACCGTTCTGCTCTCACTCCCACTTCTGCCAAATTTGTTCACCTATGGTCAATATGTGTGCGCACATGTGCCTTTGTGTTCTGTTTTAACAGTGAAGGAACTTTTTTTATCCCCAACACACGCATTCGCGAATTGTTATTTTGTATTAATTACAAATGTCATATACTTCATCGTGCTGCTAGTCAATGAATCTGTATTTGCCCGGGCAGCCATTGCTCCAAAGAGCCACGTTTACCCAGTGACTGGCAAATGCAAGTAAACATACATTACATTAAATAGAAGTTGTTCTTACAAGCCAAAAATCAACTAAAGAACAAACTAGAACTTAGGTAAACCGTTGTATGAGTGAATAAAAGCAGACGTTGCCACCGTGAGGTCGTCCTTTGGTTTTGTTGGACTTGGCATTTTGTCAGAACAGGAGGGTTAACTGGAGCAACTCACGTGAACAAGACACATTTTAGTAGACCAAGATGTTACTATTCTCTTTCCCTGTTAAAGATTTGAACTTGTAGGACAAAAACACAGACAATTCCAGACCGGACTGAAACGTGGTATTGACTTGTCAATCACAAAGTAGACCCACCCTAAAGCATACCAACGCTATCATCTCTTTTACTGCAAATGGGACCATGATTTACAAAATAAACATCATGCTGTATTGGAGATTCTTCTCATCGGCACACGGTCATTATAAATCATGTTATACCAGTATCATTAGGATTCTCCTTGAACATAATATACTTGTTCATTAGCAATTACTAATGTCCAATCTCCAACTGTCACTATGGAGCCAGGTACTTGTTGAAGTATTGAGCAGCATAAACAGAAGTACTTTGTTATTAACATTGAGTGTATCCCACAGTCCTACTTTGTGTCAGACTACGACCCCACCATCGAGGACTCCTACACCAAGATCTGCACCGTTGGGGGGAAGGAGACCCGGCTGGACAGTAAGGCTCGTACTTCTTAATGTTTATCAGAGTGTGTGTACGGCTTTGTTTAAAACACTGAGGGTGTGTTGCACTGTGATATGACACAGTGTTTGCTCTCTGGAGCTTTAATCCCCTTGTTAGGACTTATGCCAGTGTGCAGGAAGCCAGGCTGGTGTTGGCTCACACTGCTGTCTCCCTACACACACATGTGAATCATCCTGTGTACAGCTACTGTTTCCAGGCTGTTCTTCAGACCCTTGGTTTACTGCACTGCGGATTGAGGTCCACTGTGAGAACCCTCCGGATGTTCTCCTTCTTCTTTACAAACATTACTGTCCACTCAAAGTAAAGTTAAGCTTCTCTGCTGAACGGAAGTATTATAAACCATCTTTAAAAGCACTTAGATTAGTTATCTGCTACACAATATGTCTCAGAGTGATTTGTGCACAGATGTAGCAGGGGTGGTGTTCAGGGTGACACACACACACATGCTCTGTCAGGAGCTCCGCAGGAACATGTTAAGGTCCAGTTCCTGCCTCATCACATCAGCTGCTTTAAAGGAAAACTTCAAAGACTTTGACAATTATTAAGATGAAATTAAAACATAACTTCCCAAATTTTGTCTCTGTATCTTTATAAGGTATCTCAATGACTGAGTTTGGTGCGTAAACAACATGATATTATCAGTATTTTTGTCTTTATGAATGGAATTAATTTCCATTAGTTCTTTGTAAATGTTTCTAAGTAAACAATTACATATGTCATTTCTATCAACCATCTTTTAATAAGTAAATAGACTTAAAAACTGTAAACCAATTCAGTATTGGAACTATGTACGCAGTAACAGCAGCTGTTAAACTTCCAGCTGGTTTCTGACAGAGGTTTATCAGAACACCTGCTCAGCTCTGTCACGTGAATCTTCTGATGGAAGAAGCTTACACTGGAACTAAGGTGAAGCAGTGTGCTGCCCTGCCCCCTCCTACATGAGTCACCTCACACGCAGCACACCCTGTGATGACGCTCTTCTGTGTGAATATCAAATATGACCAACAGTCCGGTATAGTATTGTCACATGCATTCAAATATTCAAAAATCGATTCATGCGTCATCCTCAAGTCCTGTTTGGATTTGTGTTGGGTTGGTATTGAATCCCAGCTTCAAACTAACACTAACCAGCTCAACACAACTTCTCCCAGCATGCAGTACACTTACATGCACCACAGGGACTGTTTTTACAGCTGATAGCCCATAATTACCTGTTTCTCTGATAAAATAACGAATTATACATAATATATATATATATAAGTGTTCTATTTTAAAAAGAAGATCATAACCTGCAGTTTATGTACACCTGACCTCACAAACACCGTATTTTGCCTCTCTTCTTCTATGTGTTTGCAGTCAAATTGTGAGAGAAGCCTTTCCTTTACCTCAGTGTAAAACTGTTACCTGATTTTATTTTTGATTTAATAAAGTGTTGAAAGTTCAAAACATTTAAGCACTTCAACAAATTATGACATAAGTTGTAAAATGCTTCATAAGCACCGTAACCACATGATCTGCATTTCTTGTATCATGTTGTTTCCGTGAACGGCCGAATGTTGTGTCACAGTAAGGTTGCAGTCGAATTGTTCAAAAATCAGCTCCTATCGTCTTTTCCTATCCACTATCCCTTGACCTCTGAGTGAAAGGTCACGGGGTTAAGGGATAGTGGATAGGAGAATTCAAAAGGATTTAGGAGAAGAGACTGCGGTACTTTAGAGAATCGACTGCACTTCACTATCCGACGTGTTTATGATGCGCCAGCGGACGTCATTTTGTGCGTCTGCTGCTGTGGGGAAACTATGGGAACTACAGTTTTCTATACAGCGGACTACAACATGGATGTTTAATAAGAAGGAGGGACTACTGTAGAGACTCTGCACCGTGCTCTGATGCTGTTGCTTCACGCTTTATGAACGTGGACAACAGACAAGAGGAACATGTTCTCTTCATTAGGTTGGAACTGAAATAAAAAAGTAAAGTGAAACTTATTGTTATCACTCCCCCCCTCCGTTCCTCACGTATTAATCCACATGACGCCCAATACGAATGACTGTATGAAGATATTCCAAAATAAATACAAATGTATTTATTATTAACTTGTTAGGCCTTAACCCATCACTGTGTATATCACCATTCAAACATGTTTAAAAGTTGAAGAAACCCCCAACATGTCAGTAAACACGGTGAAATGTTGACTTTATTTGATCAGTTCATATTTCTCCTTTGATTATTATAGTGTTGAACATTAAAAACAAAGCACCTAAGCAAGTTGCTGCATACGCTCTAAAATGCTGAATAAGCAACTTAACTTCCATGATAATTTTTTCGCCCACGATCGGTTGTTCCGTGACGGACGGCCGAATGTTGTGTAACCGTGAATGTTGCGACCACAAGGTATTGTGGGACAGCATGATCTCCTTCCCTTTTCGTAAAGGATGATCCAGTGTGTCCTAAAGGAGAGTCCATTTCAGAATAATATCTATGATTGTTTTATAATGATTGATCATGAAAGTGTTCTCAAAGCTGGTGAAGGTGCAGCTAGTCTGAATGACTTTGTAGACTGCAGGGTAGCTTGTGGATTTACTCCAGGTGGAACTAAAGTCTGATTTAACACTTGGTTATATTTCACATCATTCATCCACATCTGTAAGTAATAAAGGTATTAATAACATGCAGTGGAGTAGAAGTACACCACTTTACCTCTGAACTGTAGAGGAGTAGAAGTACACAGTAGCATAACATGGAAATACCGAAGTAATGAACAAGTACCTCAAAATTGTACTAAGTACAGTACTTGAATACAATACTCAATGACTTAACAACACTGAACCTTATCCAATAAACTTAATAATACACAAATAAACCTTTATATTTATACTCTTGTAGTGTCGAGCTACAGGAACTCAATGAGACGTTATATGTCTTTGCCCACGAATGTAGAACAGAACACAGGTTACTGTGGGCCGTAAAACAAGACACTTATTATACATCAATGTGCGTGACTCTCAAACACTCAGTGAGGGTTTTTAACAAAGAAATGAAATGTGTGAGAGGAAGCTTCTGCAATCACGGGGGTGATAACAGAGGTGAGACAGAGAGTGGAGTGAGACAGAGGGTGGGGTGAGAACAGGGTGAGACAGAGTGTGGGGTTGATAACAGAGAGTGAGACAGGGTGAGACAGAGGGTGGGGTGATAACAGAGAGTGAGACAGGGTGGGGTGAGACAGACGGTGAGACAGAGAGTGGGTGAGACAGAGGGTGGGTGAAGACGAGGGTGGGGTGATGGGTGATACAGAGAGTGAGACAGAGGCGGGTGAGACAGAGGGTGCAGACAGAGAGTGAGACATAGGGTGATTACAGAGAGTGGGGTGATACAGGGGGTGAGACAGAGGGTGAGACAGAGGTGGGGTGAGGCAGAGAGTGGGGTGATACAGGGGGTGATACAGGGGGTGAGACAGAGGGTGAGACAGAGGGTGAGACAGAGGGTGAGAGGAGGGTGAGACAGAGGGTGGAGCAGAGATATCACAGAGAGAGAGAGAGACACTTGAAACACATGAAGACTGTGGGCTATAACGCACGCACGCACGCCGCACACACACCACACACACACACACACACCACACACACACACACACACACACACACACACACACAACACACACACACACACACACACACACCACACACACACACACTGCCAGCACGCTCAGGTCTGGACGGTGACCTCTGGGTTTGTAGGCTACCGGCCTTTAACTAGGGGGTCATAAGACCCAAAGGTGAATGGTTGCACTGTTTGCAGGTGGTCAGAGGTGTAGTGTGTGCTGGCACTACGTATGGAGTCAGAAGGATCTATAGAGACTATATAACCAGCACGGCCCCCACACACAACAACACAGACTATAACACCTCATATACCAACTATGTGCAATATGTGCAATATATATATATATATGCCATTAAAAACTGTGCAATATATACCGGCTGCTAAATCCTCAGAACTGGTGTGTATTTTTGTAAAATGCGTAACTTTTTATTATAATTCCTTTTTTTAGTACTGTTTTTATGAATGCTTAGATCACATTAAGCTGTCTTTGGCTTGTTTGTGCTGTAACAATGCACATTTCCCCTCTGTGGCAGTGGCACTAAAGGCATTACCTGCTGCGGTGTGACACTGCGCACCTGATCTTTATACTAAAGGCTAACAGAACATCTCTGCTGCTGAGGCGCGCGATACAGCAGCAGAGATGCTTCTGATTGATTGATTGAAAATTCATTGATTGATTGATTGAAAATTGTATTAACAGATTGCAGAATGGGTACAATACAGTACAGCTCAATACACACAATTGTTAAGGGGATGCAGACCAGAGAAAGACTTTCGTCCCCCATTTTAATTCATCATAACATATATGACATACATGACATACAGATAGACAGTACTGTTACATCTAGACATTTATGACATACCAGATCTACAAATATACAGTACTGTTTGTGAGTACAAAAGAGTCTAAAAGAGAGTATATACATTGGGGGGGTGGGAAACTATTGTAGGGGGTTAGGTTTGGACATTTACAGGGGCCAGTTTCGAATTGCAGCCTCCCGTAGGTGCTCTTTTAGAGAGGTTTTGAAGGTGGGTAGTGATTCACATTCCTGTACAGCTGTGTGGGTAGGGCGTTCCACATTGTTGTGGCATAATTAAGAAACGTGTTTCGTCCCTGTTTTTGAGCCAATCTGGGTTTAACATGATTTGTGGAGCTCCCTCTGGTGTTATGATCATGGTATTCACTGACCTTTGGGAAGTATTTTTGACATGTACATGGGTTACCATAGTGGTGTAGTGGATCTTGTAGACCAGGCCCATTGCAAGTTGCTGTACTCTGTCGTCTACTCTAAGCCATCATTAGGTTGTCAAAGTGGGCAGAGGTGAGGTGGGTTCTAGATGAAAGGTCAAGCAGTAGTCTGACCAGTTTATTTTGTGATGTTTGTAATGTTTATTTTAGCGCCTTGAGGTGCTATGGTACCATGACGTGCAAGCATAGTCATAGTACCCTTGAATGAGGGCGCCTGCCAGAGTCTTCAGGGTGTTCTTGTTTACCAGAGAGGAGATCCGGTATAGGAATCTAGTTCTTTGATTGACTTTTTTGATTACATTGGATGCCATTTTGTCACAGGAGAGATTTGCCTCTAGTATGGAACCTATGTAATTTCATCTTTCCTTGTGACAATATTGTCACCCACTGTAACTGAGAAGCCGTCGGTCTTGCTGAGTTTGATTTTTTAACCGAAGAGAATGGACTCTGTTTTACCCAGGTGTAATGATAGTTTGTTATCGGCGAGCCAGGTGCAGATTCTGCAGAGTTCCGAGCTGAGGGTTTTTTCAACCTGCAACTTGTCCTGTCAGAGACCAGCAGGGCTGAGTCGTCCACGAACAGGAACAAGTTGCAGTCACAAGCTGACGACATGTCATTTGCATAAATTAGGAACAGTAACAGTCCTAGTATGCTTCCTTGTGGAACACCACAGCTCACTGGGAGGGGGGGGGGGGGGGGGGGTAGGTAGAGGACCGTTTACCTCCACCTCTCCACTCAACATGCACTGATGAACATGACAAGAGATTTCATGACAGTGAAGACAGCTGCTGATACTTTTGTTGAGTGGGCAAATGCAAAACTGGAGGTAGAAGAGGACTGTGAGCTTGAGTTGGAAACAACACTTCCACTGAAGAGGAACAGGAAAAGGAAGATGATGGCTGGCGAAATGGCAAGTGATGAGAGATTGACAGATGCAAACAGGGCCTATGAAGTAGAGGTCCATAACCAGGTCCTGGATACTGTCACAGACAGTATCAAACGACGCTTCATGACCCACGGCACTCTGTATACTGACTTGGCTGTCCATGATCTAAGAAACTTTCCCCAAGTGTGTTCAGCAGATGCTCTGCAAGATCTAAGCAAATGCTTGCTTAGGTTTGACAGCAGGACAACTGCTGCAAATTTGCAGTCTGAGTTGAAGTGTCTGGCAGCCCAGTGACCACGGCTTAAATGTCTGCACTTGAAAGTACAGAGTAAGACTTTGCTCTGGTTGTGAGGAAGAAGAGACAGAGGTTTTAAACAAACAGTGCAACTCTTGTAAAGAATGCTCAATATGTTGCTACCAACTCTGAAACGCTACAACTTATTCACAGATGCCTATCAGCTCCTTGGTTTAGGATACAAGTTTCTTCTCACTCTGCCTGGGACACAGGTAGCTTGTGAGAGAAGTTTCTCTGTACTCAAGCACACCAAAAGCCGAATAAGGAGCACACAGTCACAAGAGGCGCATTCACACTGCGGTACTTTTCCCACAAAGGTTCATGCGAACTTAGTTCATGAGAACTCTTTTATCGCGTTCACACCAAAAAAGAGCCGGTACTAAAATTAGTTCATTGAGAACCTTTTTACCCCCTCGAAAGCGGCGAGAAAAGAGCTATATGTCTGATTGGCTGGGCGGATTGCAAACCACGCCCCGTAAAACTCCCAAAAGTGTTGTGAAGCCGCCATTTTATTATCCTCGCATTAGCATTAGCATTAGCATTAGCCCAGCGCAGAAACGCAGAGAGACTAACTTATGGCAACACAAAATAAAACATGGGAGCGGTGGAGATGAGGAGGTGTCGGCATTCTGGCAATTTACTCGGTAGCACTTTCTTACTTGGGCGATAACATAATCGCCCCTTGGTATTAGTTTTGAGGACGCTGATAGGCTACATTTTATGACACATGTTCATATCTTGAATCAGCAATTGGCTAACCTGCTACAGAGACCCGCCTCCTTGGGGCGATCTCCATCGCCCCAGCACAGTACTTCAGTTATACAGTGTACGAGGGAAAAGTATATATTTTGCGCAAATTATTTTTAAATCATATTTTACACATATTTCTGGGTGCATTCCATATTTTAAACACACAAATATTGACAATGTATCTATTAGTATTATTATTAATAATAATGTTTATGTGTGGTTTAGGCAGGGCGGCCGCCCTATCGCCCCCTATGGCCAGCTGGCACTGTATCAAATCCAGTCCAATCGAATAAATACTGCATACTGCAAGTTGTACACTTAAAAGTAAAGTATTTACCCCTGATGGAAGAAGCAGGAAATAATATTCACTACACTACACACAGATCTTAAATAAGGCTGTGTGTGTGTGTGTGTGCGTGCAGCGTGCGCGCGCGTGCGTGCAGGAGTGGCTGGCCTCTCTGGGGATATCCTATAGTGAGTGTGACCCGCTGCAGCCCCGAGCCGTCCTTCCTGCCCCGCTCCAGATGTCCCCGGGTCCCCATCGATGACTCTCTGCGGGCCGACCTGCTGCCCTGGATCCCCAGGCTCTAGTCTTCATCGGTCAGCACGCTCATTCAGGCTTCGCGTCGGGATCTTCGGGGCAGTTGAATGTTATGCACCCTCTACTCAAAAAAGAGAACGAAGCGAAAAATACAACATCAAATTGTGTCAGGTGCGCGTGCATCATTTTGAAAGTGCTTCCACAGCAGTGACACACATCTGTGGATAACCATTTATACGAAAATGGTTAAAGCAGCCATCACTAAACGCCAGCAACACTGCATCTACTCCAGACAGTAGCAACAGGTCAGATGGGGACATCACGTGACTCTCCGTTGTGGACACTAGCTTACTCCCGCCTGACTCGCCGCCCTCGCCCCCGGAGCAGCAGTCTTCGTCGCCCCTAACTACACCGCCCCTCTGCGGCCCGCAGGTGCCAGGATACCCCGGCAAAACAGAGCCTGCCCAGGTATATCTAAACAAGTACCCGCCTGTACAGTGGGGTTAGGCGGTCATTTTGTAGCTTGTGGTATACAAATAGACAATGGCTAGAATATTCATGTGAAAATAGATCTGTCTCTTCATATTCTGCCATGCCTGTAGAAATGTTGGGTCAAACATAATGCATACAATAGCACAGATGCCTTCACCACGAATGGCTACAAAAAGATCTCATATCCCAATTTATCAACAAGCTGATGTTGCAGCTGAAATGTTCTCCAGGTCACAAAGTCAACCTCACATGATGATGTGATCCAGTTTTCAAGCACAGTAAATATTCTCTTCCCAGAGTATATGATGGGACCAAAGTGATGATGTAGTACATGGTTTTAATAATACTTTTGCTTTTCAATGTTTGCCATTTCAAACCATGAGCTGGTTCAAATCATATTTGCCTTGATTTACAATATGTTCTCATTTGTGTTATCAGTACAGCTTTGAAGCTTTTGTGCTTTTCTTTGCCATAGTCCACTTTGGACTATATGAGATATTTCAGGATTGCACTTTTAACTCAATTTAAATGTTCTCACTTGCTTGGTTTCAAAACATAACAAATGCTATAATCTGTTCATTGAGGACCATCAATGCTATTTGTCATTGCTGTTGCCGGCCACTACTGCTCATGTAAACCTGCTGCTGCTGCGCCCCCTGTGATCTCAGAGGCACCCCGAGTCATTTTGTTCTGGAACCGGGCCTGTACACGGCCATATACTAAACACACTACAGAGCCCATTCCATGTCCTGTTATTGTTTACTTCCTGTCTGCCTTCTTCTGGTGACGTCCAGCGCTCCGTCTTTTAACCTCTTTTCCTTTCTCTTTCTTGATCCTCCGTAGCAACCTTCATTCTAGTCCTTGACAGTGGTCTGTACTGCAGTATTAACAACGTGTCACATGTTAAGAAGTTACAATCAGAATCGAGTATTCAACTAAGCCGTGTAATACAAGTTGTTAGGAGCCTTAAGGGCCTACACAGTTGTTATGCTATACCACATCGCCCTTCACTGGATGTATAATGAGCTGCACTAAACTACATGTTAGCATTTAAAATACCTAGCCATTCTTTTTACAGTTATTTTGGTGAAAGTAACTCAAAAATACTGCAACTCATTACATTTCAGAGACAGTAATATTGTAATGTAACTTATTACTTTCAAAAGAGAGTAATATGTAATATATTACATTTTGGAAGTAACTTGCCCAACACTGCTGGTGACCCAAGTGGTGCAGTTTGGACCTGAGACACGTGCAATAGTAATAATGGAATAGAGTAGAGAATAGATGTGTGTGTCGCTTTTGATGTTGGATAATGTGTGTGTGTGTGTGTGTGTGTGTGTGTGTGTGTGTGTGTGTGTGTGTGTGTGTGTGTGTGTGTGTGTGTGTGTGTGTGTGTGTGTGTGTGTGTGCCTAATGTGAAACGTGTATTGAGTCCTCACCACAAGGGATTTATTTTCAGTTCTGAGAATAAAGTCAGAATTGTTTTCCTCAGATTTAAATAAATATTTAACATGTGGCCCTAATCCTTTTCCATAATTAGAAACGCATTTGACAGTGACATGTTGTCTCCATCCGTGTGGGTAGCATTTGTTTTACATTAGAAGGCTCCAGTACATTATCTAATTGTGCTAAACAATAACTTCAACAATTCCTTTATTTGTCCCACGATGGGGACATTTACATTGTTACAGCAAAGTATAGATTGAAACGAAGAAGGTCAAGAAGTAGGACACTATTATATAAAAGGCATGCATATAGTATTCAAAACAAAAATGATTACAATTTACAGAAGTACACATTCAGGAAGATAAGTAATACAAATGAAAATAATACACACACACTGAGCCAGAGAGCATTGAAAGGATGTTCAGAACTGTCGTCCTGCTTTCTGCAGGGCGACAGCAGCAGTCCGTTTGGATTCACAGTCAAATATAATGAATTGACCCAAAGTCACACAAAGAAAGTGTCAGTGTTCATAGAAACGTCTCTAACCAGCTGTGCAGTTTCACCCATTAGTTTATGCAATGTAGAGTCCGTATCACTCGTCCACATGGATCTCCAAACAGAACGTTTCTCTCTTCTCTCTGAAACTGAGAAGAGTTTCATGAAGACAAAGATTGACAAAGTTGACATTGAAACACACATCAATATGAAAATAAAGAAAATAAAAATAGAATATTTTAGTGGTAATATTAAAGTGTTCAGTGTTCAGTTCCCTGCCATTACTTGTTTCTAGGCTAATGTTTTCAGATCAAAGCCTTCCAAAATGTAACTGTGGGCTGTGCTCTGCTCTGTGGCCATTCACATGTTGAGTTCTGAAGAGGATACGTCTAACCACACTGTGGATCATTGTTGAATATCATGACTGTGTGAGCCCTGCAGACCAGAGGCCCTAACCACTTCCTGTCTCTTTATCAGGTTTGTGAAAGAGCGCCGGCCCTCCATTTCCCCCAACTTCAACTTCCTGGGTCAGCTGCAGCACTTCCAGCGCACTCTGAGCCAGCAGCAGCCGGACCCTCATCTGCCCTCAGCAGAGGAGCAGGGGCCACACAGAGACTCAGCAGAGGAGCAGGTGCCACACAGAGACTCAGCAGAGGAGCAGGGGCCACACAGAGACTCAGCAGAGGAGCAGGGGCCACACAGAGACTCAGCAGAGGAGCAGGGGCCACACACTCAGATCTGTCAGAGACACTTTTAATTTTACTCTTAATCAAACTCAGCAGCAAGTCCACAGGCCAGGCGAGGGTCCATCTGTAAGCCCCTGTGAGCCTGTCCACACCTGCAGTAAAGCCCACAACACTACAACTCCCAGCAGCCTCTGCTTCTCTATTAGAGAAACGCAAAAGCCTCACCCTCCGTCTCACCCCTTTGGGCTCCACAGCAAGTTGCAGCCAGCAAGCAAAGTGCAGCTCCACACCTCAAACTTTCCACAGCAGTGAGCTGGGTACCACACGGCCCCCCAGGCACAGGGAGCAGCCCCCCCCCCCCCCTCAATGTTCAGTACATCAGAGATGAAGGAGCAGGGGCTGCTGACCCCCTTCAGCCTCACCCTCAACAAGCTGCTGGGCTGGGGGAGAGGATCCTGCTGGGGGGGCTGTTTGTCCCCCCAGCCTGCGCTGCCGTACAGGTGCTGAGGGGGTTGTTTCTGTTTGTCAGCATGTGTGTCAGATGAAAGCAAACCACCTGCAGGAGATCTGAGAGAGCTCCTGTCTCCTATTTATTTATTGCAGAACTGAAAATAAGGATTATACTAATAATCAACACCTACACAATTGCATCGTGTTGGCAAAATGTGACTTTTATAAGATTCATTTATTTAAAAAGACTTGTTGCCCACTTGCGTGAGATGTGTTTACTGATGATGATTAAATGATATGTCCAACGTGTCTCATCTCCTTCTTATCAGTGCGGTTTAGAGCGGCACTTCCCAAGATAGATATCTAGTTTGTAGGCATCATATTACTCATCACAATCATTACACCAGAAATACAAAAGTATTGACAACTTAAAGCAAGTATAAGCAATAAAATACTACCTCTGTTCTAAAGCTTTACTTAAGAAGCCATATCTGGGCAGTGTTCTCTCATGAATCTCCCTTTCCCCTCACATTCCACAGAACACCTGCGGGAGGAGGAAGGCACATGTATTGTGCAGGCAGGAGTGCAAAAGCAAGGATGTGGTGAGGGTGGAGCCATGCAGACTTGCTGGTAAAATGGCCGGCAGAATTTTTATGTGGTGCAATCTATCGGCCTGCAAAAAGCTCTACAGTGGGCCTAATGCCAGCTGAAAGAAGGGTCCAGATATCAAGCAGGTACAATGCAGCACACCAGGGGCTGGCTGGGGGGGGGGGTCAGTTTGATTGAGAATATAGTGTAATCACTAATGAATGATTTCAACTAACACTACAAAGGTTTTGGATGTGGAAACCCCTTCATTGTTTTCGCTGATATTGTGCATACACTCCATGTTCCTAAATGATAACGGACTGTACACAGAGATTACAGTAAACATTTAGTGTCTACTGTAATCTGAAGCATAGCAGACCGGAGGGAACGTGTATGGCAAGCAGTGAGGTTTTATTGTTCTATGGGGGACAAAGTTTAACAGTGCAGTGGAGATGTAAGTCTGTTTGTTTTTGACTTTCATTCTTGAGTATTATATTTTCTTTACGAATGAAAGTGATTTACCAAACCGGTTGTATTCCATCAGCTTAATGTTGCCATATCATTAATAAACTCATGCTATTATTTTATTAGCAGTCATAACAAAAGTTACATTTCATCACATTATTGTCATTATAATTGCAGCATTCATTCTGTTTTAACTGTGTCAATGTCATTGTTTGTATGGATATTGTGCTGCAGTCAGACATGTAGCTGCACGCCAGCGGCTGCGAGACTGCAGCCTGTTGGCGGGGGGCCAGAGGGAGGTATGTGCTGCCTCAGGGCAGCTTTCTCCAGCACAGAGGGCTGTACACGGTTTACAGATAACATGTAATAGTCACTATAACCTTTCACGGTTTACCATGAAGAAGTGGTTTCTCATTCTCAACTTACATGTGTTGTTCCAGCTCAAACATTACTGAAACGTTTGATGGTAAACTAAGGAGACAACATCTGTTTATTTAAATAATGTAATATTATTATGGATAAATATAATGACAGTAAATATTTCGGGCCTCGTGCTGCTTTTCAAATGCGCGGGCCAGTCGGTTAAAATTATGTCACGGACACTCCACATGACCAAATAAGGAAACTGACACATGATGGTGGAATTCGTACCGATCAGATTTCACTAAGAAGAAAGCTAAAGTGTGTGAAGTAGCGACTAGTGTGTGTGTGTGTGTGTGTGTGTGTGTGTGTGTGTGTGTGTGTGTGTGTGTGTGTGTGTGTGTGTGTGTGTGTGTGTGTGTGTGTGCGCGCATAAGTTTCTCGAGGAAAAAGAAAAGAGGAAGCAGTCCCGCCTCCAGAAGAAGCTGGAGGTCGAGCAGAGAAGCAGCTCCACGGATCTGTTCAGCCCAAAACCTGAAGCTAAAGCTCGGTTATTTTAGTCTTTACTTCGGCGGAGCGGCGGTGGACTCAGGGACTTTTGTGGCCAGGACTGATAGGACATGAGCTTCAGGTAGAGGAGTTCCATTTTGTCGCTAAAGTCGTCCATGCCGCGCTCCTCTGCTCACATTCCGTGAAGAGGCGGATCTACTTTACTTTGGATTGTTGTACTGCTGGGCGGTTGATCGGAACAGGGCCGGACCAGAGGGCAGGATGAGTGCAGAAGAAGAACGATTCAAACTGGTTGTGGTGGGTGGGGGCGGGGTGGGGAAGAGCGCCCTCACCATCCAGTTCATCCAGGTATGAAACATCTGTAACATCTGTCCTCTGTGTGTGCCATGTTTAAGTCTTTGTTGAGGCCTACCGCCAGTCTGCTCTGCATCAGTGGTGAAAGTAACAAACTGCACTCAAGCACTATTTACATATTCTTTAAATTAGACATCAACTTTATCTGCTGCAAAATGTAAAAGACTGAACATCCATTTTTTAAATCAAATGACATTTTGCATACTACTTCCTGAACTTTTAAGTATCAAGATGTGATGCTCATACATACCTCATGTAGGCCTACCACGTTTGTACACTAAAGTGTTATTACTTTCACTTCAATACGAGATTTAGCCTTTTGGCAACATTGTTTTTTATTTACATCCTATAACAGCTTTCACCTCACCTAATACAGTTATGTGCAATCTGTCGACATACTACATTTAATTAAGTAAACGTTTCAGCTCAGTGAAAGGAACATCCTCTGAAAGTTGCTCTGTTAAAGTATTTCATGAAGTAATCCTCACACAGAGGATGCTCCTGTGAGGGCTCTGTAGCTCTGGCTCACTTTGATTCACACATTGACTGTTAATCACATCACACCTGTGTGACTTTGATTGGCTGCTCGTATCGCCTCACCACAACACAGAAGAGACCATGACCCTTTGTACCAGCTACGGGCAAGGCCAGTAGAAACCTCAGAGATATGAAGTGGTTCATGGGAATTCTGTCTTTTCACTGAGCCAGATCATTTGGCTCAGTGATGAGATGCAGACCGTTCTGCTCTTCACTCCCACTTCTGCCAAATGTGTTCACCTATGGTCAATATGTGTGCGCACATGGTGCCTTTGTGTTCTGTTTTAACAGTGAAGGAACTTTTTTTATCCCCAACACGCATTCGCGAATTGTTATTTTGTATTAATTACAAATGTCATATACTTCATCGTGCTGCTAGTCAATGAATTGTATTGCCCGGGCAGCCATTGCTCCAAAGAGCCACGTTTACCCAGTGACTGGCAAATGCAAGTAAACATACATTAACATTAAATAGAAGTTGTTCTTACAAAGCCAAAAATCAACTAAAGAACAAACTAGAACTTAGGTAAACCGTTGAGTGAATATAAAAGCAGACGTTGCCACCGTGAGGTCGTCCTTTGGTTTGTGGACTTGGCATTTTGTCAGACACAGGAGGGTTAACCTGGAGCAACTCACGTGAACAAGACACATTTAGTAGACCAAGATGTTACTATTCTCTTTCCCTGTTAAAGATTTGAACTTGTAGGACAAAAACACAGACAATTCCAGACCGGACTGAAACGTGGTATTGACTTGTCAATCACAAAGTAGACCCACCCTAAAGCATACCAACGCTATCATCTCTTTTACTGCAAATGGGACCATGATTTACAAAATAAACATCATGCTGTATTGGAGATTCTTCTCATCGGCACACGGTCATTATAAATCATGTTATTACCAGTATCATTAGGATTCTCCTTGACCATAATATACTTGTTCTTTAGCAATTACTAATGTCCAATCTCCAACTGTCACTATGGAGCCAGGTACTTGTTGAAGTATTGAGCAGCATAAACAGAAGTACTTTGTTATTAACATTGAGTGTATCCCACAGTCCTACTTTGTGTCAGACTACGACCCCACCATCGAGGACTCCTACACCAAGATCTGCACCGTTGGGGGGAAGGAGACCCGGCTGGACAGTAAGGCTCGTACTTCTTAATGTTTATCAGAGTGTGTGTACGGCTTTGTTTAAAACACTGAGGGTGTGTTGCACTGTGATATGACACAGTGTTTGCTCTCTGGAGCTTTAATCCCCTTGTTAGGACTTATGCCAGTGTGCAGGAAGCCAGGCTGGTGTTGGCTCACACTGCTGTCTCCCTACACACACATGTGAATCATCCTGTGTACAGCTACTGTTTCCAGGCTGTTCTTCAGACCCTTGGTTTACTGCACTGCGGATTGAGGTCCACTGTGAGAACCCTCCGGATGTTCTCCCTTCTTCTTTACAAACATTACTGTCCACTCAAAGTAAAGTTAAGCTTCTCTGCTGAACGGAAGTATTATAAACCATCTTTAAAAGCACTTAGATTAGTTATCTGCTACACAATATGTCTCAGAGTGATTTGTGCACAGATGTAGCAGTGGGTGGTGTTCAGGGTGACACACACACACATGCTCTGTCAGAGAGCTCCGCAGGAACATGTTAAGGTCCAGTTCCTGCCTCATCACATCAGCTGCTTTAAAGGAAAACTTCAAAGACTTTGACAATTATTAAGATGAAATTAAAACATAACTTCCCAAATTGTGTCTCTGTATCTTTATAAGGTATCTCAATGACTGAGTTTGGTGCGTAAACAACATGATATTATCAGTATTTTTGTCTTTATGAATGGAATTAATTTCCATTAGTTCTTTGTAAATGTTTCTAAGTAAACAATTACATATGTCATTTCTATCAACCATCTTTTAATAAGTAAATAGACTTAAAAACTGTAAACCAATTCAGTATTGGAAGAGTCTGTGAGGATTCTGGAACTATGTACGCAGTAACAGCAGCTGTTAAACTTCCAGCTGGTTTCTGACAGAGGTTTATCAGAACACCTGCTCAGCTCTGTCACGTGAATCTTCTGATGGAAGAAGCTTACACTGGAACTAAGGTGAAGCAGTGTGCTGCCCTGCCCCCTCCTACATGAGTCACCTCACACGCAGCACACCCTGTGATGACGCTCTTCTGTGTGAATATCAAATATGACCAACAGTCCGGTATAGTATTGTCACATGCATTCAAATATTCAAAAATCGATTCATGCGTCATCCTCAAGTCCTGTTTGGATTTGTGTTGGGTTGGTATTGAATCCCAGCTTCAAACTAACACTAACCAGCTCAACACAACTTCTCCCAGCATGCAGTACACTTACACATGCACCACAGGGACTGTTTTTACAGCTGATAGCCCATAATTACCTGTTTCTCTGATAAAATAACGAATTATACATAATATATATATATATATAAGTGTTCTATTTTAAAAAGAAGATCATAACCTGCAGTTTATGTACACCTGACCTCACAAACACCGTATTTTGCCTCTCTTCTTCTATGTGTTTGCAGTCAAATTGTGAGAGAAGCCTTTCCTTTACCTCAGTGTAAAACTGTTACCTGATTTTATTTTTGATTTAATAAAGTGTTGAAAGTTCAAAACATTTAAGCACTTCAACAAATTATGACATAAGTTGTAAAATGCTTCATAAGCACCGTAACCACATGATCTGCATTTCTTGTATCATGTTGTTTCCGTGAACGGCCGAATGTTGTGTCACAGTAAGGTTGCAGTCGAATTGTTCAAAAATCAGCTCCTATCGTCTTTTCCTATCCACTATCCCTTGACCTCTGAGTGAAAGGTCACGGGGTTAAGGGATAGTGGATAGGAGAATTCAAAAGGATTTAGGAGAAGAGACTGCGGTGCTTTAGAGAATCGACTGCACTTCACTATCCGACGTGTTTATGATGCGCCAGCGGACGTCATTTTGTGCATCTGCTGCTGTGGGGAAACTATGGAAACTACAGTTTTCTATACAGCGGACTACAACATGGATGTTTAATAAGAAGGAGGGACTACTGTAAACTCATCTAGAGACTCTGCACCGTGCTCTGATGCTGTTGCTTCATGCTTTATGAACGTGGACAACAGACAAGAGGAACATGTTCTCTTCATTAGGTTGGAACTGAAATAAAAAAGTAAAGTGAAACTTATTGTTATCACTCCCCCCCTCCGTTCCTCACGTATTAATCCACATGACGCCCAATACGAATGACTGTATGAAGATATTCCAAAATAAATACAAATGTATTTATTATTAACTTGTTAGGCCTTAACCCATCACTGTGTATATCACCATTCAAACATGTTTAAAAGTTGAAGAAACCCCCAACATGTCAGTAAACACGGTGAAATGTTGACTTTATTTGATCAGTTCATATTTCTCCTTTGATTATTATAGTGTTGAACATTAAAAACAAAGCACCTAAGCAAGTTGCTGCATACGCTCTAAAATGCTGAATAAGCAACTTAACTTCCATGATATAATTTTTTCGCCCACGATCGGTTGTTTCCGTGAACGGCCGAATGTTGTGTAACCGTGAATGTTGCGACCACAAGGTATTGTGGGACAGCATGATCTCCTTCCCTTTTCGTAAAGGATGCTCCAGTGTGTCCTAAAGGAGATGACAAAGGACTTTGTATTAATGTCTTAAATTTAATTTTCTCTCTCTCTCTCTCTCTCTCTATCTCTCTGCTCGTCTCTCTATCTCTCTATCTCTCCTATATCTCTCTCTCTCTAGATCTCTCTCTCTCTCTCTCTCTCTCTCTCTCTCTCTCTCTCTCTCTCTCTCTCTCTCTCTCTCTCTCTCTCTCTCTCTCTCTCTCAGTCCTGGATACAGCAGGTCAGGAGGAGTTTGGAGCGATGAGGGAGCAGTACATGCGCTCAGGAGAAGGCTTTCTATTGGTGTTTGCACTCAACGACCGGGGCAGGTAATGGGAGTTAAGCGGAGCTGATTGGATTGGTTCATATTGTGTCAATCTGTATATGACACATTCCTTCCTGTGATCAGAATGCATATGATTGTGTGGTTCTTGACACCGTGCTGATTACTCCCTGTGTCCCCTGGCAGCTACCACGAGGTGCAGAAGTTCCACACGCAGATCCTGAGAGTGAAGGACCGGGATGACTTCCCCATGGTGTTGGTTGGAAACAAGGCGGACCTGGAACATCAGAGAGTGGTCAGTACCCTCATGCAGCTTAATGGAGTCGCTAGCTTTCCATTATCCCTGCTTCCTGGAAAATACTGTAGTGCAAGTCAGGGAAACAGATCAGTTATTTCACAGGATTTGGAAGTTTCAGGGAGTTTAAGAACATACAAATGTAAATAGAACCCCCCCCTAGTGTCTTCAGATGGTATTCATTGTTCTATAGGAGGAGCCTGGGACTTCAGATGTAGCTGTTGTGCAATCAGGTTCAGGTTCTTTATTTCTGTGACAATATAATCTTTGTTGAAGCCACTTTTGTATTCTCTAGGACAGGATGTTTTATAAGTCAAAGTCAACTTTATTGTCAATCTTTCACTTTGTGTGTACAGACAGAGAGATCGAAATACCGTTTCGCACAATCCCGAATATAAAAGTACAAATATGTATAAAAATATGTATAAAATATGTATATCCTATATATACACAATCAACAGACAAATGTATACATGTGCACACATTAAGATAAAAAAAAACACAACAATCAATATATACAAAATAACAGTCACTTCAATATCTTTGGGAATTAGTGCAAGATTGTCCATAGCAGCGTAAAAAAGTGTCTGGTCCTGGATCTGAGTGTGTGAGGGTGTTCTGCTCTCTTCAGTTTGTGGACGAAGTAGAGGCGCTGCTGGGCTTTCTTGGTGTTGACGTGGTGTTGTTACTCCAGGAGAGGTCCTCGGTGATGTGCACCCCCAGGAATTTGGTGCAGCTCACCTGTTCCACAGCAGTACCACCAATGGTCAGTAGGTGGGGGTGTTGGGCAGTGGTCGCGTTAACCGAATATTTTGACAGATTAGAAAAAACTCGAAACAGCGCCACAGTTTCTCCCAGCAGCGAGCCTCCGGTGTTGAAATGTCTGAGTTTTTGCTTTACGCTGTGCGCACTCCCGCGAGGCACATGCATATCCCGGCGGGTATAGTATGCATAACACCGCATAACACCGACGCTAACAGTTCACAAGCATACGTTCACAGCGTCCCTACACCAATCATCACTGATGTAAACAATGACCCCTCCACCGCGGGTCTTCCCCCCCTAACCGTGGCTCTGTCTGAGCGGTAGCATGTTAGCCGCTGAATGGCAGAGTCTGGGATGTTGTCATTAGCCATGTTTCACAGAAACACACACAGCAGGTTCTCACCTCATTGTGGGTTGCCCAGAGAAGTCTTATGTTGTCCATTTTATCATCCAGGGAGCATACATTAGCCATGAGAATGCTCGGGATAGCGGGCCTGTGTGGGCTAGCTGCTAGCCTAGTCCGGATGCCTCCACGCTTACCCCTCTTCTGCTTCCTCTCACAACGCCTGCGGCGTCTCCTGTCCAGCTTCGGGGTAGCAGTCGAGGGTGAGGTTGAGCGTATTCCAAGGCCGCTGAGTTCCTCTGCCAGCGTAGCATCTATTGTGTGGTTGTTGTTATTTACTTGTCCAGCAAGAACTCACGACTGTACTATATACTCCTGACTGTACTATCGGTCCGGGGTGGTTGAAGTAAACTCGACGAACAGACATTCAAAACATTAAAAAAAAAACTTGACTCGGGAGAGCTACGGGGAGCCACTGTCGCTGTCTGCGCCACCATCTTTAATCATCAACTGAGACATTGGACCTTTCCCATTTATCTAATTTCCGCCTCCTCGATTCCTCGGTCCTCCGGTAGTGACCCAGAAATAGATTTCAGCGTGCTATGTTGAATTACATCCCATTTCTAAGCACCTTGAATTGCCTTGTGTTTAAATGTGCTATATAAATAAAATGGCCTTGCCTAAATGCTAGGGGTGTAACGGTATACGTATTCTTACCGAAATTATTCGGTACAGGCCCTTCGGTTCGGTACACGTGTGTACCGAAGTATACCGAACGAATATAACGTTGAACGTAAAAAATTGAGAACGTGAACAACTTTTTCGAAGTAATCTCAGGTGCTGCGTCGCAGCATTCAGTGTAATTTGCTCCTATTGGGTTCAACGCGTCATAGAGCGACCAAGTCATTTAATTGGACGAGAGGCATAATATGAGAGCTGGTCACAGGGATGCGTTCAAATGTAGTCAGTCATTTGAGGAACTGTCGAAATGGCGAACGCAGATAAAATTGAGCTCGAAAATCCTCCAGCATCATTGAAGTCTCCGGTTTGGGAACATTTTGGTTTCGCAGTTACGTACAAGGACAAAGACAGGTGGACCGAACCAAAGCTGTTTGTCGGCATTGTTCAACTAAAATTGGTTACGCGGCTGGCAATACATCAAACTTGCACACTCATTTGAAAAGGCATCACCTGAACGTGAATATCACCGGTACCAAAATAAAAAAGACTGAAGTGCAAACCCAACTCCCACTAGCATTTAAGCCTCCACCACTCGCAAAACGTTCAGGCCGAGCCAAAGCTATTACAAACGCCAAATATCCTTATGTTGCCATGTTAGCCAAGCGCTACCTGGCTGTATCTGCTACCTCTGTCCCTAGAGAGGGTGTTCTCCACAGCAGGAGACATTGTTAGTGCCAGCAGATCTGCCCTTTCGGCAAGCAATGTGGACAAGTACATTTTTCTTTAAAAAAATATGAAAATACAATGACAAGCAAGTCATAATGCCAAACTGGCTGCTTAGGTACTAAGTACAGTACAGTTCAAATACAGATTATTTCAGTTCATCGAAATGCTGCACCTTAATGTTTATTTTATTATATTTTGTATTTATTTTAGTGAATATTCAGTTTAATAAATGAACAACCCAAAACTAATATTTTATGTATTGTGAGTACTAGTAGGCTACAGTAAAGTTCAAATACAGATTATTTCAGTTCATCGAAATGCTGCACCTTAATGTTTATTTGATCATATTTAGTATTTATTTGAGTGAATACATTATTCACTGTTTAATAATAATTAAAAACCCCCAAAAAATATTTTATGTTTTGTGATCATTGTTTCTGCTGTACCGAAAACGTACCGAACCGTGACCTAAAAACCGAGGTACGTACCGAACCGAAATGTTTGTGAACCGTTACACCCCTACTAAATGCACAACAAGCATCAAGGATCGAGCATCGAGGAGGCTCTCTGGAGGAGCTATAACCGAGGAAACACTGATGTGTCCTCCGCGGATGTATTTCTGGCAACAGTGATGTTTAAAAGAGGCGTGACGCACGGCCGGACTGATCTCAACCAATGACAGCTCTGCATGCTGCATCCCCTGGATATTAGGCTGTTTTTTATATTTTATTAACTGCTTTAATCGCGACGCAATGTTTACAGTGAGAACAGCTGCTGAGGTCCGTGCAAAAAGCAGAGCAGTGTGTATAATATATATCACTCAGTAATATACAGGTGCATAAAACTTTTGGTTCGTAATTTCATTTCCCCATTGTAGTGACCAGAGAGGGGGGGGGATATATCCAGTCTCTGATAGTGTTACGTTATTATGAGAGTGCTCTCATACTTGTTTGATTCTGAAATTGTATATATATACACTGAACAAAAATACACTTTTGTTTTTGCTCCCATTTTTCATGAGATGAACTCAAAGATCTAAAACATTTTCTATATACACAAAATAACCATTTCTCTCAAATATTGTTCACAAATCTGAAAAAATCTGTGATAGTGAGCACTCCTCCTTTGTCGAGATAATCCATCCCACCTCACAGGTGTGGCATATCAAGATGCTGATTAGACAGCATGATCATTGCACAGGTGTGCCTTAGGCTGGCCACAATAAAAGGCCACTCTAAAATGTTCAGTTTTATCACACAGCACAATGCCACAGATGTCGCAAGTTTTGAGGGAGCGTGCAATTGGCATGCTGACAGCAGGAATGTCCACCAGAGCTGTTGCCCATGAATTGAATGTTAATTTCTCTACCATAAGCCGTCTCCAAAGGCGTTTCAGAGAATTTGGCTGTACATCCAACCGGCCTCACAACCGCAGACCACGTGTAACCACACCAGCCCAGGACCTCCACATCCAGCATGTTCACCTCCAAGATCGTCTGAGACCAGCCACTCGGACAGCTGCTGCAACAATCGGTTTGCATAACCAAAGAATTTCTGCACAAACTGTCAGAAACCGTCTCAGGGAAGCTCATCTGCATGATCGTCGTCCTCATCGGGGTCTCGACCTGACTCCGGTTCGTCGTCGTAACCGACTTGAGTGGGCAAATGCTCACATTCGATAGCGTCTGGCACGTTGGAGAGGTGTTCTCTTCACGGATGAATCCCGGTTTTCACTGTTCAGGGCAGATGGCAGACAGCGTGTGTGGCGTCGTGTGGGTGAGCGGTTTTCTGATGTCAATGTTGTGAATCGAGTGGCCCATGGTGGTGGTGGGGTTATGGTATGGGCAGGCGTATGTTATGGACGACGAACACAGGTGCATTTTATTGATGGCATTGTGAATGCACAGAGATACCGTGACGAGATCCTGAGGCCCATTGTTGTGCCATTCATCCACGATCATCACCTCATGTTGCAGCATGATAATGCACGGCCCCATGTTGCAAGGATCTGTACACAATTCCTGGAGGCTGAAAACATCCCAGTTCTTGCATGGCCAGAATACTCACCGGACATGTCACCCATCGAGCATCTTTGGGATGCTCTGGATCGGCGTATACGACAGCGTGTTCCAGTTCCTGCCAATATCCAGCAACTTGGCACAGCCATTGAAGAGGAGTGGGCCAACATTCCACAGGCCACAATCAACAACCTGATCAACTCTATGCCAAGGAGATGTGTTGCACTGCGTGAGGCAAATGGTGGTCACACCAGATACTGACTGGTTTTCGGACCCCCCCAGACCCCCCCAATAAAGCAAAACTGCACGTTTCAGAGTGGCCTTTTATTGTGGCCAGCCTAAGGCACACCTGTGCAATAATCATGCTGTCTAATCAGCATCTTGATATGCCACACCTGTGAGGTGGGATGGATTATCTTGGCAAAGGAGAAGTGCTCACTATCACAGATTTTTTCAGATTTGTGAACAATATTTGAGAGAAATTATTATTTTGTGTATTTAGAAAATGTTTTAGATCTTTGAGTTCATCTCATGAAAAATGGGAGCAAAAACAAAAGTGTTGCATTTATATTTTTGTTCAGTGTAAATATATGTGTGTGTGTCCGCATCTGTAGCCTGTTATTGTCTCATTATACCGCACTGTCAATTAAAGTAAATATATAAGTGGTCATGAACACATCAGTCCATCAGACAGAGGGCTGCTGTGCCTCCTGTCATCATTAATGGACGTCTCTTTAAAATGACCGCTCAGAGGAGAGGAGTTCTCATTTCTCTAACCGCCTGCTGCTTCCCCTCCTCTCCCCTCGGTTCCCCTCCTCGACTCCTCCGCTCGTATCTCCTGTGGGCGGGACTAAGACACTAGGATAGGAGTCGAGGAGGGGAATTAGATAAATGGGAAAGGTCCACTAAAAACCCATGTCCTGTCCGTTGTTTTCCTATTGACAAAATCAATCTACAACATCGTTAGCAACATGGCTACTGTAGCAGCATTGCTAGTGACCAAAGAATCTCAAAGATCAGTAACCAAACTCAGTGCTCTGATGAAGGCAGAGCAAATATCCGCTGGTTTTGATAAATAGAAGGTTTGTTGTTTATTGATGTAGTTTAGTAGAGAGAATATTTTTATAACGCTTTCTCTGCGCCTTTTTTTCCCTCCATCAACAGGGCTCTTTTGTTGGATAAGGTTTCAGTTAACATTCCTCTGGTTGTTCTGCTTCCTGGGGAACAGTGTTCATTTTGGCAGCTGTTTTTGATTTAGTCTTTAGACGAAAATGATCATTAGTTTTAGTCACATTTTAGTCATTTCTATCCTTCGTAGTTTTAGTCTAGTTTTAGTCGACGAAACTCAAAAAGTGTTAGTCTTGTGTTATGTGGACGAAAACTCAAAACGTTTTAGTCAACTTTTAGTCTATGAAAAATTACATTTTAGTCAACTTTTAGTCAGAAGGTTTTCTCTCTTTAAACTAATTCAGTTAGGCAAATACAGGTATCTGACATTTGAATCAATGTGACAGCATCAAGTGTTGAAATTCGTAAAGCAACATTTCACTCTCTTAACACTTTACTTGTGTAATATCTAGGGATGGGTATAGTTAAGGTTTTTAACGATACTACTACTCCTATCAAAACTGCTTATCGATCTGGTACCTTAATGGTATTATAACGGTAGGTACTTTTTGTTCTTTTTTAAAGGGAAAAACTAAACAAATTGTTAACCGAATTAACATTGCTTTATTTACATGTGAAATAAATAAATAAAATATGTATAATTATGTTATTATATTGTACTGTACTTGAGTAAAATGTTGAGGTACTTGTACTTTACATTTAAATGTTTTGCTACTTAGTACTTCTACTCCACTATAGTTCAGAGATAAATTATGTACTTTTACTCCACTACATGTATGTAATACCTTTAGTTACTTCACAGATGTGGATGAATGATGTGAAATCTAATCAAGTGTTAAATCAGACTTTAGTTCCACCTGGAGTAAATCCACCAGCTACCCTGCAGTATACAAAGTACTTCAGACTAGCTGCACCTTCACCAGCTTTGAGAACACTTTCATGATCAATCATTATAAAACATATCATATATATTATACACGTCTGCACGAAATGCTTTATGACACTATGGGTGTTTGTAAGTGTTGGTGAATATGTAAATATGATGTCCTCTATTGTTTGTTTTGATGTTTCATGTGGAACTAATTGATGCAGGTCTCCCTTGTAAAAGAGATCCATGATCTCAAGGGACCTATCTGTTTAAATAAAGGTTTGAAATGAAATGAAATGAAATTATTCTGAAATGGACCAATCTGCAGAACGACTACTTTTACTGTCGCTACTTTTACTTGAGGAACATTTTGAATGCAGGACTTTTAGTGTAACAGAGTATTCCTATACTATGGTATTTTTTTACTTAACTACAAGATCTGAGTACTTCTCCCACCTCTGCGCACTTGATGTGATAACGTTACTCGTAATTGATGCAACAGAGCTACGAGTTAAGGAAGTCGAAAATTGTGCATTTCTCCGATCGAATATGACGCCTTTTGGACAGACTACTCTACTCGTGTCAACGTGCTAACGCGAAAACACTAATGACAAACAAGCTTTTTCCACATCGAGCCTTGTAGAGTTTCTCTATACTCTCTGAACGCTCCGTCCCCGGCAGATCTCTGTGTCCGCTGCAGCGTGTCTGTTAGGCCCCACCGCACACAGAGCGACACAGGGAGATCGCTCTTCTGGAGTGAAGAGAGCGGAAATAATGTTATTGCAAGTTAGAAACGTAAGATGCATTTTGACAGACAAGACTGCATTTTGAATGTCCGATAGTCCACCATTAACACCTTAGTCCATACTTGCCAACCCTCCCGGGAGACTCCCGATTTCATTGCCCTCTCCCGGTTTCCTCCCGGGGTCATATTTCTCCCGCATTTCTGACAAAATCAGATTTACTCAGGACTGTTTCCACTCGGACTTTAACTACACCCTTATTTGGTTTCCATGGTAGCGCGTCTCTTTAGCAGCGCGCGCAACTCAAAGTCTGAGAGGGTGAGGAAGATTGTCACAGAAAACTGAACAAGAATCGACAACACGACCCTCTGCTCTCTCCTTTCCTGTCCACACATATGCTCCATCAAGGATGGTGCTACAGGCCGCAAGGCAGTGCACTAATCTAGTACAGCTCCGGCGATGATCCACCCCCCCCATACATGCAGTGTATGTGGAGGGCTTTAAATGTGAAAACAAAACACAACCTGCCAGCATGCTTAATTGTATTATTAAATGAGCTTATATGGAACCAATCTAATAACTGTTGGTGTCATTATGTTATAGCCATCAACATAATACTCCATAATAATCAGTTAATGCAAAAATGTTTGTACGGCCTCGACTCCAACAGCAACAGTAACCTGGTAGATTTGTTTTATTTAGTTATGTTGTGTTTGAGGAAAGCTAACTTATGGCGCTTTTCCACTGCAGCACGTAGCACGGGGTTCCGGCTCAGGGCTACTTTTTCACCTTTTTTCTGGCCCTCCAAAATCGAGGTTCTTACCGGGCCAACAACCGGGCTGAATATGCTAAACTAGAGACGTAAACACTCGACTGCTGAATGGTCAGAGAGAATCGCTGGCAAGGGGGGGGGGGGGGGGCTACAACTACCACAACATGAACATATTTTACTGTGATTTCATTGTTATACACGTTTCAAAATGATGCTGAAGTAACAACATACTGATACCGGTCAGACGACAGGCTAAAAACCTTTTAAAATGCGTGTTTTCTGAATGGAGCTTGGCTAAGCTAACGCAGTATATGCTCCGACTGTCCACACTCACAACAACGGCCTATAGACATAAATAAACCAGCGACTGTACTCGCCATGACACAGACAGTCATAAAGTGAGCCTGACCTACCAAGGCCTAACCATACCGTACTAAGCCGTGCTTGGTCCTGCAGTGGAAAAGCGCCATTAGTCCCAGACATATATCCTCCTATGTTTGTATAAAAAAAGAGCCTTATCTCTCATGGGGACAGAGAGTGACAGGAGGCGGGGCCAGTGGATCAGATTGAGTTTGCTCTGTGTGCAGATCTCCAGGGAGGATGCCCAGGCGTTCACCAGAGAGAACAGGATCCACTACATGGAGGCTTCTGCCAAGAATCGCCACAACGTGGATGAATGCTTCTTGGAGCTGGTACAAATTATCAGGTGCAGTTGGTCAAATATATGTTTAAAGGCTTGTTAGATGCCAAAACACTGCACACGGGTTTGTACAGGGATCCTGCAGGTCCCTCAAAAGTCTTGAAAGCATGAAATCATTACTCTGAAATGAAGACCTTGACTGGTATTGATGACTTGATTTAATTAATACACACATTTCTAATACATAGGAAGTGAGAATGTATTAACCTTTTATTTATAATTGATAGAAATATCAAAATATGTAGTTGGTTACATCTACTTTTAACCATAATTGAACCTACTGCCTTTTAAGGTCCTGGAGATCAGGATAGCATCCAAAATGGTCTTACCTTACAATCTGATTAATAATAAAAAATAGATGAATATACATGAAACCGTCTTTACTGGTTACACACATGTTCATGGACACACACATAGTAACATTTGCCCTCTGCATTGGGGGACACCTTGCTCACGGACTTGAAGCAGCGATCTTCTGGTTCCAAAGCCAAGTCTACAGACTCAGCCACCAGCAGAAAACAGTGGCTACAGTACGGGACTATACAGTTTAACGCTAAGATTCTTCTTACTTAGACCTTATTAAGTTTGAACCTGCATTTATTAATATTCAGTATATCAAAATTCAATCAAATGACACTGTAATATCAAGGGGACACTCCCACACACATGACCAGGGAGTCAACTTTAGAAAGACTCATTCCTATCTTTCTATTTATATTCTTCATCCACAGAAAGTTTCAGGAGATGGAGAGTCCTCCCCCCCAAGCTCATCACACGGGGAAAAAGAAGAGCGGGGACTGTCCCTGTGTCCTGCTCTGAGCACTGTTACTATGGACATCAGAGCCCCGCCCCTCTACAACTTGTCCAAAGAAGAGAGCGAGAGTGTGTGTGTGTGTGCGTTTGTGCGTGCGTGCATGTTGGGAGAGAAGGGGGGGAGAGAGAGTTAAGGTGCGTCCTATTCTTACCAAATGGTTTCATTTGCACTTTTGTCAAAAGCAAGTTCTATATCAGCGTATCTTTTTGTAATGAGTGGATGTAAAGGGATCAGTAGCAGGTTAGTTAGTAGTCAGTAGTTTAGTTAGTTTGGTGGAGAAACAGGAAATCAGTACTGTGTTTTAATTGTCACACATGCAGACCGCACACTGTAAGATTTAGACATATAACTTCTCCTGTGTGAGTAGCAGTGGACTGCAGAGGCCCGGGGGGGGGCAGTGTTGGGTTTGCTGCCCAGCTCCCAAGCCAAGTCCCTACATACTGAGCAACTGCTGCTCCCCCAATGCTTGCAAAAAGAAAAAATCCCATTCACAATATGTTGTAGACATGACTGCTGTTAGGCAGCAGGAGAGTCCAGCAGGGACATCACCATCACAGCTACACAAACAACTATTCCAAAACCGTGTCTTCAGTGTTAAATAATTGACATGCCAATGTAATATTTCAACTTGCTCATGAAATGAAATCAAGGCCTGGCCAAGGCCAAGCCACAACACCTTTGAGCTGTCCGACCCAAAGCCTTCCTACAGGGAGCACCAGAGCCCCTCCAGAGAACAGAAAGAGAGAGGAAGTGTAGCAGCAGCTCCAGCTTGTAGCTCTGGTTCCAGCTGCTGGGTTTGCACTATTGCCTTTATGCCTTAATTGTTCCCAATTGTGTTGCTATAACAATTCAGATCCTGATCACTCAGGGTTCCTTTCGCCATATTGACCGGATCACTGCACATTATCCCGCTTCACTAAGTGAATCAATGATTTGACCCAATATATTGAATTAAACCAGTTTTTATTGATATGAACAAATAAAATGTTGTTTCCACGTCTAGTCCATCTACTGCATAGCAACAGCTGGGAGTGCTGTGACAGCCACACTGATGGAGATTTCTGTAACTGTCATAGTCTGTTCAGTTTCCGTTCCACTAACAAGTCCTTAAACTCTGCAGAGCCCAAACTGTGTTCCTCTTACTGTTTACTTCCTGTCTCCTTGACTTGACCCGGAAATCGATCAAGACACGCCATGTTGAAGGACGTCCCAATTGCTGAAATGCACACGGAGCAGGAGGGGTGATGGAGGAGGCTTCCAGAGGAGACGAAAGGGAGGATACACGAGAGCAGACTATGCGGAAGTGTTTTCACTGCTGGTGTATAAAAGCCCCGCCCCCACCTTCACAGCCTCTGCTCACTGCAGCTGATCTTACCGCTAAAGAGGATCAGAGTCATTACATGTTTAATGTGCTTAATTAAGAGTCAAATGTATTATATCTCTTAAACAATGAGGAGATCATACTCTACAAAAACATTAAGTATGTGAAATATACTTACAAATGCAATAATAATGTTTTGATGAAAATAATAACTTACAGTTCTTACTGGTTTTTGATGCATGACCCACAGAACGTCAAACATTTAGGATATAAATACGGGTAGCATATCTAATACATCTTTTAGTGATTTGTGTCTCTTCTGTAGGACAAATGAAAAATAACATCCAATACAAAAGTTCATCTGAAACGAGCTCAAATACCATAATGAAATGAATCCATCAATTATTATTATTGTTATGATTATAATTATAACTTAAATGAAATGTTATACCTGGAAAAACAAATACAGGACCGAAAATAATACATTGCAAACTATAATAAAAGAGATGGATGGAAGAGATGAAATCATTGTGAAACTAAATCCCAGGTTTGTAGGGATTGATGTGGAGGGGAGTCCAGTGACAGCTGATACACTGCCACCAGGAGTAAAGGGTGTTTAGGGTGTTTGTTCCTCGCGTCTCTCACTCGCGTATTACAGGGGTGGAGCTAAGCCGCAAGGAAGGGACGCGAGTGAGGGAAAGGAGGAGGTGAAATATTCAATTGAGATGAGCCTCTTGTCTGTCTTCTTCTGCTGCTGTTCTCTTTAGTGTTTACTTCCTGTTTGTCTTCTTCTGCTGTTCCCTTTAGTGTTTACTTCCTGTTTGTCTTCTTCTGCTGTTCCCTTTAGTGTTTACTTCCTGTCTGTCTTCTTCTGCTGTTCCCTTTAGTGTTTACTTCCTGTCTGTCTTCTTCTGCTGTTCCCTTTAGTGTTTACTTCCTGTCTGTCTTCTTCTGCTGTTCCCTTTAGTGTTTACTTCCTGTCTGTCTTCTTCTGCTGTTCCCTTTAGTGTTTACTTCCTGTCTGTCTTCTTCTGCTGTTCCCTTTAGTGTTTACTTCTGTCTTCTGCTGATTTCTCTGTCATTCAACTTCTTCCTTCTCTTCTTAAGTTTCCTTTTTTCACTGGGTACAGTTAGCCATCAAGGATCCAAAGTTGTGTGCTATCTGCAAATATAACACTGAATGTTCTAAAAGTATTCCACAGTGTCTCTGATGAAGTATCGTAAATGAATGTTTTTTTCGCTCCGAAATACGGGTTAATAAGGTTAAATTGATCTAAATTCTCTCTGCTGTTGATATGACTGCACATAGTCCCTTGATAAGAGCGTCCATAGCAACACTCTATCATCAAACAGCAGGCTGCTGAATGTCCAGATTGAACAACCAGATTTGAGTATTCAACGAAGCTGTGAAAAAACCCAAAGATAATCCTTTCAACTGCATCTCATGGTCTTCACGTGATCTCAGTGTTATTTGTTGGCAGGTGTTATCATGTCACTGAAGTTTCTTACCTAGCTTACAGTATGACAACTAAGCCATCTCCATGACAACTGAGCAAGCATTATTCACCAATGATAACTCTGTTTTTAATCTCACAGAAGCCTAAATGCGGCCCAGCCCCACATAGCATTTCATCAGAAACATAAACCGGTCCAGGTGTGCTGTTGGTGGTCCAGTCTTTTGTCATTTGGCAGTCTTACTCTACAGACGTGAGCAATCCTTCTTCCGACCCCGAACTGTGCAGTAGCCCCATCCCACCACTGGAGGTCCCTATTTCAGCCAAGGGAAGAGCAGCCACCCCCCACCCCCTTCATAAACACACTCAGACTAGGCCTGTTAGTCTTTGTACAGTATATTATTATTATTGGAGTTTCAGGCCAGAGGTGTAGGGACTGTGGTGGTCCAGAGTTAAGCCCCCCGTGCTCAGATATGTATTCATTTTATTAGTAGTGGGTCCAATTCTTGCTTAATTATACTTTAACGACCTTACAGCTCTTTATTTGAAAGAAAATATAAACAATGATGCACACCAAGAAAAATACTCAAGTTTACTTGAAAAGTGAAAAGAATCCCTCACAGTGTAGCCAAATATCTGCGTTCTTATTTGTCATGTGTAATGCTTTGGGCAGTTTTGTTTTTACTTATTTTCATATTAATATCTATCGTACAACCTGAAACTCAAACCACTTTGTTTTTATTATTGAAAAAAAAGTTAAATGTATTTTATACATCATTAAAACATTTATCCTAAGATTTATTTCTGTCGTTTCTTGTATGACTTACAGGTGTTGGTTTATGAATATCATTTCAGATGTTGTATTGGAAATGAGATGTACGTTTAGTGATCTGAGTAAAGTTCGGACACTACAGTCCGTTTACCTTTGTTTCAATTATTTTTCTTTCTTAAAACAGCTGACAGGGAAGTGACTGCCATGCTTTTTGTTTTTGCCTTTTGTCTCTGATTGGAGGGGCGAGATTTTTGGAAATTAAAGGTCTCCTATTATACTGTTTTTAGGCATATATTATAGGTCTCAGATATATAAAAAACATGTCTCTGATGCTAAAAATGTTGGGGGGGGGCGCAGCCTACAACACCACTGTAATGTTGAAGGACATTTATTGTGATTCATGGACACTAGCACTACTTGAATATAAATGTTGCCCTCCTTTCCTTCTGGCCTGCACATTTCTCAATGACTTTCTGATTCAATTCAGTCTTCTCCTTCACCAGACTCTTTTCCATTGACAGCATGCATTCAACCTCTCCTGGGTCATGGTGTTTCCAAGAAAGGTTTGAATCCTTTTCAAAGTGGAGAAGCACCTCTCAGCTTCCGCCATGGTCATGGGTGTGGTGATGAGGATCTTTAGGAGAGTAACAGTCTCTGAAAAGAATTTTTCAAGATTATTCTCCATGAACAACTGTTGTAGATGAGACTCTGTCTGACTCTGTCTTCAGCTTGCTTCTATTAAGCATTGGGTAGGCCTTCAAGGTGTTCCTCAGTGCATCTTCAGGAAATGCCATCTTGAACTCTTCAAACCTGTCCCCCTGCAGCAAGGTGGTTTGTGAAGGAGAAGCGTTCCCTGGTGTGTCCCAGTATGGTATCACAGACCTACAGAGAGAAGAAGAAAAAAAGTTATATGTAAAGATGACAAAATGCCCATTTCACCTAAAGTTACCAACAGGCAACAGTTACATTTCTAGCAGAGGTGCAGAAGGTACACAAAACAACCCTGTTTCTCACAAGCATTCAACTATTTCTTTAAAACCTTTTTCCACATGGCCTTTACTCAAAACATTCAATAACTTCTACTAATGAATCACAGGTTAGTTTCACCAAGAAAAGATACATTTTTAACTGTTCAAATGTTAGCTATTTATAAGTAGCTACTTTGGTTCAGCTCCTTGCAGTCACATTTCATGCTTTTCCTTTTAGTTTCCAATAAACACATTTCATCAAAGCAGAGTAGGTAAACAGTTGGCTAACATCCTGATCGTGGTTTTTGGTTCTTGCCGGAGAGCCAAGTGGGGTCAGCTAAAGGCACGGACACACCAGGCCGATTATTGGCGTCGGTGGGCGTCAGACCGAAAATGAGCGTTGACACGTCCTACTCAGATTGGTGTGTCCCGCACTGTCAGGTCTTTTCAGCCGGGCCGACACCTTTTCGGCCGAAGTCCCGCCGATTCAACAATCGCGGGCTGTCGGCCAAAGGTAGTCGGCAAAAGAAATCACTCTGATTGGCTGTTCAGCTAGAGAATCAGTGCATGAGAAGCGAAATGAAAGTGAGGGACCCAAACAAACTATTAAGAAGGCAAATCTGAGATTTCATTTATCTCCAGCTCTCGACACAGGTTCGGGAAAGCCCCGTGAGCTTCTCGCTGTAGAGTGAAAATGGAACGCACACGCACATGTTGTTTGTTTGTATCACGCAGTCTGTTCTTCTTCTCTCGGTTATCACGCAGTCTGTCTTCCGGTTGTTGCCTCTTTTGACTTTTGACAAATATGACTTCTGTATGTACATTGATGCAGGTGGCTATACAGGATGATCTTATCCTACACAAAATGGATGTGAAGACAGCTTACCTCCATGCACCAATAGACTGCGAGTTATATATGGAACAGCCCGAAGGTTTTGAGGCAGAATACAAAACAGGGGAACACTTAGTGTGCAAACTCAACAAGTCATTGTATGGTTTAAAGCAATCCGGGCGAAACTGGAACAAGTTACCACATGATCATCTTACAGAGAATGGTGTTAGAGCCAGTAATTTGATTTGATAAGAAAGGCCACCTAATTGTGACGTCTGTAGTCAACGCACTATAAAGGACTACAATTCCAACGGCGCCTGTGCTAACGCCACAGTGATGGGCAACCTGTTGAGAGACGCCGTCGAGGAACAGTTTTTAACCGTACTCAATCGTACACTACACTTATATACTAATAAAGGACTGGCTTATCTATAGCCAGTTGAGTAGCACTTGAAATGTTTGGCTCTATGAAACCTGATGTACTTATATGATTCTGTTTTCTTCAAGGTTGTGTCTTCCTGGTCGTATGTACTTATTGTAAGTCGCTTTGGATAAAAGCGTCAGCTAAATGCAATGTAATGTAATGTAATGTAATGATTCAGCCTTGGGTAAGACTTTTATAGTCTATGGCTATGACGCCCATAATGCTAAACGGGAGCAAATGTTAATAGGGGACCCAATTATCCCAGTGGTGGCCGCCGGAGCTAACGGAGCCGCAGGGGGCTAGCTCCAGCCAGCGTCCCGGAGCTAGCCCACTGCGGCTCCGTTAGGTCCGGGCGGTGGAGTCCGTCTTTTCTCAACGTGTGAATGACAAGCATTAAGAATAACAAAATATAGCTAATTCTCTTGCAGATTGTCTCATTAGATTATGAATGTAACGCTTATATAGGGGAACTACACTGTTAGCAGTAACTTGGTATGCATGTATTTCATGTTAGTTTAGCTTCTTAGCCTGAGCTAGCTCTGTTTACTTCCAGTTCGGAGGCAGCAGGTCCCGCCTCTTTGCCCTTATTTGGAGCAGGCCGGATTAGACTCTGACGTTACAGTCGAGCCGTTAGTGGCCGACTCCGCCTACTAAGGGCTTCACGGCAACTCTGCAGAATCCTATGGGTGACGTCACGGACACTACGTCCATTTATATAATACAGTCTATGGCTTAGACCAGTGCTTCTCAAAGTGTGGTCTGCGGACCACTGGTGGTCCGTGAGTATATTGGTAATATTTCACATTTGAAATAAATACATTTATTTAAGTTTTTCGCACTCTCGCAGGAATATCTCCGCAATGGAACGAGCTTAAATTTCACTTTCGATTACATGATATAGCCCAGATAAGCACCTTCATCAGACATGTTGCCACTTGTTTGTACAATTTTCAGGCGATTTGTAAAAAACGATGTGTTTTTGGATATTTGTGGAGTTAGGTGGTCCGCGAGTGTTTTTTTATTGGTTAAGTGGTCCTTGGTATGAAAAAGTTTGAGAAACACTGGCTTAGATGCACCAAAGCTCTCTCACAGCCATGGCTCAATGACTGTACTCGTGCTCTTAGACGCACTTTCAGGCGTGCAGAGAGAACATGGAAAAAGGACAAACTCCATGTCTCCTGTTAGAAATTCAAATCAATGTTTCATGGCATAATGTACCTTAAACATACCATCAGTTTAAATGCTATTTTATTCTGGAAAAAAACAGAAGTTCTCAATATCAAGCTTTTATTCTGAAAATCCTTCATGACGACATCCGGGACTACCATCCATTAGTATCATTAAAGTGGCTATTGACGCCTTTAACATGTATTACATATAAAGTTAAGAAAGAGATAAGGAGGAGAAAAGGCATGTGGAAGTAAGCAATGAATGTAAAATGTCAGAATCCTGTTTAACACAATATCGGACACAGAAGAACGAGTGGGGAAGTCCCCCTACAGTACGTCACCACAGCTCCCAGAGAGGAGGGGCGAACAGCCAGCAAGCGGGAAAGACGAAGGCTTGTGAGCTCTCTTCTTCACGGCCGCCACAGCGAGAGGAAGCTGCAGCATTTCTCTCTTGACTGAACAATCTCCTGCTTGTAACATTACAGCACCTATTTTTTAATTAAAGTACAATTTGAACCTTCTCAGAGACTCCATTTAGTCTCCTTTTTAAAGCCTCTCTCCTGGACGCGAGAATAACGAACATAGTTAACAATTGGGACCAGCTGACGTGATTCTCTGTGAACTGGGAGAGAGTGTGAAGAAACACACTCCTCAATGTCAGTTTCGGTACTTTAATGACAAGGATGACGACACCCTGAAACAGAGCAATGCAGCATGATAAGCTGACAAAGTACTAGATAGATACTAGATAAGATAAGCTGATAAAGTACTACATACATGCATGTCATGACCAATACACATATATTCAATTACATAGAGTAAAGACACACCAAACAATAGTGGAAACAATCTTACATGAATGAGTGGATGAACATCTCAACTCGAGGCGGAGTGAATGAACAATATTCGAACTAAAATGGCCGCTCGGCACTTCCGGGTCAGAGCACGGCATATCCGGACAGCGACAGCAGTGACGCTGCCCTCTAGTGGCCGGCGATAAACTCTTCATCCCCCCCAGACCGGAAAACTATGGGCCGGAATAGATTAACGGTCTAAATCCAGCTGCCGGACTCGGGCTCGTAACGTGCAGGCGGCCTCCTCACGCGGCCTGGCCGAGTCGGCTAGGGCAGCGTCGGCGGCGACTGCGGCACCGGGAGCGGTGCGCCCAGGAAGGCACCCGTAGGAACGGTGAGGTCAGAGGACGCCTCACCAGCAGGTGCCGGTGGGGAAGCGCCCATAGCCGAGTCGCGGGGTCCAACAGCCGGCCGCTGAGCAATCCCCTGGTGCGTTGCCCAGCCCGGGTGGATAGGTGGGGGCTGATGGCCCAGAGCAGCGGGCGGCGGCAACGGCGCAGCTGACTGCTCAGGGGCGCAGGGTGTGGCCGGCGTGTAGGCACGGAGGAAACGCCGGTTGCGCAGTGTCAAACTTCCCGAACCGTCAACCCTGACCCAATACTGGTCGTGGCCCGGCGACTCCACCACGATCCCTGACCTGTCCCATTTGTGGGGGCTCGGGCCTTGCTGGTTCTGGAGGAATACCCTTTCGCCGAGTGCCAATGGGCGGAGCGGTCTTGAGTGAGTCCCCAGAGACTCGGTGGTACGGGACATACGGGTCCGAAGGGCGTCCTCCTTCGCCGCCTATGCCTCGCGCCATAGCAGGCGGATATGCGGGTTCGAGAACTTCTCGAAGCAGTTCACGAAGGAGAGCGAGCCACGAAGGGGGCGGCCGAAGATGATCTGCGCCAGTACATAGATAGACCCCGTCAGAAGACCGGGGCTGTGTTTAAAGGGGAACTTCAGTTATTGTTAGTGGAAGTGTCGTTTTTTAGTCAAACAATTATGTGATTTATGGAGTCAGATTACATTTTTCTCAAACACAATTTTATAATCGGTCTGAAGTATCTGTTTTAAGGCAATGAGCTGCAGATTAAATAACACAACACTGATTGAGAGCTTGGATGAAGAAGTTTTTACAACAATTTCAAGAATCAGTTTTTATTTATTTATTCTTGAGTAACTTTACTGATTTATAATATAGCGCGTAAGGCAATATCTCATTTTGAGTGAGGGGCACCAGCCCTTCATGCATGTCACCCTCTGTGAGAATAGTTCGTATTTTCCCTCTAGTTTAGAGAAATATTATTTTATCATATCTTTGTTCAGCAGTAACAACCAATCCTCTAATCCTAGAATTATTGAGACGCATTAGCGACACCAGGGGTATTGTTTTTCGCAGCAACAATGATGCATAATACCATGACAAAAGCCATTATTGAAACAAGTATTTTTTGTGCTAATGACAGATTGTAGTGAATATGTTTTTATACCATCGGAAAACCATACATCATACGATATTTTTGTACCCCTTATGGGTACACGGAGAATTTATATTTATTTAATGCAACGTTATGGGTTTTACATGTCCTGTTCAGAATAGGGTAATCATTGCAATATTAATTGAGCATGTTATGCTCAAAGGAGGGAGTGTCATGATTATACAGACATGTTGATTTCAGCGACGTTGTAGTTAACAATAGGTCTCATAACGACAAAAGGTATGCCGAAGCTTGGGCCTCCTCCAAGGAGGGAGTGGTCCAGTTTTAGATATTAGACAAATAGAAGTGATGAATATGTCAGAACTCTGAGTAATATTATCCAAGTTTTGTCTACACAGGCTGGGAAAGCTACAGAGATACCAGACGAGACACCAGAAGAGACTCCTGTTCGGCCAGGTGAATGGGTGAGGGTGAAAGTTCACAAAAGACAGTGGGCTGATTCCGGTGGACGGAACCGTGAGAAGTTGTAATAAACTTCACACGCGTTCCGGTTTAAAGGTAAAGAAAAAGGAGCAAATTGACACCACCTCACACATTGTCACCCTTCACTGGCAACTTCCAGATCATTATTGGGAGTTAGGACTGATTTGGCAGAGCTGAAACAAAACAATAAATAGAAATAAGATAAAGATAAAAACAGCTCAAAAGACGAATTGTCTATAGATTTTTATAGATTGTACACTAAAGTGAAAACCTATTTTTTGTTTTACACTTGAAAAAGAGTCCAATTTTAGTATACGTTATTATATTACTCATTATTTAAATTCTGTAACTGACACCACCATGGAGAAAATAGAGATGATGTCAAGAACAAAGCCAAAGCAATTGTGGGGTCCTCTAGGGATAAGAGTCAGAATAGCATTGTTGATTGTGCTCATTACAGCGCAGGAAATGAAATCATTTTCTGCAAATTGACATTTCACACAGCAGTGATTAATAGTAGCCTACGCATTACACCAGCCCAGCATACCGACATCAGCTAACGTTAACGCTAACTAGGATAGGGGTTAGGGTTAAAGTGTGTTTACAGACAAATTATACCTGAAGTCAAGCCAGCCTTTACTGAGGCCCGAGCCTGTTTTCCAGGTCTTCCAGCGTTTTTCTCGTTTTAATGCCATTGAACACACATTTTGATCAGAATAATAGCTAAAGGTAAGCATATCTCCGTTTTTTGCTACCAAAAGCTAACACACTAAAGCCTAAAGTGTTGTGGGGCTTAACAGGCAATGAACGTGTACGACTTACCTTCTAGAAGTCTGGTGGATTTTTGTCAACTCCAGTCCAGTCAGTAGAAAGAAACGTTTTGCTGCAACCTGCTGCTGTCTGTGCAAATCTCAGAGAGTGGTGCGTGCGAGTATCAGAGTGGTGTGCCGAGTATCAGAGTGGTGCGCTGAGTATCAGAGTGTTACCATGGTAGCAGTGGGAGAGGGAGGGGCTGCAGTATGAGCGTTGGAAGCTCAAATCAAGCGACTCGCTGGCTGTGTATTTGTTGTTAAATATCAGATAAACTACCGCGCATACGTGACTGGCGAGGCGGTGTGTGTGGTGGGGGGGCCAACAAATATATCAGGGTCGCCATAGCCCCCCCTGGCCCCCCCCTGCTGGTGCCACTGTATACACACACACACACACACACACACACACACACACGATTTAAACGCAGACATCTGTTCCTCCATGTTTCGTTGTTATCGTTTCACTGAGCGGACCTTTTTTGGTCCATCTGCGGCGGTAATAGGTTTTGTGCGCTGTGATGATTCGACTGTACCTTTAGTAATGAATATTAAATATTGTGAGGAAATCTTTCCACCAATAATTCCAATAAGTAATCCAAAATGTATTCACTTCAGGTTTGCGAAAGTAACTGTAATCAGATTAGGCCTACTCGTTTTTCAAATGTAACGCGAGCTGAATACAGTCACTTGATTTGTGTATTCTGATTACGTAACGCCGTTACAAGTATTCCGTTACAACCCAACCCTGTGCAGATATCACTGTTAAATAATTTGATCATTGGTTTTATTATGAAAACGCGAGACCGGAAATACTGTTTTCAACCCGTAACTTTACATGGAGGCTGCCGCATACCTCAAATCATCTTCGTAATATCTATCAAACTATAGATCCTACATATCGACTGGACGTGGATTCTAAAAGTACAATATACACTTCTCGCTAGAAATCTAATCAAAAAGTGTTTTAATGGCCAAACTATCCTACAATTTAGGATTTTACAGAGAGGGTTATTTGTGAATAAACGACCATCTGTTACATTCAACGGGAGCACTAGAGGGCGACAACTTTAAAACATAATTATAGGACGTATTAAGCGCTTGAACAAACGACATATTTGGTCGTAATAATTGGGTCGTATGAGTTGGAGGACCAGCCTGTTTCGGTTCAACGATGCCGGCGGCGGCGGTTTTGACAGCCTCTGCGGCCGCAGAGCTGCTGCTTTGGGGTTCATCTGGCTGCGCTGGTTCTATGGTTGAAGGACCAGGCTCCGGAGTTGCGGATGTCAGGGATGTGACATTCAAGTTGTTGAATTTCAGTTTAGTAGACAGTATTTTGTTTTCTTATTCGCCGGTTCTTCTGACATGTTTGCAAGTGTATAGGTTAACGGCTGACACACACAGAACAATGTAACAAATAACGTAAACGTAACAAATAAACACATCTAAGCTTTTTTATTGGTTGTAATTTAGGCCTACATGGATACATTTGACTGGTGCGACAATGTCCTATTTGATTGGATTACAATGTACATATTCTTCCTGTTATGTCTGCCTGCTTTATTTTACCTAATGCAAAGTGACCTGCTGCTCCATCGAAATCAGTCGCATTGACCCGAAGACACATTTTGAGTTGTATACACTGCTGGAAAGAGGAGATTCCTAGCTTTCTAATGATATCAGGATTGTTTTTGTACTTCAAATATTAAGCAAAAATATGTCACATTATATAATGACTGTTACAGAGTCATCATTTTGAGAAAAAGGCCTTCAAAGTTTCCTCTTCTCTGGATTGATCTGATTGATTATTAGCGGAGCAAATGATCAAAGTAGTAACGGAGGGAAGATATTTTCGTTTGCATTACTGGTCTGGGGGAAGCTCGCGAGTGTGTGTGTATTACATTACATTGCATTTAGCTGACGCTTTTCTCCAAAGCGACTTACAATAAGTACATTCGACCAGGAAGACACAACCTTGAAGAAAACAGAATCATATAAGTACATCAGGTATCATAGAGCCAAACATTTCAAGTGCTACTCAACTGGCTTTAGATAAGCCAGTCCTTTATTAGTATATAAGTGCTTTGTTAGCAGTTCTTTGTTAGTAATTCTATCGCTCGAGGTGGAGTCGAAAGAGATGAGTTTTCAGTCTGCGCCGGAAGGTGTGTAAGCTTTCTGCTGTCCTGATGTCAATGGGGAGCTCATTCCACCATTTTGGAGCCAGGATAGCAAACCCACGTGTTTTTGCTGATGGGAACTTGGGTCCCCCTCGCAGCGAGGGTGCAGCGAGTCGGTTGGCTGATGCAGAGCGTAGTGCACGCGCTGGGGTGTACAGTTTAACCATGTCCTGGATGTAGGAAGGGCCAGATCCAGGTTGAAGACCAGACGAGCCGCTGCATTCTGGATGAGCTGCAGAGGTCGGATGGCACATTCAGGTAGACCAGCCAGGAGGGAGTTGCAGTAGTCTAGGCGTGAGGTGACGAGAGCCTGGACCAGAACCTGCGTGGCTTTCTGGGTCAGCTGGGGACGAATCTTCCTGATGTTGTACAGTGTACATCTGCAGCAACGGGTTGTAGCAGCGATGTTTGCAGTGAAGGACAGGTTGTTATCTAGGGTCACACCCAGATTCCTTGCAGTCTGAGTCGGGGAAACAACAGAGGTGCCGATGTTGGTTGTCAGGTCAAGAGTGGGACAATCTTTTCCTGGAAGGAAAAGCAGTTCAGTCTTGTCAAGGTTGAGCTTGAGGTGATGAGCAGACATCCACTGAGAGATGTCAGCTAGACAAGCAGAGATGCGTGCGACGACCTGGGTCTCTGAGCGGGGAAAGGACAGAATTAATTGGGTGTCGTCAGCGTAGCAGTGGTATGAAAAACCATGCGGGCTAATGACTGATCCGGGAGAGTTTGTGTGCAGGGAGAAGAGAAGGGGACCAAGAACAGAGCCCTGAGGGACCCCTGTAGTTAATTGACAAGGGACGGACTCGGACCCTCTCCAAGTTACCCTGTAGGTACGGTCTTTGAGGTATGAGGTGAGGAGGGAAAGTGCAGAGCCTGAAACTCCAAGTTCTTGGAGAGTGCGAAGGAGGATCTGATGGTTCACCGTGTCGAATGCAGCTGACAGGTCCAACAGGATGATGACAGAGGAGAGGGATGCAGCTTTGGCAGTGTGCAGTTCCACAGTGACAGCAATGAGAGCAGTTTCTGTGGAGTGACCTGCCTTGAAACCAGACTGGTGCGGATCCAGAAGGTTGTTCTGATGGAGATAACAGGAGAGTTGTTTAAAGACAGCACGTTCAAGTGTTTTAGACAGGAACGGGAGGAGAGAGACAGGCCTGTAGTTTATAACATCAGACGGGTTGAGAGTGGGTTTCTTTAGGAGAGGGTTTACTCTTGCCTCCTTAAGACTATTTGGAAAGTGACCAGAAGTTAGAGAAGTGTTGATGAAATGGGTGAGAAACGGTAGAATATCAGGAGTGATAGTCTGAAGGAGGTTTGAAGGGATAGGGTCCAGAGGACAGGTGGTAGGGCGGGCAGAGGTAATGAGGGTAAGAACCTTACTTGGAGAGAGAGGGGAAAAGGAGGTTAGTGTGTGGGTGGAAGGAGGGTCTGGTGACCCAGCGGTGAGTAAAGGTGAGTCAGAAAAAGAAGAGCGAATATCATCAATCTTTTTTTCAAAATGGTTAAGAAAGTCGCTTGACAGAAGTGAGGAGGGGGGAGGGGCTTTGGGAGGGTCCAAGAGGGTGGAGAAGATGGAAAATAGTTTTTTGGGATTGGAATAGGAAGATTGGATCTTATCTTGAAAGAAAGTGCTTTTTGCCTGAGAGATTGAAGCAGAGAAAGAGGAGAGAAGAGCCTGATAGGTTAGGAGGTCGTCACGGTGTTTGGATTTCCACCGTTTCCGCTCTGCTGCCCTAAGGATGGTTCTATTAGCACGCAGTGCGTCATTTAGCCAGGGAGCAGGGGGGGACTGACGAGCTTGCCGAGATGTGAGAGGACAGAGAGAGTCCAGAGAGGATGAGAGAGTAGAGAGGAGAGTTTCTGCAGCAGAGTTTGGAGGCAGGAGTTGGAACGAGTCAGAGGAAGGGAGGGCTGAGAGCACCGATGAGGCAAAGGTAGAGGGGGAGAGGGAACGAAGGTTACGGCGGACAGGTGCAGGATGAGAAGAGATTAGTTTGTTATGTTTAGAAAGGGGTAGAGAGAATGAATTGAAGGAGTGATCGGATGTGTGGAGCGGGTTTACAGAGAGGTTAGAAGTAGTGCAGTTCCTTGAGAATATGAGATCAAGGACATTGCCAGCTTTATGAGTTGGTGGGGATGAAGACAGTGAGAAAGCAAAGGTGGTTAACAGAGATGTTAGTTCGTCTATCTTCCCTGTCTGGAGGTTGAAGTCTCCGAGAAGTACAGCGGGAAGGCCAGTTTCAGGGATATGTGAGAGGAGATGATCTATTTCCTCCAAGAAGTCCCCCAAGGCGCCTGGTGGACGGTAGAGAACAACAATGGTTAATTGTATAGGATGGGTTACTGTGACGGCATGGAATTCAAAGGTGGAAGGAGTGAAGTTAGGTAGCTTAAAGAGGGAAACGCTCCATTTGGGAGAGAGCAGGAGACCAGTGCCACCTCCTCTGCCAGTGGGTCTGGGTGTATGGGAGAAGGAATATGCTGTGGAGAGAGCTGCTGGGGTGGATGTGTTGGATGGAGTAATCCAGGTCTCAGTGAGAGCAAGGAAATCCAGAGACTGCAGGGAAGCGTAGCCAGAGATGAAGTCAGCCTTAGGAACAGCTGACTGGCAGTTCCACAGGCCGACTGAAACTAGATGTTGGATGTCAGTGGAGCATGTGGGATAGACGAGAGCAGGCCGGTTATATCGATTACGAGATGCACGGGGCCAGTGATGATTGCGAGAGGACACATGAACAGGAATGGAGAAAATACACATGATTATAGCATGAGGGGCTAAACAACCAAATGAAATAAAACACCAGCGATACGTAGCTCAATCAAAGTAGGATTTGCCTTCTCTTTGCCACCCTCGTGACTCCAGCAGGACTCCAATGTCTTTGTCAGTCTTACTCCAGCAGGACTCCAATGTCTTCGGCTGTCTGACGCTCCAGGAAATAGCTACCTAAAATGGAGCCTGATTGCTGAGTTCTCACAGCTGTGGGGCCACGCCCCTCTAATTAGTTAACTCTCTACAGCTGATGGGCGACAGCAGAGTGGCCCTGCCTATTTATACAGATTATTATAATTATACAGAGTAGAATAAATGAAACAGAGAAGTCTAATTAAACAAGAATATAACTTACAGTGGTTGCTGCGTCAAGAGGTAGTGTCGTCACCCGGTCGAGATGCACACTGAGTTCTTCGTATTGTGTATTGTGTTTGTTTCCCGGGGAAAACACTCACGAGAAACACCGGCTGTTGTTATGCCTGCTGTGACGTTAAAGATCAAATGCAAAGCTTCCAAATATGCTACATTTTTATAGAAATTTTGTTTTTAAGACTGCCTGTTTTTTTAATTTAATTTAAATCGAGATAATACACCCAAAAAAAAGCTTTTTATTGATACAAAACTCGACCCAACGCCGTCTGAATTTCTGACATGTCATTCCCAGCAGCCTCCGCGCGCGTGACGTCATCGTAGCCAAACAGTCTCTGGGCCAGGCAGTCTCGTTCACATGTCAGCGGTGTTTTTCGAAAAGAAAACTGAATTATATCCGCAAAAACATGGGTTATTGTTGTGCTTTCGGATGTACGAACGGTGCGGGATCTGGGAGAATTTTACATGCATTTCCCCAAGACAAAATCATCCGCCGAAACTGGATTTTTTTAGTGAATCGTGTTGGCTGGCAGCCGACAACATGGAGCAAGTTGTGCTCTGACCACTTCGCGTGTGATGCATACGATGTTGATCCTGCCATCGTCAAGTCTGTTGGTGGAGAAGCATTAAAAGTACATCGGAGGCTGAAACCCGTATTGGTAGTAGGCTCCACCTGTTGCTGCCTGCGATTCTGCGATCTGCGATCTACGGAGGCCTGCTCCCACCTGTAGAATACGGCTGCACTGGAGAGGTTTTTACCCCGGAGTCGTCGCGGAGAAACAGAGTGGATCCACGCTTCGGGCTTGGCCTGCTTCCACCGGGCGTGTACTGCTGTACGGAGGAGGATTTTTACCACCGCTGGGGCCTGCTTTCACCCCGGGGATACCACGGAGGGACCGGAGCGATTCCACGCTGCTGTTTTGAGAAGTCTACTGGATTCAGGTCCCACATTTGAGCACAAAAAACAACTGAAAGAACGAAAGAGCCGGGCAATGCAGAAACGCCAAAGAATTGAGGTAAACAACTTTTGATTTGATTTCAAAGCGCACAGAGCACAGCAGATAACGGAATTGCAGTTGTATTGCTTATAGAGGTGGGCACCGTTAGCTTCTGTGTCTTTACGATCATAAACAATGTGTTGGATGTGGAGCTAGGATAAGTAATAAGGGAGCTAGGAATGATTTTCGGTGCCGTAATAGGTTAGCATTTTTCACTCGGGGCTAATTCAGAGGCTCACATTGTGTTTTTTTTTCTTCAAATAAATGAAAAAGATCAGTTAAATGAGTTTTTTTTAAAAAGTTTTTTTTCACAACAGTTGTATTTGGATGGAATGAATACCTATAGTGATAATTCAAAGTAATAAATGATTTTTACAGTGAAAAAGTTCAAATGGAACTTTATTTTTCTAAACCTCTCTAAAAAGGTCAAATTTCACTTGTTTTGCATCAATCTTGATACAGGGTACTTATTATATGTTATAGTTTTGATTCCTAAAGCTTTTATTCTACTAACCCATCATTCAAGGGTGGTTTCACTATAAGTAATGGGTTTTTTTTAGGCGGACATTAGAATTGACATGTTTTTACTATGTTCCATCTGAATTTACTTTAAAATAAAAACATCTATATTGATTCTGACACTTCTACATCCAACAATTAATTTACCCCTTTTACAAGTGAAGATCTTGGGTGGCCTCCGACTCAGAATCAGACATGATAACGAAACTAAGTTGTACTATCGGCGGAAGCAGCTGTGAGCGGTAAACCGGGTGGAAATATGTTTGGCTAATCTGACGTCATGCGACGCCATCTTGCGGAGACAAGCGGCTGAGAAATAAATCGTCTGACTTGGTGTTGGGGGTTGAACAAAATAAATATTGCGCATTGCCAGACGCATATTATCTCCGATTTTAATCCTGTAATATCTTAGATAGTGTTGTAGCTATATGATTTCGATTTTACTGGCAATTATAAAAAAAGCTTTGCTTTTGATCTTTAAGTTACTCCGTTCTCCGCTTGTAGTTATGCCGTTACAAGCTTCAAAGTTGTATTTATTATCTGAATTTGCTGAAACAAGTTTAATATTCTGAAAGCCAAGACTTTGTTTATTTGAAATCAGATGAAAACAAACTGTCACGGAGCCTGCCATGTTATCTATGATTACTATATGCCTTACATTCATAACTTCAGCGGGAGGGAGGGGGAGCGGCGCTGCGGAAGAGCAGAGTGGCGAGTGAGAGCTGTCATCTTCCCTTTACAAGCTTCAAAAATGCCTGTAGCTAATGAGATTGAATATAACAATCAACAATAACAAAATATACACAGCTAGATCAGATCGGGTTCTTTTTAGATGCGACTTTAGAGTAGAGGGGAATTATTGAAACTTGATTTGTACAGTGTTCCGCGGCATCCGCTGCTGCGAAAATGTGGTGCAGGGCTGTAAAGTGGGGGGGGACAATGGCCCCCTGGCCCCCGTGCTTCCGGTGCCCTTGGGCTACGCCAATACTCATAGAAACTGGAGTAGTAGGTAACTTCAGTTATGTGTACTGAAACGAGAGCCGGTATAATTCCACGCGCGAAAACAAAATAAAAGTTGGAATACGTTCTTTTAGTGTTTTGAAAGTAAACTGAGGTATGGCAAGGACGTGTACTACAGCTGAGGCTTTTGAGCTGATTTTTCAAGGGGACGATGTCGAAGACAATTCAGACTCTGCTCAGCATGCCATGTGTGATTGTGGACATGATATATACTGTATCATGTGTACTCTCCAAAATTGGCAGGACAAAAAATGACAATTCCTGGCAAAAAAAGGCCCATGGATAAGTTCACGAATGAAAGGAATAAGTTAGAATCTTCTAATCAGTTCTGATACAATGATAATAAATGTGTGCAATTCTCTGTGTTGAATGTTTCTTTCAATGTTATGGTTAGCAGTTCTATTTAATAAAGTAAAAAATGCAAGCTCCGTTTTTTATTTATTTTTTATTTATGGGCACATTTCCCCTATTATAGTGTATATAAGTCTATAATGAGTGACATATAGCATTAGCTGAGGTTGGGATGATTTCTGGGATGTGTAAAACTTGATTTTACTGCAAAGAAATTACAATTTATAAGGCAAAACACAAAAATATACAAAAACAGAAATGTCCTATGTGGGTCTCAGAGGGTTAAAAGGGGTAGACCGTAATAGCAAAGATATATGAGGACAACCAGGGAGCAATAGCTCTATCCAAAACCCCTGTATCCAGACAGAGAAGCAAGCATGTAGACATTAAATACCATGTTGTACGATCTGCACATGCTGAGGGGAAGATATCTATTACATACTGTCCTACTGCAGATATGGTAACTGATGTCCTAACCAAGCCGTTGACAAAGGCTACATTTGACAAGTTCAAAGGGTATTTGTTTGGAGAGTAATGTGAATTGCAGGTGTAAATATGTAACACTGCTAGAGAAGTTTTTTTTTTTTTTTTTAGATTGTGTGTACCACTGTAGAGATCAACATGTCTTTGAGTGGGAATGTTAAGCATATTTGTATAAGAACAAAGTCATATTTCAGTTCATTTGTATGACATCATCAGAATGTGCCTGAGTGTGAAAGAAACGTGGTGATGCTAACAAGCATGCTCAGATGCAATAAACGGTCAGTTCTCCAGGCCAAACTCAGTGCGATGTGGTCGTGTGTTTTTTCTGTCCGTTACAACGAGTAAGCTGAGGCTTACTACATGTCACTTACAAACTGCTGTGGCTGACTGCAAACGTGGAGACTTCTGCTGAACATAATGTCTCACGCAACCAGTATTGGGTGTAACGCGTTACAAAAGTAACAGAGTTACAGTAATATATTACTTTTTGCTGTAACGAAGTAATGTAACGCATTACTAATGAAATTTGGGTAATATATTACCCGTTATAATTCTCAGTAACGCAGTTACAACACATTTGAACCGAAATTAAATGGTGTTTTGTTTTTTAAGAATTCACAAACATCGCGAGACATTCCGACACCAGAGAAAAAAATGTGTGGGAAGATTAATAAACCTGATGCATTGTTTATTTATGGGGTTAAAGGTCCCATGTCATGCTTTTCCCGGTTATTACCCGTCCACTTGTGTGTTATGAAGGTTTTTATGCATGTAAACGGTCTGCAGAGTCAAAAAACCTCAAAGTACACCCTGTAGGGAGTAAAACTCGAACACAGAAAAGACCTCCCCAAAACGCCTCGTTGGAGATTTCTCATTTTCCAATGTTTTTTTCCTGGGTATCGTGACGTCTGGATACCCAGTAGCCACGCCCAGAGCTATGACGCACCCTCTGCCAGCCGAACATACACTGTTGGAAGCTCAGGTTCAGTTCAAAACTGTATCCAGTCATGCCAACGAGGGTCTGTTTCCTGTCTTGTGAGGGGAAATCTTCAATGTATGCCTTACCGAGGGCAGAACCACGACGAAATTTGGGTACACAACCTGTAAGTATCCATTGTTGTTTGCGTATTTATGATGTTTAAAACAAACAAGGTATCTACCTGTTTAAATGGGTAAACGTTTTTCGGGCTGCTAAGCCATTGACACAGTGCTAACTGGGCTAACTAAGTTGCTAGCGTTTCCATATATCAACACCAATGTCAGCAGATGGCCTTACATGTATCTCATAGCAGGAGAATGTCTGCATTCACACACAAAATACTAATGTTATTGAGTTAAAATATTGATATTGTGGCTTTCCAAGTTAACATTGATTGATATGACTGCGATTAAATCAGCATATACTTCTGCCAGGGGATGCCACCCCTCAAATTCTCCTGCCACCCTCTTGCCAACCCATGAATATTTGTCTAGATCCGCCCCTGTGTACGACGCTGGTTATCTAGTGGATCGCTCAAGCCAGACATGTCCTATCTAGTTAGGTGCGCGTTCACATAAAATGGGTGGTATATGGAGCATTCGACCAATCGGAATCATGGAGAAACCACGAGCTACTTATTTCACGGCCGAGGAGCAGACAGTGATAATGAGCCGCTATGAAGATCTGAAGCACATATTAAAAGCCAAAAGCAGTACCCTTGCGGCTGCCAAACGTTGGCAGGACATTGCAGTAAGTAAAATATATATATATATATATATATATATATATATATATATATATGCAAAAAGTGTATTGGATGCACGGCAGTCATGTACAAAAATAAATCCGGCGCTTCCATATTAATGTTCTAGTTCATTGGATAAATAGTCATTCAAATACCAAATTGATCATTGAGTGGCAGCCTTTTTTGCATTATAATATCATCGACCGAGGGTCACAAGTGGCCTTTAAGCCTAATATTTGAGTAATCCTTTTCATTTATAGAACTTTTTTTAATTAAAGCTGTACATTACGTTATTTTTTCGTTTTTCAGATGTAACCCTGGCGGGTCTAAAAGGACTTGGGAGCAAATGAGAGTAAAATATAAGAACATCATTCAATCTGGTAAGTTTCCCTCTTTTGAGATCTTAAAAATAGAACTACACGTTTTGTATTGCTTCCATTGGTCTGTGTTTCATAACTGTAAAGGAAAGCGGTCACATTTTTCACAATTCTTGCAGCCAACAGGAAAAAAAATGAGCAGAGGAAGACAGGAGGGGGCCCTCCTCCAGCAGATTTGACCCCTGCCGAGGAGCTGGCCCTCAGCAGCAATGTGGGTCGGCCCTTGATGGTAGGGGTGGAAGGGGGGGTCTCTACAGACCCTGGTGGCAGCAGCTTACACCACCTTTTTATACAGGGTAAGAGTCAGGGAGCTTTAAACAGCTGGGATGCTATACAACACAATTATATATCTATTTTTGTGGGAGTAAGTAACATGTAGGCCTATTTTATTGTTCTGCAGATGATGGGGAGAACGTGGTGTTGCTGCCCCCCCCCAAATCACCCACTACCTCATACAGAGGTAACGTAACCTTTGGTATGTCGCCCTATATGGTCGCTGAATATGGATAAAATAAACCATTTACATTTCTTCTTTTTTTCAGGAGTGCCTGGATGATGACAAGACGCTGTCTGTGTTCTCAGAGAGCGCTCTGCCGGTACACTTTAGTATTTTGTTACCAATGATGTTTACTTCTCAATTTGCCTCTAACACAGACAGAGAGGGTGTGGACACGTTGCTTTAATTGATTCTTTCTGATTACTTGCACATGGTGGTGGTCTGCACATGGTGGTGGTCTGCACATGGGACAAATGACTACTCTCTATTGAAAAGATATTTGCTTTGCTCAATTTGCAGGAAGAAGGAACTCTTCCTCCCCCGCAGACTGGGCCCTCGACATCTAGGCCCTCGACATCTAGGTCCTCGTCACGACAAGTCATTAATTAAACTAAATGTAAAAGTATAGGCAACTTGTGTGAGCCATGCTTGAATGTTAAAGCAACATGTGTTTCATGTGTTTCAGGCTGAAGCAGACTCTGTGAGGGCCCTTTAGAAATGGACTCTAGTCCAAACGATCAAAATAAATGCCCAAACCATGGAACTAAATGCCCTACGCATAAGAAAAATGAAGTTGGAGGTTGAAACATTTGAAAGAGAAAGACAGGTAATTGTGTAACATTCTGTCATTTATTTTCAAGTCAAATGAAAGGTGCATAAGGTGACCTTTATCTTTTAGGAAAACCTAAAAGAGAAATCCCTTTTTTCTTTACAGAAAAAGTAAACCAAAAGTAATGGTTTTTTCTCTTTTTCCTTCAGGAATGGCTGACAAAATGAAAACCTACATAAATCACCCAAGGCCTCTCTCTCTGTGTGTTTTTTTTTTTTATGTATTATGCAAATAATAAACTTTTTTCAATCATGTACCCCCTTTGAAAAAATGTTCAGCCAAGTACCCCCTGATCAGCGCCAAAAACATTGTTAGGGAAAAAATGCCTATATAAAGAGGTACAGTACAGCGCTGCACCATCGGTGTCTGATTTATTAAAACAACAACATTGTAACTGAGAAACACTTAAATGCTACATTTCAAATGTTTACAATACATCACTAAATTCATGGCAAACCAATTTTAATATCATGCAATAACACTAAGACGACATTAGTTGCATTGAACTGATCTTTTTAATAAGTTGTACTTAATGTAGAGAAACATGGGCTTGTGCTTCACTGAGGATCGTTGTCATTCTGACAGGGAGGCAACTGCAGTTATTACACTCAGCGTTTTGAAATATGTGTAACTCTGTCAATATAAAACCTACACTGCTCAAACTTCCTTACTTTTCCTAAAATTGGTATATTTGTATATTTATTTATTTTGGGGCGTGGGGAATGAAGAGAAAAAGATATATGAGCATGGGATTTTGACCCCTCATATAAACATATGCATAATGCTGCGCTATACTTTGCGGCCACACGCCGTTGCCAAGCAACGCTTATTGTTTAGGTCCTTTGATAAGCAGGCAGTCATATAATTAACTATAACTAGCTAGATCTGATAGATTTGGACATAAACGCGAGTGAAGTATAACCGGACGCGAGAGAGAGAGATCAGAGATCAGATCAGCTGCTGCTGACGGAGAACACGCAGCTGATCACAGCTCCGCCGCCGTGACGGAGCGTTGAGCGGACACACTTAGCTAGTTCATCTACTCTGGAACTAGCTAAACTAGTTATAAATATATTTATTCTTTACTGTCGGGTCACTTATTACAGGTTCAGCGAGCTGCACGAGCCCTGGCCTTTTAGTCAGAGCGGAGCACGACTCCTGACTTTTCCCTGTGTTTTTTATATATCTGTTGTAATTTATTGTCTTTTATTTTGATTGTAGTGATGTGTTTTTATGTGTAGTATTTATTACATGTACAGCACTTTGGCCAGACCAAAAATCGCTTTTAAAATGTGCTTTATAAATAAACTTTGATTTGATTTGATTTGACGGGCTGTCAGGAGAGGGAGAGGAAAAGAGAGCACCCCGTTTATTGTTCCCATTTTATTATCCAGAATTACTGTAAACTTTTGAAGAAAGTAGTTAATCTACTATTAGTAGTTTGTTTAAATGCATTAATTACGTTTTTGTTTTCATTAACATAAAATAAATCTCACCTCTCTCCAACTTACCCCCATTTGAGAACCACTGGTCTAGGGTGATGGGGTCGACCACATCAGGAGGTTGGGGGTTTGCAGGAGGGGCCCTCTCCTTCCTCATGGTGGCGATGTTGTGCAGCACAACACAGGCAGTTATAATGTGGCCAGCTCTTTCAGGGGCCACTCTGAGCCCCCGCAGGCAGGTGAATCTGGCCTTCAGTATCCCAAAGGTCATTTATATCCTGACCCTGGTCTTGGCATGGGCCTCATTGAAACTGGTTTGTGGTCCTTCACCAAGGTCAGGATACGGGGTCATAAGGAATGGCTGGCAGGCATAACCCCTGTCCCCGAGCAGCACTCCACTGAAGAGCCCTGAAGATAAAGGAACATTTCCACAATAAGTACCACAAAAGGCAGCTTAAGAAGCACAAAACAATAAGAATGTACAGTTGCCATACCCTGCTTGAGTTTGACACAATGATGACTCAGTAAAGATCCTGGAGTCATGGACTGATCCAGGCCACTTTGCCTCAAGGCTGGTGATGACACACCTGTGGTCATAGGTGGCCTGCAAAAGCATGTTTAAGGTTAAAGCCTACTTCCACAATAAGAGCATCATAGTCAGTGTAGCATCAATGTTCATTTGAAATGAGTCCATGTTATAGAGAAAGATAGTCCAAGTGTGAAACATGTACTGTGTGAATATTTAAATGTGTGATTTCCTTTAATCACCCAGACTTCAATGTGTGTTCTAGTGCATGTGCAAGATTTACCTGAATGTTGAGGCTGTGGATGGATTTGTGATTGACATAGTCGCCTTCATTTTCTCCCAGGGACGCAGAGATCGTAATGTGTGTGCAGTCGATACAGCCAAGCACCCTGGGAAACCCTATGAAATAGGCTGCATTTATTATACAACAGTGTACGTCATAGGAACAACATTCACTGTAAAGATATAATCACATATCAATACCTGCCATGCTGTAAAATCCCTCTTTGATCGTCTGCGTGGGACATGTGCCAGGCAGTGGCGGTTCTACGGGGTGGCACGGGGTGGCAGCTGCCACCTCAGAAAAATGCCTTGCCACCCCAGTTGGCAGCTTTGTTTTGAAAGAAAAGTTGTGGCTCATCGGACATTTATGAGAGAAAATCTCTAATGTCCGAGTGCAAGTGAATGCAGCACAAGACGCGAGTCTTGTAACCCCTCCCCCGGCCCTGGCGCGAGCATGGAAATATGATTGGCGGCGATTTCATTTGAACGGGGGACAGCGCAAAACGAGAAGCATTTCGGACCCAAGTAGACAGAAGGAATGTGGTATTTGCGGTCTACAATGACAGAGAAGAGACTGTGAAGTTTGGCTGTACTCAGCATTGAATCAAAACGCACGAAAGCTTTGGATCTTAATCAGTTTGTGAGGCGTTTTGCTGAACAAGATGGTAATCGCCGCATTCAGCTGTTATAGCCAACTTGATGCTCTGCTCACGGATGACTCGATGAGCATAACAAAACTGTTAAGATGATGACCTTATGTGTGTATATATTTTTTTTCTTTGTGGGGGTCTGCCCCCAAAAAACAGTTTCAAGTCCTGATAACGTAAAATGAACGGTGTGTAAAACTACACTGCCGAGCCAAAAAAAAGTAACCACTTTGATTTAACTAGGCCAGTAGGTAAGGACTTTCCACTGGATAATAACTTTGATTATTTTGATATACGATAGTAATTACTTGTCTTTCAAATTTGAAGGAGGGTGAGCAAGCATCTTGAGGAACATTCATCATTAACTCCTCCAAAAAATATAGTTTATTTAATAATAACACTGAATATGTGAATCATAACAGTGATTGACAGCTGATAGGAATAATATGATTGTTAATAGTATCATATTAACTTAGACAAACATCGACGAGACAGTTAATTAATGTACTTATTGCAGCAGTCTGCATAGATTTGGTACCCCAGTGGCGTTTTTATATGTACAAAGGTGGTGGGGCACAAAAAACGTACATGTCTATATATAAGCTTCTGCAGTGACGTGCAGTGAGGTTCATGGCTGGTGAGGCACTGGCACTGGCTCTTCAGGTTTACAAATATTATATTTGGACCTAAATCAAAATATAATATTATTTTCAAAAGCTTTTTTAGTCTGATGCTTTGATTAATTTTAAACAGACAGTTCAACAAAAGGATACCCAAAAAATGTAATTGTATCATTTAAATATTGAATTGTTCTCTCTTAGTAAGATCCCATTTTCAATAAAATGGTGGTCTTACCTTGACTTGAAGATGAAGTCCATTTGCCTATCCTTCTGGACAAAAATCTCTATTACTTTTTTGTAAAAGTCCTCCTTATCTTCTTGTAGTTTCAAAAGTCTATCAGTTATAAAAGTAGGGTAGACATGTGGATATTATCCGGCTGAACAAAACGTGCATTTATCTAACAGGTACGTTTCCCACAGATCTTATTTTGAGCTATTTTCTAAAATCCTATGGATAAATCTCATTGCTTTTTTGTGGAGGGAAACAATGCGCAGCTTACTTTCGGGTTTTAGGACGCGTCACTTACAGCCAATCAGCTCTGAATTATGTGAGATGACGTATGGTGGGGATGGCAGCTCTATGCACCTATGGTCATTATTTTTTTGCCACACACATTAAATTAAATAATAAAACGTAATCCTTTCTCAATGTTCCTCACAGCAGTGCATGAAAGGGAAGTAGTTGATATTGTAACGAAATGTAAAAACAAAAAATCTACCGATTGTGATGACATTGACATGACTGTATTAAAAAAGGTTATAGATGTTATTTCAAAACCATTCACACACATCTGTAACTTATCATTCCACACTGGTGCATTTCCTAACAAAATGAAAATAGCAAAAGTCATACCTTTGTTCAAAGCTGGGAACAAACATCACTTCACAAAAATACTCTGAGCATGCGCAGTGTAGTTTTTTCACTTAGACAGTGAGAGGAAGGGGCATGATCGGGGTTTGTCCCACATGGCTCTAAACAGCTCAATAGGCACACACTGTAGACACTAATTAGAAGAACACAGACTAAAATAGCAATATACAGACAAATCAGTTTTTTTTGCATTTCTTTGCATTTTTTTGTAATTATTATTTGTAATACTTTCTGCTGACACTAGGTGGGGCTGCCCCTAATGACCAGTCGCCACTGGGTACCCCTGCTGGTCTAAGAGTCAAACTCATTCAGTTATTGTTCAGTTAAAATTCATTCAATTATGTCTGCCACCTTATATATTTATATGTAAGGCTTTACTGATGTGCCACAATAATGTCATATTATATATATATATATATATATATATATATATATATATATATTGATATTGATATTTTAACTGAATAACATATATATATATACCGGTATATATATATATATGTTATTCAGTTAAAATATCAATATCAGACCCGGCGGCAGACATACGTCTCTGGGCGGGCATTCGATTTACCAGGGCGGACCCACCCCGAAACTTACATTTCCCGGGAAACCTCGAGATTTGTCAAGGGGGGGCGGGGGGCAACCCTGTCTCCTAAAAATTACGTTCCCACAGAACTAAACTGCATTCTCAATTACTTTTAGCAAGAAACGTATTTTCTCCCGCGTTACATTCGTTATGAACGTATCTCAAATACGTTTATTTTCTACATATCTTCTAGAAACATATTTTCTCCCACGTTACGTTTCTTATGAACGTATCTGAAATACGTTTATTTTCTACATATCTTTGCCATTTATTGTCTTGCTTATAATAATGATAATAGTCATTTATAAATATCATTTTAGAGCACACATTTGAAATCAGTAGGCGAGGCTATAATTTCGCCAGCTGTTACTCTCATGAGCGAGGCAGAAAATAATAGTTTTTAACATGCCAAAAAGCTGCTGTCGTTTATTGCACCTCAAACATTAAAACAAATCCAGTTACGTGTTTCAGTACTTCCTCTAAGAAGAAAGTACAGTAACAGAAGATCTCTGTGACGCCAGATGTGGTGTTGTTAATGCGATATGATATCCGAAAAACATTTCCGTTTAGGATGGCTGAAGACACTACACTACCCATAATCCCCAGCTATCGGTTGGGACTACAGTCCCGTTGACAAACCCCGTGATTAATCTTCAAACTCTGGGATTGGATGTTGGAGTGGCAGTGCGCCAAGGTTACCCCGAGCGTCAAGCTCTTTGAAATGGAACGAAACCACGGCAGACTATTCAAAACTGGACTCGAACGCCCCCCCCCCCCAGAAATACACATGCTGGCTATTGTGTTTCGCAACATGTTCTCTATGGCACGTCTCTACTGGGAGTTGTAGTTTTAAAAGACGTTTTCGTTTTTCCCAATATTAGAAGTTGACAGTATTAAACTGTGTAAAGCCCTGGAGGTTTAGGCGATAGAAAACACATTGGTGTGTACACATTTAAAACATGTAATTACTACATGGGTGAAAATCGCTTGTATCCATAATGGGCAGCATTAATATATACCCACATGACAGCTCATTGTAACTTTGTAATTCTACTCCACTACAATTCAGAGGTTAACCTGGTATTTTGACTCCACTGCATTTATTGTTGTTACTTTGCAGATTCTGATTAATGATGTGAAATATAAACAACCTTTAAATCAGACTTTAGTTACACCTGAGTAAAATTCAGGTAAGGTGATTGTCAAGTGCCAACAATCAGGTGAGATATTTCATTTCATTTCAAACCTTTATTTAGACAGATAAATCCCATTGAGATCATTGATCTCTTTTTCAAGGGAGACAGTTAGTTGTGGCTTGAGAAGACTAAACATTTATCTGCAGATCTCTATAAAGTATATTAATTACTCGTTATTCTCTACTAATAGTTAATTAAAAACTGTATATAATTGCTATTTTGCACATCCCTTTCAAGATTTCAAGATTTTCTAAGGTTTATTGACATATCATATACACAACTAGTGTAGTTATGCAATGAATTAAAAACTTGGGTCACAGGTTCCTCAACAGCGCATTACAAGACATCTATCAATATGTGTGTATACCTCCACCATTAAACTGTCAAATTCTGCACATTTCTTATACTATCTACATACATAAGAGTATAATTAATGTGTATAATATCAGTTAAAATAAGTGCTTCACCATAGTTAACATTGCAGGAAAGCAATACATTAGACGTTAAGTACTTTGTCAGGCTTAATATTTATCTGTAGATAGATATCCCCAAAGCTTTTTTCTTATTTGAAAGAAGACCTTAACCTAAAGTATTATTTAATGTGTAAATAAAGGTTAATTAGTTTGTCTGTTTTGCACATCCTCATATTAATATATGTGTACATCGTGCACTAAACTGTTTTATTGTAGAGATCACTTATAGTATCTTCTTGATTTTTTTATATTCTATATTTCTATCATTGACCTTCTACTTTCCCCCTATGAAAGTATGTACTCTTAATATTGTTTTCATCAAATAACATTATTCAACAAAAATAAGATTATTCAACAAAAATAATTCAATAACGTGCTTTAACCACTAGGCGGTGCACACAAGGTACACACAGCATACTAATAATAACTTTGTATTATTAGTGTAGGACACTTATGTATGTATAACATCTGAAGATGTGTAGTTTTATTCATGTTTTTACATAATTTTACAGGATATTGCTATACTATTTATCATGCTTTACTTCTACACATTAATATCTGATTTGTAAAACATCACAGACAGAAAGGTATATCCGTCATTTAATGGTAAGCTATTGAAATTGTGATTCCATAGATGTGTCTCCCATCGCCCAAATTCCCTGACTATTCTCTCAACTCAGTATTTACATTCTTATATTCAAAGAAAATCAGTAATATCTTTAAAAACTACAAGTCCTTTTCTATCAGTTGTGCACCGTTATGGTGTAAATGTAACCTATCTACCAATTGGATCAAATATAAAAGTCAACCGAATTAGTATTGATACTGCAAGGAGACGTATTTTGTGAAAAGAAATGTAAGGTGTTGTTTAATTGTTGATATATTTATGATCCACGTCACATATTCAGTTTTGGCGCCAGTTCTCCTGTTTGTCAAAGGTCTTCTCATCAGGGCTCTATAAATAAAGAACTACAGCAGATTTGTAATATGTAATGCAGCCGAACTGTGTATTACAATGCCGTTATGTGATGACTTCCAAAGAGAAAAGCAAGAACACTCACAAAGTATTATTTTTATAAAAAAAAAATTCGGATATCATATCGCATTAACACCATATCCCAACACGCATTGCGGCTAAACATCCAATCAACGAGCTTCAAGCTGAGGATCTTGGGTAATCTGTTCAGTGGGGTTGTGTGTATCCTCAAAATGTCCTTTATAGGCCTGTTTCTGGTGACTTTATTTACGGCTAAAAAACATGCTAAAAAGCCCAAGATTATAGAATTAAACGAATAAATAAAAACAAGGATAATTGTGTGTTATTGTTGAGTAAATAAGGAAAAAAAGATTTTCAAAAATAAAGATTTCAGTATTTTGAGGCTCTAAGCCATTTCTTTTCCTCACAGACTGGAAAAAGTCCGACATTATATATAACACTGGCATGTAATTTACGTTAGAATAAATAGAATGGTTTTGAATAATAGATGAGAGTAAAATCTCCGTCACTTTACAGCCCCGCCCACTTTTGGGGAAACCAACGCTGTCATTTGAACGGCGATTAGTTAGTTTAGTTTATTTTTTCGAGCGTGTAAAACCAAAGAAAATACAAATGAAACAAAAGATGATACAGACATGATACAGTACTATACAATTGAATGCAATAACAAAACGAAATATTTAATTAATAATTGAATAATCTGTAGTATCATTGTCTGATAACAATAAACAACAACACTTTAGCTAATTACACGTCCGAAAAGGGGTCGGAAGAAGTTTACACTTATTTAATCCGACCCCTTCTCCCTTTTTTTTTACATTTTTCTTTTTACATCTTAATATATGTTAACATACAATATCAATGTATACTTTAACCTTGAATAATTTATATAATCATTCATATAATATATACAGGCAAGTTAGAAGAATGGTCTCTATATATTTACATATATATATACATATATATATATACATATATATATATATATATATATATATATATATATATATATATATATATATATACACATATGTACATACACAAATTCATACAAACACAAATTCATAAATTGAATACAAAACAGGAATATAAACAGTTATGGTTTAGCAGTCCCTGTACCTTGTGAGAATTGTGTCTTTATACCTCTTTTTGAATAGTTTGATGTTTGGACATCCCTTTAGCTCCTCACTCACTTTGTTCCAGATCTTCACCCCACAAACAGAAACACAAAAACTTCTCTTTGTTGTGCGCACCCTAACATAAGTGAATATAAATGAACCACGTCAATTAGAATTCCCTTGTCTTTCATTGAACAATATCTGAATATTCCCAGGTCATTGAACGTTTTTTGCCTTAAACATGATTTGTGCAATTTGGAATTCAACAAGATCTGACAGTTTTAATAATTTTAGCTCTAAGAATAATGGGTTTGTATGATCCCTATAGCCGACATTTTTAATAAGTCTTATTGCTCTTTTTTGTAAAAATAAATAGGGATTGTGTTGTAGTTTTATAATTACTGCCCCAAACCTCTGCACAGTAACTTAAATAAGGTAACACCAATGAACAGTAAAGAATATAGAGGGAATTTTGATCAAGTATCTGTTTTGCCTTGTTTAATATTGCAATACTTCTTGAGACTTTGGAATGAATATGTTTTATGTGTGGTTTCGAGCTCAATTTCTCATCAATCGATTCCAAGGAATTTATGTTCCTTAACTCTCAATGAAAATCCCATCTATCTTAATGGATGCTAGTGTATTGCTATTTCCAAATATGATTAATGTTGTTTTATTCAAGTTTAATGATAACTTATTACTGTATAGCCATAACTTTAGTTTGTATATTTCAGCTGTGATCTCTTCCAATAGTAGCTGTACATTGTCCCCAGAATTAAATATATTAGTGTCATCAGCAAACAAAACAAACTTGAGTACTGTCGATACATTGCATATTTCATTAATATACATAATAAATAGTTTCGGCCCCAATACTGACCCCTGGGGGACACCGCATGTAATGTCCACATATGAAGAACAACACTCTCCCAGCTTCACAAACTGTTGCCTGTTGGTTAAATAACTCCTTACCCATTCCAAAACGACACCCCTGATTCCATAACGTTCCAGTTTCTTTATTAATATGTCATGATGAATTGTGTCAAATGCTTTTTTTAGGTCAATGAATATTCCAATGGCATGTTTCTTTTGATCAATTGAGCTAGTCATTTCTTCAAGTGAGTCTATTAAAGCCATCGATGTTGATCTATTGGCTCTGAATCCGTATTGACTTTCGGTGAGAAGTTTGTGTTTTTCTATGAAATTGTCTGTTATTAAAAGCTTTTCAAGAATTTTTGAGAATTGTGGTAGAAGTGAGACAGGTCTATAGTTTGTGAAGTGATGTTTGTTCCCAGCTTTGAACAAAGGTATGACTTTTGCTATTTTCATTTTGTTAGGAAATGCACCAGTTTGGAATGATAAGTTACATATGTGTGTGAATGGTTTTGAAATAACATCTATAACCTTTTTTAATACAGTCATGTCAATGTCATCACAATCGGTAGATTTTTTGTTTTTACATTTCGTTACAATATCAACTACTTCCCTTTCATCCACTGCTGTGAGGAACATTGAGAAAGGATTACGTTTTATTAAGTTTTCCAGCTTTTTTCTGATGTTCCTCCATCAGAGATTTTGCCTGCTAATTCAGGTCCAACATTTACAAAAAAAATCATTGAAACTGTTGGATACAACATCCATATTTCCCTCTTCCTTATCCTTGTCAATGAAGTATGTGGGATAGCTCCTTTTTCTAGACCCATTTTTTATAATACTATTCAGTATGCTCCATATTCCTTTAATGTTGTTTTTATTTTTGTCTAGTAATTTCCGATAGTATTCACTTTTGCAGGTCCTTATTATAATTGTTAATTTATTTTTATATTTTTTATATCTAATCTCTGTCTCTTTTGTTTTATTTCTCATGAAATCTCTATACAATGAATTTTTCTTTTTACAGGCATTTTGTAAACCCCCTGTGATCCATGGACATTCTACATATTTCATTTTTCTACTGTATTTGACAATTGGGCAGTATGTATTATATAATGGTAAAAACATTCTCAGGAATTGATCATATGTCAATATTGTGTTCTTTGTATAAATCATCCCATCTTTGTGCCAATAAAGCATTTTTTAAAGCGTTCATTGCTTCCTCTGATCTAACTCGTCTGTATTGAGTAGCTTTGTCCGGCATGTTATTACTGCAGTTTCTGTAACTGCAAATACTGGTAGCTGGTCACTTATATCATTTATTAAGAGTCCACTTACTGTATTGTTTATGTCATGTGTGAATATATTGTCTATGAGAGCAGCACAGTGCGATGTGATTCTGCTGGATATAAACTCATACTGTACATTGTGATCAATTCTTCTGTCATGCTGTGATTATTTGGATTTAGAAGGTCAATATTGAAGTCACCACAAATGAAAACTGTTTTATGAATCACTTTTGAGAATATTTCCTCCATCCAGTCCTTGAAAATCTCAATACTAGAGCCGGGTGCTCTACACATACAACTGATGATTACATTTTTCGTTTTTTCTTTGCAGATTTCAATCGTGATACATTCCAATACATTATCAATCACTGTTGACATATAATTCATCACCTTAAATTGTAAAGTATTGTCCACATACAAGGCTACTCCTCCTCCACCCTTGCTTTGTCTATGTATCTGAGTTCATATCCTCCAGCTCAAAGTCTATGCCTTTGTCCTCCGTGATCCAAGTTCCAGATATGGCAATAATGCTAAATGTTTGTTGAAACTGATTTAAATATTCCTTGATGAGGTTAAAGTTTGCAGACATGCTTCTGCTGTTGAAGTGAATAATAGACAGCTTGCCCTCTGATGATATGCTCTGGTTGTACGGTTGATCAGTGTAATAACAGCAGTTGTTGATGATAGAAGAGAAGAAATTATTGTCTGGGTCTATTTCATAATCCAGATCTTTTGTTTTATAGTCAGTGTATTCAAATGTTTTTAGCAACAGTTGGTCTTGTTCCTTGATCATCTGAGACATATTAATATGTTCCCCTATTGAAGATGATTGCCTCCATTCAGTGTGAGTCATGGATATGTGTAAGTGCTTGTTACCTCATGTGTGGTCCAGAACATGAAGATTATTGGTATTGATCCAGATCCTCCATGTTTCTGATGACCAGTACTTTGGCCTCCTCAGGTGTTCCGTTTAGATTTATAAATATGTTGCAGTTTGTTTTCCAGGTGTTCTGAATGTTCTTCTGTTTGTTCATGAAGCCTTTCTGGCTATGTCGCCGTTGTACTTGGTCAGATGCTCGTTGATGTAGACATCTGATCCTTTCAGCTTCCTTCCTTGTTTGAGTAAGGCCGTTTTGTGTTTCCTGTTCACAAACCTGATGAGAATAGCCGGTTTGTTGCCAGCGTTACTCCTTGGCAGGGGGTGGCATGCCTCGATGTTCTCACAGCCCAGTTCGATCCCCTTGGACTGGAGGAGAGCAGCCACCTGTTGCTCCGTGGAGCTGACATCAAGCTCCCCGGGCTCACCCCTGTTGTTAACGGTCACAGCACGAGCTATGACCGGGGTTTTATGTTGAGCCCGGTAACGATAACATTGTTCGTCCTGGTATATTGCTCAAGGTCCTCCACTCTGCTCTCCAGGTAAGTTATCCTCTTGTCCTTCTCAGCATTCTGGATCCGCAGATCCTTAACCTCTTTTACAAGGTCCAAAATATTTTTCTGCTGCAACCTGACAGCAGAAATTTCCTCCGCCAGGAAGTCGAGCGACTTTTTAATGTCCTCGACCTCCTCCGCAGCGATGGTTTTCTTTGGACCCATGAAGTACTTTGATAGAATCCAGCGATTAAGATGTTATATTGTATGTTACGCACGCACAACAGTAAATTGTCAATAGTTGCAAAAACTTCTCTCTGCACGCTGTTGCTGCTGCTGTTCCAGGTAGTTTAGGTTTTCGCCTGAAGCGATCAAGCCTGAAGCCACAGAGATCTTCTGTTACTGTCCTTTCTTCTTAGAGGAAGTACAGAAAAACGTAACTCTGGATTTGTTTTAATGTTTGAGGTGCAATAAACGACACAGCAGCTTTTTGGCTGTTAAAACTATTATGTTCTGCCTCCTCATGAGAGTAACAGCTGGCGAAATTATAGCCTCGCCTACTGATTTCAAATGTGTGCTCTAAAATGATATTTATAAATGACTATTATCATTATTATAAGCAAGACAATAAATGGCAAAGATATGTAGAAAATAAACGTATTTAAGATACGTTCATAACGAACGTAACGTGGGAAAAAATATGCTTCTAGAAGATATGTAGAAAATAAACGTATTTGAGATACGTTCATAACGAACGTAACGTAGGAGAAAATACGTTTCTAGCTAAACGTAATTGAGAATGCAGTTTAGTTCTGTGGGAACGTAATTTTGGTTGGTTTTGTGGCACGCAGGCAAACTTGAGCGCACACAGGGTGGAGAGGTGGAGTAAGGTTGAGCGATGGAGACAAAGGGAGAGAGAGAGAGATTGAGCGAGACAGAGAGCATGTGCTCTGCTTGCGCACAGAGCAGGAGTTTGTGAGAGAGCCGTCAATTTCTCTTCAAAATATAATTGATTGCCAGCCTCCCTTGTCCCTGGCTGGCTTGCTAGCTCGTTGGTAACGTAACTGATGTCTTCTGATGTGCCTGCATCTGGCGCTGAGTTGCCATATTCCTTTCAAGTGTATAAGTGTGAACCACTTCCTGATATCCATTGGTGCAGATACATATAAATGATAATAGCCAAACTAACCTAGCAAGAGTAAACTGACAGGCTGCTGTGCCGCATCTCACTCAAAAACCCACACGACTCAACCCAGCGAAAAACCAGTCTCGCGCGCAGCCTTTCATTCAGAATTTCACTCAGAATTTCATAGCAAAATAAAAAAATGATATTAAACTAATCTTTCAACATAGTTTAAAACAAAAATAACAAAGCCCTACAAATAACAACAATAAACATAATCAGTGGCGGCTCCGGAGTATTTGTGTTGGGTAATCTATGGTAGGGCTAACCCATACAGCGTTGGGGCTCAAGTCAGTTTTTGCAATGTAATTACATACACGCCCCCCTTGACAGTGAAACGCCACGTGTGAGGTTTAGATTATTTCCCTGTCTCAATCCAAATTGAACTGTATGAAATAAAAAGGCACATTTGTCTTGTAGTAAATAAAAAGGGTGAGATTATTTGAAATACTAACATAAAATACACATTCTGGTACTCTCTTGAGAAGAAACATAAATATATCTATTACTACACGACATATTTAAAAAAATGAATGCCATTTTAGTTTTGTGTTGCTTTGTTCTGAAAGCTGAACCTGCTGCTCCTCGCAGAGAGAAGAAGGAAGAGGCTGTGAGTTACTTTACATTGTGGATAAGGGTTGTTGAGAGTCGGTGAGGTCCTGATAATTTATTCCGGGAAATTACTCTGACCTACTTTTTGACCTGACCGAAGTTATTGAGTCTATGTAAGTGTACTGCTTGGCTCAGATCCACCAACGTCAGCAAGATCTCACCTCTATTAACTCCCCGAAGAACCAGGTTCAATGAACTGCTGTTTCAATTCAGACAACTCTCTTAAATCTGTTTAAGCGATCTCGAAGGATTTTGACATCAGTAAATGAGGTGTGTTCCTACCTGAGTGTGGCAGGGTGCAGTCTTACCTTTGAAGCAGGAGAGGAGAGCACAGATGTCTTTTAAGTTATCCCAGTCCAAAAGGTGGGATCAATTTATTTGAAGAAAAATAGGTCCAAACTAATACAGGGTTTTTACCTTCTCTCTTTACAACATTATAATCATACCAAACAAAAGGATGCTGTGATCATGTTCAAATATGAAACTTTAATTCACAGTCTTATATTTATTACCAAAATGTTTAACTTCAACTGCCCAATTCAGTTGTGACATTTAAAATCTCCCGATAGAATTTAGAGGCATTTCCTCATAAAAAGACCGGTGATAATAAAAAGCACATTCAAACTTTCATTTTCACCCAATCAATTCACATCAATTTCATACCTTTTTTCCGACACAGACGGCGGGAATAACATTCAAAAACCCACTCCTATCCGCATGAATTCGGAGGAAGGTCCTCACAGGTGGCGGGTACTAATACTCACATACATATCTCAATTCATTCCACTCATTCACAAAGTAATTCACTCAGCCTTCAACGAAGAAAATCAAGAGATATTTACCAAGTTTGAGAGAACCTTTACCGAGAGCTATTAACCCAGCTCTGAAGGACAGCGCCTACCGGGAGAGAGTATACCAGGGGAAACCCCCCTCCCTCTCTCTCGCTCCCTCCCAAAAAACCAGTCTCTTTATGCTCAAAAAACAGGGTAGAAACCCCAAAAACACCTCCTCCATACCAAAACCAATGAAACAAACTGGGCATGGCCTCTGATGTACAGGGCTGGACATGACCAGACATATTCCATAGCTTATGGCATAAGACACACCTTTCCATGTTTGTGTAAAAAGGAAATGACCAGACATATTCTATGGCTATGATATAACCACCTTTTTGAGGCCTCAATGTATTTCTCCTTAAGTCCGGAGCCCCCCTCCCTGCTGTGAGAGAAGAGGGAAGAAACTGCCTACTCTCTTATCAGAGACACCCATAAATCATTAGGTTTTACACTCAACTTAACAAACCACTTGGTTTTGTTTATACTGTAAATATAGAAAAACCTAAAATATGAAGCATTTTCATTGTGGGTTATACAAGAATATAATTGATTATATTTGATTATAACTAACTTTCGTTTTAAGTATTCACTTCATATGGAGATCTCAACACCCTCTTTTTAAAACGCAAAGTTATCAAAACAGCAACAGATAAAATCGTAAAAACACATACATACGTAAAACTTCAAGCATCAATATCATGAAAAGTTCTTCAGTATGTGTAATCAGGACGACCTTTGATGGACCTGGTGTGGAGAACACCGAAAACATAGTACCTCACTGGAATGTCCTCGTTATCACATACGTCAGGCACTAGAGTAAAAGAGTCATGATGATCATACATTTGTACGCACTCCCACTCGGCCTGGCACTTGCAGGAGCGGGGGGCCCATCTGTTGTTCCAGTGTAGACTCCTAAATCCATGTTGCTATCTGATGTAAATCCTTGACCCTGACCATGGAGGGGTTGAGGTTCCTCCCTGGACGACACCTCCAAACGAAAGCCAGATAACTCGGTCGACAGTTGTTATGGATATTTTAGACCTCGTCAATAATCGCTCATGACTTTGTGACAAGGTCAATGAGGCCCCACACAATGATAGCACAAACGAGGAACCAGAGGCATATGAAACAGCTTAGCTGGCACTCGCTCATGATATCATGTGTGTGCAGTGTGAGATTAGGTGTATGTGGTGCGAGTGTGGTGCTGGTGGTGACTTGGCACGTCACTTGTTGTCGTCTGTTTCTACCGTCTCTCCTGGCCTGTGACTACGACCTTGCAGTGGACCCACGTGGCTCTCTCGGTGACCTTGACCACTCTCTGGGTGACGAGAAGCACCTGGTAGGGACCTTGCCAGCGGTTGGATTTCCAGCTCTTTCTCCGGAAGTTTGAGAGAACCTTTACCGAGAGCTATTAACCCAGCTCTGAAGGACAGAGCCTACCGGGAGAGAGTATACCAGGGGAAACCCCCCTCCCTCTCTCTCGCTCCCTCCCAAAAAACCAGTCTCTTTATGCTCAAAAAACAGGGTAGAAACCCCAAAAACACCTCCTCCATACCAAAACCAATGAAACAAACTGGGCATGGCCTCTGATGTACAGGGCTGGACATGACCAGACATATTCCATAGCTTATGGCATAAGACACACCTTCCCATGTTTGTGTAAAAAGGACATGACCAGACATATTCTATGGCTATGACATAACCACCTTTTTGAGGCCTCAATGTATTTCTCCTTAAGTCCGGAGCCCCCCTCCCTGCTGTGAGAGAAGAGGGAAGAAACTGCCTACTCTCTTATCAGAGACACCCATAAATCATTAGGTTTTACACTCAACTTAACAAACCACTTGGTTTTGTTTATACTGTAAATATAGAAAAACCTAAAATATGAAGCATTTTCATTGTGGGTTATACAAGAATATAATTGATTATAACTAACTTTCGTTTTAAGTATTCAACATACTATGAAGCTCTCAACAGGATGGATAGCCTCCATTGTTCTGTGTGTCAAAATGAAAGACAGCCCACACACCTATCAATCATCAAACCGTGGGGTCTTATTTCATTACGTGTTGATTTCTATCAACACGTAATGCTGTATCGATGTATATAGAGATGTACTACAGCAAAAGTATTCTCCGTCGGGACTTCCTGCAACAACACCACGTCGTTATCGTGATTCTGATTGGCCAGAAGACATTATCAAAGATGTTCTATTGAGAAGATGATCACTACGTGACAAAAGTTTTCAAACCGTTTCTAGTCTTCGGTATTTACTGCTGTCTGTGCAATTTACTCTGCACGAGTTGGCGGACTTTATTTAGCTTACTTTAAAATCATTTTTCATGGTGGGGCTAAGCCATTTCTTGGTATGGCTGTAACCTACTCCAGTATACCCTGGCACCGCCACTGAACATAATAATAAAACAATTAAAATGTTGTATTCAGCCCTGATTAAAACAGCAGGCGCAAATCCTGGATGGGCGGGCCCGGCCCCATGGGGCCGCCCATGACGCCAGGTCTGATCAATATTGTGGCTTTCCAAGTTAACATTAATTGATATGACTGCGATTAAATCAGCATATACTTCTGCCAGGGGATGCCACCCCTGAAATTCTCCTGCCACCCTCTTGCCACCCCATGAATATTTTTCTAGATCCGCCCCTGGCCAGGAAACACAATAAAGGTCTGTGCGAGCCCTGTCAGAGCATGTGCGACCTTATGAATAGCTCTGCAGACTGTATTCTTGCTTAGGTTCTCTGCATCCCCCACGGCATAAAGAAAACTGCCGGTTGCAAATTATCGCAAAGCAATACATACAGTCTGCGGCACTGTAAGGACACAAATCCGATGTGTAGCATTAGCAATATATGGCTCGAGGAGCTGACACAGATAAGTCAGCCCTTCTGAAGAGAACCTGTATCTTTCATACAATACTCTTCAGGGAAAGCCAAAGGGTTTATTCTTTCCCTAAATATCCTCTCCAGCCTGAGAGCGCCTCTCACAATCTGAGCGCCGAGCTCCATAGTGTCATCCACAAATGCCGACATCATTTTCACAGAGATTTCATTGGTCGATAGGCGGAGCTTTTATAGGCTGATCTCTTAGCCTGCCACCTAACCTGCTCCGAAGCAGGTTAGCCGCTGTTATTTGTGTAATAATTCTCGCGTCCAGGAGAGAAGCTTAACTAGGAGACTAAATGGAGTCTCTGAGATGGTTTCAAATTGGTACTTTAATTCAAATAAAGGCGCGGTAATGTTACAAACAGAATATTGTCCGACAGAAAAACAGCTGTGTCTCTGGCTCCGCCAGGTGAAGAAAGAGACCGAACCGCCGTAGGTCGGCTATATTTATATCCTCTGCTGGCTCCTCCCTGCAGGCCGGCTCTCCAACGTTTTAATGTCCGTTGTTACGCATATCAGACGATACAGACATTGTACATTCAATATATCTAAACACGCCTTTTCTCTTCCTTAACTCTTTTATAACTTTATATGTAATACATGTTAACGCCGTCAATAGGCACTTTAGTGATAATAATGGACGGTAGTCCCGGATGTTGTGATGAAGGATTTTCAGAATAAAAGCTTGGTATTGAGAACTTCCGTTTTTTTCCAGAATAAAATAGCATTTAAACTGACGGTATGTTTAAGCTACATTATGCTATTAAACATTGATTTTAATTTCTAACAGTCCCTCCTTACACACCTAAAAGGTGTGTATAATACTGAAATCAATGAGTTCTTCATCTGAACTCTGCATAGTACATAACTCATATCAAAAACATACAATCAAAATGGAGTGGTTCGAATAGCCTCAACTCTACAAAAATACAAAAATTCTTTGACTGTGTTCAAACATAAAAGTTTTCCCTTGTGCATAACTTCTAGTGTTAACATTCAATATCATTCTTCAAAATAGCAGCAATGGCTTGGTATTAGAACATTTCTTCCTCCCTCCTTTCACAGAAACCGTTCTCATACCACGCTCAGTGTTAAGGCACTTGTTTTTACAAAGTAAAAAGAAACGACCCATTTTAAAATAGTAATGATTCTAAAATGCATGAAATCTATCATATAGAACAGTGAAAAATAATAAAAATGAAACAAACTATCTTGGACCAGTGTAATGTAATATAAAAATACACTATCTTGGAATAGTATAAGTAAATTGAAATGGATTCACTCCATTTTAGCATTTTAGTTTGCTCACTTTTTCGCATGATTTCATCATTTAAATAATCACATCGGCTGGACATTCATTGAACAATCTCATCTCTGAACATCCATATCATTTAAACTCATTCAAACTAACTCGTCATTTTCATCAACATCTGTATATGGGGTGGATCGTCCTGTTCTACTAGCATTGGAAACTGTCCCCTCATGAGAAATTTACCCTCCCTCCTTTCATACTATTTAAGGTATGAAAACAATATGTTCTCTAGAAGAGGCCGTCGTGATCAATCGGTACGTTAGGACATGGAAATGCAACATCTAGGCCTCTCCTGGGCCCCCTATGTTATCCTTGTACACAGTGGAGCCTAAACTCCCCCTGGGACTGGTCTCTTAGCCCTACTGGCTTTGGGGTGTTTCGCCATGTTGATTAACTACATAAAAAACATCACTGGCTGTGCTAGGTCCCAGCCCAATCCTGTGGCAAGACTGAGTACAAGGTTTTAGTTCCACGATACCACCAAACATCTAGTCTGGGGTACGGCATTCTAGACTGTCATTTCTGGGAGAAGATTGTGGTCAGTTACAACAGTTGTAGAATTTCATCACTTAAAAGTTCCCACTTGGTGGCTTTGGGTGGTCTGCTTTAATGCAGTGATAAAGTCCCTGAAACAGTGTGTGGAAACTTGGGTGCCCGAGCATGTGATAATTAGTTCAATTCAGGAATGTTTACTTATGGCAGATATGTTTCTCCTTTAAATAACATCTCTAAATGTCAGGTCATCACTGATTAAATGGATGAGCATTAGGAGGTGGTGGCATTTGTCTTTTAAAAACTCATACTCTGGTGCTGTGCGCTCCCTCTGAAGCTGCAAGTAAGATTTAAAACATCTGCAGGGTGGGTTGAGCGACCCCTTCTCCCTGAAAGATATTTGTTGTCAAAAATATGCACCATTAAAATGAGTGATCCAAGGCCCTGCATGTATTACTCCCAATTATACTAGTTATTCAGAATTAAAATTTTCAATCGCTCTTTGCCTAGTGTCTTTTTTTTTTTTTTAAAACTCTACATCTTGGACGACAAACAAATGTTGTTTCCACCTTAAACGTTTCCCTATGGTAATAACCATGCTACAATGGAGAAACCAATACTCTAGATTGGAGTACTTTCTTTGGCTTGTGGAGCTCTACCTTTAACATTTTCCATTCAAATAAAGATTTGCCTGCTATCTATATTGTAACAAATTAAATCTTCCCCAAATTCTCACATGAATAAGAATCTCTAAAAGAATAATTTGTTATATAATGAAAAGATTGAATAATATGTTCTACCCTCAGTGTGTTTTTTGGATTATTTTCTAATAAGTGTGTTTATGTGTAAACTCACTCACTCCCGTTTTCCCTCTCTCCCCCTCTGGTTGTCAAGCCACGACCCCCTCACGTTCTGTTGGGCCCATGCCAACTCCTCTGGTTCTGTCCTCTCCTCAGTCCATCCGCTTGGTGTTTCCGCCCGGTCTAACCCTTTTCAGTGGCCCAACTGCTTTGCATTTCATCTCCTCCTTTTCAGTCTCTACGCTGTTGCATGGAGGGCGTATTCCGCTCTCATGTCCCACACTCTGCTCTTGTGCCAAATCTCGTGGCTCAGGCTGGAACTTCATGTCCTGTCTGAGGGACCAATGAGAGGTTGCCTCTTTGTCAGCATGCTGGTTTGGTTCTGGATGCCTTAGGTGGAGATGGTTCTGGATGCCTCAGGTCGTTGTTGGTTCAGCTCGGGTTCTCTGTCTTTTCGATGGAGGAGGAGTCTCCTGTTGTGAGGTCATTTGTCTGAAGATGGGGTCGTAGCATTCTGACGGGCAGAGAGAGAGAGAGAGAGATCTCGGGACGCATTACCTAGTTAATTCTAACACACTGAGGTAAAATAAATCCAATCCTTTCCACTCTATTTTCCTAATCTTACTATCTGTCTTGGATGTTCTTTCACCCACTGTAACATGGCTACTCCAAATAACTCTGTCTGGAAACCATTTTCTTCTATTATTTTAAAAAATACCTACATGTTTCAAGCACCACATATTTCACACACTATAAAAGAGCGTCCCCATATTTTCTCCATCACTTTAAATCTCACTGTTATTTAGAACATAAGTAATTAACTTTTGTGACTGGACATATCTGCAATGTCGCCACAATCTGCTGGGGAATTTCGTTCATAGAGTTTGTACATACAAAGCTGTACTTGTGGGCTAGTAGCCTGTTTCTACTGTAATCATTTTCAATAACTTTGCTCAGGTCACCGGTCGGTTGTCCATAAACTTAACAGGGGGTGTTTCTGGTACAGACTAAAACATGGATCCAGTGTATTTGGAGATTCCCCTAATCTGTAAATCCCCATCACTGATTATCCTGATCACTTAAACCCATCTCATCATTTGATACAAGAACTGCATATATGGGGGGTGAATCATCTTGATTATAACCGCCTCACCTTTGGGAATGAGTATTTCTAAATCCTCCTCTTGTTGCTCAGCTGATCTTTTGGCTCTGGGGATAAGTGAAAGTCTCTGAAACTCAGCTGGAGTTTTGTTAGTGATGTGGGCATTCTCTATGAGTAGACTAATGGATCCATGTCTTACTTGATATTGTACTCCCCATCCAACCAGAAAGGTGCCAAGTGTAATGAGCACAATCAACAATGCTATTCTGACTCTTACCCCTGGGGGACCCCACAATTGGTTTGGCTTTGTTCTTGACATCATCTCTATTTTCTCCATGGTTGTCAGTTACAGAATTTAAATAATGAGTACTATAATAACGTATACAAAAATTGGACTCTTTTTCAGATGTAAAGCAAAAATAGGTTTTCACTTTAGTGTACAATCTATAAAAATCTATAGACATTTCGTCTTTTGAGCTGTTTCTATCTTTATCTTATTTCTATTTATTGTTTTGTTCCAGTTCTTCCAAATCAGTCCTAACTCCCAATAATGATCTGGAAGTTGCCAGTGAAGGGTGACAATGTGTGAGGTGGTGTCAATTTGCTCCTTTTTCTTTACCTTTAAACCGGAACGCGTGTGAAGTTTATTACAACTTCTCACTGTTCCGTCCACCGGGATCAGCCCACTGTCTTTTGTGAACTTTCACCCTCACCCATTCACCTGGCCGAACAGGAGTCTCTTCTGGTGTCTCGTCTGGTATCTCTGTAGCTTTCCCAGCCTGTGTAGACAAAACTTGGATAATATTACTCAGAGTTCTGACATATTCATTACTTCTATTCGTCTAATATCGAAAACTGGACCACTCCCTCCTTGGAGGAGGCCCAAGCTTCGGCATACCTTTTGTCGTTATGAGATTTATTATTAACTTCATGTTATTATTTATTAACTACAACGTCACTGAAATCAACATGTCTGTATAATCATGACACTCCCTCCTTTGAGCAAAACATGCTCAATTAATATTGCAATGATTACCCTATTCTGAACAGGACATGTAAAACCCATAACGCTGCATCAAATAAACATAACTTCTCCATGTACCCATAAGGCGTACAAAAATATCGTATGATGTATGGTTTTCTGCGGGTATAAAAACATTCACTAAAATCTGCCATTAGCACGACAAATTGTTTACTTGTTTCAACAATGGCTTTTGTCCTGGTATTATGCATCATTGTTGCTGCGAAAAACAATACCCCTGGTGTCGCCAATGCGTCTCAATAATTCTAGGATTAGAGGATTGGTTGTTACTGCTGAACAAAGATATGATAAAATAATATTTCTCTAAACTAGAGGGAAAATACGAACTATTCTCACAGAGGGTGACATGCATGAAGGGCTGTTGCCCCTCACTCAAAATTAGATATTGCCTTACGCACTACACTATAAATCAGTAAAGTTACTCAAGAATAAATAAATAAAAACTGATTCTTGAAACTGTTGTAAAAACCCTACAACTTCTTCATCCAAGCTCTCAATCAGTGTTATTTTATTTAATCTGCAGCTCATTTCCTTAAAACAGATACCTCAGACCTATAACATTTTGTTTATGAGAATAAACTGTAATCTGACTCCATAAATCACATAATTGTTTGACTAAAAAACTACACTTCCACTAACAATAATTGAAGTTCCCCTTTAAACACAGCCCCGGTCTTCTGATGGGGTCTATCTATGCACTGGCTGGAAAATGTTGGGCCAGTTTCTGTCGCTCCGTCACTGTTCTCCCGCTAACAGTCACTCTCTAGTTCTGCTGGGTTCTTGTTGACTTCTTCACTGGTTTGAGACAAGCGACCCTATCGGACACCTCCCTTTGTAGCCAGACTTCACCACAGCAGAATCGAGTTTCTGTTTTCAGGTCTCAACAGCTCCACGTCAGGTGTATCGCCGCCCGTTGAACTGCAGTCGGTGTAAACAGGAGGACTTGGTAAGGATCCGCCGTCTTGGGCGAGTACCAGGTTTCCGTCTTCATATTTTTGGGTGGAAAACCGTCGTCTTGACCTCACTAGCTGTGTGGACACAATAGTTTTCTGTGTAGGGGAACAACATCACTCGTAATCTCTTTCCTTCTCATAATTACAAAAATAGTCTGCTAAATGTTCTATTATGTTTTAATCCTCTACTACTCTGTGGATGCTTTATGTGTAAATGCAATATGCTACTCACTATCTTTTAAATAACATTCAACCTTTCCCTCCTGTGGTGACAGACATGGCTCAATGTAGCTGGTTCTCAAAATACCCTTGTGTTGAAGATGCATCACCTGGTGGTCTGGCCCTCTGAGCTTCCTCATTGTTGTGGTTGATACCAGGCTGTCAGTGGCATTTGGGTCATGTTTGGCACCCCTGTTCGTCTTTGACATCACTGGCACCCCCTGCCTCCGTTGTCATCATGGAAACCCCCGCCCGGGGTATCTGCATGGAGGGCTGTTGTTTGGTGCATGTGGTGGGTACTTCATTTGTTGTTGTGGACAATCTCTAGCCCAATGGCCCAGCTGATCGCATATGTAGCATCCCTCAAACCGGAGAACTTTTCCTCTGCTTCTGCTTCCTCGGAAACCTCCTGGTTGTTGGTTCTGGTTCTGATTTTCTGGCACTATCTGAGATTTTACTGTTTGAGGTGTCTGCCCTGCATTCTCTGGTTCTTCCTGAGCTTGAATTGTTGGAGGTGTCTGCCCTGCCTTCTCTGGAAGTTTCACCTCCCTTCTCCTTGTCTTGTTCCTACAAGCTACGGTGTCTTTTCTTCAGCTTCCCTCTATATAGTTAGCTGTTGTAGGCATTGTTCGTGCTCATAGTCGAGTACTGCTTTTCTATGGGCTTTTGTTGGTCCAGGTTGATCATCTACTGGAATCAGTCCTCTTGTTTGCCACTGTTCCAACAGTTTCTCAGCTTGGTTACATGTCTTCTGTCTAAGTTTTGGAACTGTTGCAGCATCTGATCTGATTTTTACCCTTTCCTTGATATCTGCAGTTGTGCCTGGCTCTACGTCTGGCCTTAATTTAGTTTATTTTGGTGACATGTTCTCTAACTATTTGAATGAAAAAATATGAAATGTATCAAAGATTGAAGCACTAGTCCTTTGACTAGTACCTTCGTTGCTGTTCGTCCGAACTTTAAATCTGTATTTTTTAATAAGGTCAATCTATAAAATATAAATGATTATTATTATTTTTTCAACAATTATGCAAATTTTCAAAATCAGAATTGTAAAAAATAGACAACAATTGTACTGTGTACAGTTTTGACTCCGAAATATAAAATTAGAAATCTGGTGTGGCTCTACTGGGTTCCACTTTCCGAAATGTTTGGAATTATGTAAATGTCATAACTTGTGTTAGCTTCAATACATTTGTTTGCTTTTTTGAAAGAGTATTATGTAAGGTTTCTTATCTTATAATTAGAAACCACTTGCAATTCTATCTCGGCGATGAAGCATGTGTTCATTTATAACACTTAAAATCAAGCTTCAAAATGTTATAGTATCTTTGTCAAAACTGACCTCTTTTTAACAAGAAGAAGCTTATTTTCCTTAAAAATGGGAGACTATGGTTAAACAACACAGCACATAACCGCCCAAACACATTTGCAAGCAAGAATATTCCCAACAAATCCGCCAATACACACTTGCAAACAAGAATATTTAAAAACCTGCCAATACACACTTGTAAACAGAAATACGTACAAAACCAGACTCGTACAAATACTGTTGGAGCAGATATCTCTGCTGTGCACCGATCCTATAGGAGTGTGCTTTAAAAGAGGGAAAACTCAAAACAGCCAGGATGAGGGTTAAACAATAATCTGTTTTAATGATAAACGGTAATAATACAATACACTTTCAAAGGGGTGGGGCGGGCCCCCACTCCCTGCTCTGGTTCTGATGCCGGGAGATCCTTTCATCTGGACGGCAAGAGTAAAAGAGAGCGAACACACAAACACAAACAGGAGATATAGAGGAACCACGGGGAGGAGTCGGGTGAGATTCTCCTCCCACAGGGCCCATCTTGCAGCATTCCAGAGACTTGTTCACAAAGATATACTTATTAATACTCTCATATTTCCAGCTTTTGTTTACACACTGCTATTACTAATACAAAGTAATTAAACACATATATACCATTCAAGATATGTAGACTTCCCTGAAACATGACATACTGAAGACCTTAAGCAGAAGAACTCTCATCTACCCCGCCTGCTTAACTTCCCCTCCCCCAGAGTAATAAAACCTGTTTAGCACCCAGGCATGTTTGAAGCAAGTTTAGTCCTCACATTTATGAAAGGATAAAACAGAGAAATCAATACAAAACACAAACACAGGTATTGTTTGAACAGTATTCACTTAACTGCTACTATTGATAATTACCAGAGAAACTCCAGGGCCTCTTTCAATATCTGGAAATTGCAACAAGACTTTCTGCCATTTCTAATGTAACACTCTTCCCAAATATCAGATGATATAATCTTTAATCCCCCTTTTTATCTCTCAAGAGATAAACTTACACAAGACATTTTGAAACATATCTACTATCATTCTGTTCTACTGTGTCTGTCCCCCAATATTGTATAAATCTATCAGAAACTGAGACCCAAAGTACTTGAATGTTTGGGAACAGAACACTATCTTCCATGGCAGTAAAGGAACCATCAGAGGTGGAACCTGAGCGCTAGAAAGCAAGCAGTCTCCTTGTGTGGTGAATCATCAGCCCCCCCCCCCCCCCCTCAGAGGAATACGCCAACAAGGGCAGCTGATAGGGAGGGGGAGATGCGGCTTTCCCTTCACTGGTGGAACTGATCAGAGAGAAGTAGACTCCTCTGCTGCCTTGACAAGTCCCCCTTTGTCCGCTGACAGCCGCTTCCGAGTAGTCTGCTGTAGGGATGACTTCAGGGTCGTTCTCGTCCAGTCCACTGATGACAGCTTCCGAGTCGTCTGCTGTAGGGATGTCCTCAGGATCCTGCTCCTCCCGTCCACTGATGACAGCTTCCGAGTCGACCTCCTCTGCGAGGATCACGTCCATCCTGATGTCATCCCCGGTCCTAGCAGGTGGTTTCCTCGCCGCACACTGGCTCCCGTGGTACGAGCTGTCCCCCTTTCCTCCCACGCGGACGGCATGAGAGATCCGCTGGGTCACTCGGTCGGGGCCGGAGAGCCTGGGGTTGAGCCACTTTGTCCTGATGACCTTCAGCCAGACGAACTCTGCTGTGTCCGCCTCCTGCGTCTCGTGTCCCCCTTTGGCATCACCAACCTGTGTGGAGAAATCTGATACAAATCCCTCAAGCCTACGCTCAGGGCTCCGGGGCCCTCCGCTGTTTGACCCACCATTGCGTAAGCAGCTTGGAGCCTGTTGGTGGGGTCTCTTAAAAATAACAGACGTCTGTGAACAGGTTTTCTAAATTAATTGTAGACCTCCTATCTACCAGTGCAGCTTCAGAATCTTAATACTTGGCCTGTGGCAACAAAACAAAACTCCAACTTCTCTAGGTGAACCAAATAACATATTTCAATAGCTCTGAGTTTCTGACAAGCGTCTGTGTTATTCTTAATGAAATCCCTGAGATCCCATTTAAAATCTAAATATAATATGAACTGCTAATGTTTCTGGTAAAGAAACACACTAATGTTATCGATTCAGAAACAACCAAAATCATGATACTGACAAAGTGAATGATTTCCTGGTGATACTGCTTCTACCGGTCAGTGCTTAGATATTATCAAGCTGAAAAATGAATACAAAATGTCAACAAACTGTCATCAAATGTCTTTCCATTATGAATTTAGATGAAATGTATATCCCCATAATGACCTAAACAATAAAGTCTATGGCTTTTACTTCTTTACCAGGCTAATTACATGATGTTGTCTAAATTACATTTGGTCTCATTACATTACAATGTTTTAGCTTTAACTGTAATATGTTCTTTGTACATTTCAAACCTCAGTTACTTTAATACCTGTTGAAACATTACTCACCGGTCAACTTCCTCAGTATTCCATTCTGAAATTACATCTCTCACAGTAGCCCCTTGGCCACTGATTCTGCATCTATGTTACCTGTTATAACTCAATCAATATTAGAAACATGTCAACATTCATCAAACAGTATCTTATCCCCAGATATGGAGCAGGTCCATTCTAAAACTGTCAATCAATGGTCAGATTGAACAATCGAGTTGGGGCAGCAGGTTCCCTTCAGTCCTAAATGAAAAATGTACATTGTAAAGTTTACACTCCCCCTTTTTACACATAACTCATGTGTAACCAAAATCCTGTATGGGAAGAAAACCTTCAGGTAATAAAGGATTATAAAAAATACCCAACATTTTTCCCAAATATACATCCATCATTTCCACAGTAAACACTTCAGTGAAATTAAGTGTTTCTCTCCATCCTTCAGTCCTAAAAGAAACAGAATCTTCATGTTTTAGTTTGAGTTTCACATTCTGCAAACTGCCACCTCCTGTGGGAGTGAAATATCAAGTACATTAGAAACGGGTCACCTGTACGGTTTTCCAATTTTTGTGGAATTTTAGGAAAACCTCTCATTTCCCACGGAGCCCCAGAATAATGTGTTAGTCCAAAAGCATGCTTGATTAGTCATTGTTTTAAATCATGCAGTTGCACTGATCACATGCAGACATACACTCACACTTACACTCACACTGTCAGGTTGTAAAGTCAAGTTTGGTCAGTCACCGCAGAGTCAGTCCTTGACAGTGTCTTCTCAAGTTACACTGTCGGTCAGGGTCAAAAGTCAGTTGGTCTCAGTCTTTTTGGCCATGTGTGTGCTCTGCAGAGACTTTGATATTTCAGCATAGGCCAGTATCCTTTGTCTACAAAAATCTGTCATATATGGGGCGCCATCATTAATTAATTCACGATTACAACTATAATGTTCAAGATACATCTAACTTTTCATCGGAACAGCTGTTCCCCACATTCCCTGAAAAGTGTTAGCCAAAAATTTCGCTTCCTTATAGTATTACTACTGCAGTTTATTAACACCTAATCTATATTAAAATGTCTAATAGATCTACTTCAGAAACTTGTGTACTTAATTATTATCTTGTGTCAAAACATTACTAGGATCTGTGTAGCTCTGCATTTCATAGCTCATTAAACCCATTTATCTTCAATTCTGGTCTACTTAAAAACAATGTTAAATTCTTTAGCAGTGTGTGGAACCCAGGGTGTCCGAACACGCAACAACTCATGGATCCAAAAACAGAAGTCCATCCTAAAGCCCTCCTATGGTAATAACCATGCCACAATGGTGGAATCAATACTCTATAGATTGGAATTATATTTGGCTTGGCACTAGCTCTCCCTCTAACATAATCCATTCAAATAAAGGTTTGTCTTATAGCGCGGTTCCTAAAACTATCCCTTTAATGGTGTTAATCAAAATCTCTTGAAGAATGATTTGTTAACATGATGAAAAGATTGAAGAATATGGTTCTATTTTGTCATATACCCCCTTTATCCCTCAGTGTGTTTTAGGATGATTCTCATTTTACTTTAATAGTTTCCTCTTTACTGCTATTTTTAATTTACCAATTGATTAATTCATGGTTAATACAACTTTTTACCTTCACTTATTTATCAAGTCAATTCAAGTTTTTTTAAATGTGCGCTTATAATAAGTGTGTTTATGTGTAAACTCACTCATTCCCGTTGATTCCCTTCTCCTCTACTCTGGTTTATCTCAAGCCGTGACTCCGGCCTCCTTCACATTCTGCTCGACCAACTCCTCTGACTCTGACTCCTCCCCCTTTGTCCATCAGCTCGCTGTAACTCTTTGAGGCAGCCATCCGCCCAGCTACATCTGCCGCCCCCATCAGGCCACTGTTGTTGCACTGCTTTGCATTTCATCTCCTCCTTCACAGTCTCTCTGCTGCTTTATGGAGGGCAGATTCTGCTCTGTGTCCCATACTTTGCTCTTGTGCCAAATCTCGTGGCTCAGCTTGGAACTTCATTCCCTGTCTGAGGGAGTGATGAGAGTAGATCTCTGCCTGTCAGCAAGCTGTTTGGTTCTGGATGCCACAGGTGGAGATAGTTCTGGATGCAGTTCTTATTGCAGTCTTGTTGTTGTTGTTGAGCTCTGGGTTCTCTGTCTGTTCGATGGAGGAGGAGTCTCCTGGTTGGGATAGGTCCTCTGTCTGCTTGGAGAGTTGGGGCCCCAGCCGTATGACAGACAGAGAGAGAGAGTCCAGGTCCCGGGACGCATTACCTATAGTTAATTCTAATACACTGAGGTAAAATAAATCCAATCCTTTCCACTCTATTTTCCTAATCTTACTATCTGTCTTAAATGTTAAATGTCATCTGAACAACACAATTAATGTCCACTAATGATATTACAAAAACTCCCTCTAATAATCGTTTCATCCATTGTGACATATTTACCCAAACTAAGTTTTTCAACACCCACTGTAACATGTTTACTCCAATTAATTCTTTCAGGAAACCATTTTCCTCTATACATTTAAATACCTAGATGTTTCAAGCACCACATATTCCACACACTATGAAAGAACCCCTCCATACTTAACAATAGTAACCCTGCAGAGCACACTAATCCGATCACAGTAATGTAATTTGACCCAAGTGTGGGTCTATGTCGTTCCTAAAAATGTTAGCAAACACCAACTACAAATTAAAGATAAATTGATTTAGCAAAATGAACTCTTATGTAATTCAAAATGTGACAAAAGAACAATGATTTGTCTTACACAAGATTGTGGTCTAACAGAATGACTCTTGACCTCATGGGGTCAAATAACTTGGATGACCGGGGGAAGGGAAGAGAAGACTCAACCATGTGCAGAGAGAAATCACACTGCTTGGAGACTGAGTTCAATAAAAATTAAACCATACGACTTGTCTGTCAACCTAGATAAGCATGTAGGTCTTATATCTAGTAATATATTTTATTTCATGTTTTTACTCATAAAACAATATGACATTGTCCAGAATAGTAGTTAACTTTATATAACCTTTACTCTTTCTAATCTTTTCAAACATCTTAATTCTCTTGTCTCTCTCTCTTTCCTCACTGTGCCCTGGGGCTGCCTGCTCACAAGCTTCTATCATGAATCACCTCTGTGTTTATCCAACCGTGTGAGATGGCATTCCAGGAGAAGGGGGCTTTCTTGAAACAAGAATGACTTCGTATTTCTTTATCTGACTAAGGCTTTCCTGTGTTCAATAATATATATATATATATATATATATATATATATATGCACCTAAATATATACATATATATATGCACCTAAATAATATAACAGAACAAGAGAAATCCGTTAATTTCAATGGCTTTTGAAGTTCGCGTTTCTACTCTTGGATTTAAACCTATAACGCACTGCAGATTCCTATGAAAACTGGAAAGCACTATTCTGTTTTGTTCTGGATGGAATCTTTTTTAAAGAACCACTGAACTTCCCCGTGAGTTAGCCGTCTCGATTTCTGAAAAAACCCACGCCCCTCATCGCTTCACGTGCAGCTAACGAGTTTTAGCCGTATGATTCTGAAAAATCTACGGGGCCTTTCACCGTACTCTTAACACCTCGTTGCTTTATTTATTTATAACTTACCTATCTATGCTAAAAATATGTATTGCATTATACCGTCAATGACACCTGGAAATATCCTTGACAACTCTAACTTTTAGCTTAGCCAATTTACAGACCTTTGATAGAAACAGGCGTTCGTTTTACCTTTTAGTTTTAGGATCCTTAGTTGTCAGAAATTATTTCGAGGTATCCCCCTCCATCCACTGGCTGCTCGTGCTCTCCTCTAAAAAACCCCACTCATGAGGTCATCACGTCGGGCAGGTCACCAAATTGTTGGAGCAGATATCTCTGCTGTGCGCCGATCCTATAGGAGTGTGCTTTAAAAGAGGGAAAACTCAAAACAGCCAGGATGAGGGTTAAACAATAATCTGTTTTAATGATAAACGGTAATAATACAATACACTTTCAAAGGGGTGGGGCGGGCCCCCACTCCCTGCTCTGGTTCTGATGCCGGGAGATCCTTTCATCTGGACGGCAAGAGTAAAAGAGAGCGAACACACAAACACAAACAGGAGATATAGAGGAACCACGGGGAGGAGTCGGGTGAGATTCTCCTCCCACAGGGCCCATCTTGGCAGCATTCCAGAGACTTGTTCACAAAGATATACTTATTAATACTCTCATATTTCCAGCTTTTGTTTACACACTGCTATTACTAATACAAAGTAATTAAACACATATATACCATTCAAGATATGTAGACTTCCCTGAAACATGACATACTGAAGACCTTAAGCAGAAGAACTCTCATCTACCCCGCCTGCTTAACTTCCCCTCCCCCAGAGTAATAAAACCTGTTTAGCACCCAGGCATGTTTGAAGCAAGTTTAGTCCTCACATTTATGAAAGGATAAAACAGAGAAATCAATACAAAACACAAACACAGGTATTGTTTGAACAGTATTCACTTAACTGCTACTATTGATAATTACCAGAGAAACTCCAGGGCCTCTTTCAATATCTGGAAATTGCAACAAGACTTTCTGCCATTTCTAATGTAACACTCTTCCCAAATATCAGATGATATAATCTTTAATACCAAACTTCCCACGGTAAGATAACCTGTCTATTTTATAGTTCCAACTCTGCCTTCTCAATATGGAGTGCCCAGCCTCATGTGAGTGTGAACAAACCGAGTACTTTCAATTAGCATTTCACGAAATGGCGACTGCCGTGTGGCTTATTTTCAACATGAGGGCAAGACAAGATGGCAACTTTTTTTCAATCTTTAACCTGAAGAACAAAGGGATTTGGAAAACCCTCGTGGCTTTCGCAGGGGAGTTGAAATAATGACAAATTAACACATGACACTGCAGTTTAAAATAACATTTCTATTTATTGTACAATTTATCAATGGGCCTCAAACCCTTACGTCATGCGGCTCTTAGCCCATGTACGTAATTTTTTGACTTTAAGAGCCAGTATAGTTACCTCCTCTGTTTAAACACGCTATAATGGGACAAATTAAGACGCTATCCAAACACAATTAGCAGAATATCGTCTATCTAACGCACAAATGTCGCATTTCTCATCGTAATCCACACGCAATGTCTGTCTGAAAACAGAAGAAACAACCACTGAAAGCTTCAAACTACTCAGGCCTTTTCTCAGAAAAGGACTTTTTTTAAAAAGAAAAACAGCCTCAAACTGTCTTTAAAACAAACACTCACTCCAATATTCTCAGCTTCCACTGATTGTGTTCTTTGTCTCTAGCAGTCCAACTGCTGAATAGCCTCAAACTATTCACGTTCCAAACGTAACTAAAACACTTCTGGAGCGATTAGCCTCTTGCCGACATGTAATAACAGACAAACGAATAGCATGCAGGGTTAAATGTAAGAAAAATAAGTAATTTGAACTCACCTGCTTGTGACAAAGCAACGCCACGTGTTATTGTTATAAATTTGTTTTTTTTAACATTACCCAGCTGTTTTCAGGAACCGAAAGCAGTGTCCAACACACAATCCTAAATTGTCCTGCATAAACTATCGAAGAATTTGACTTAACAGGTTTCTTCTTACCGATGGTTTGAGCTCTTTGTGTGTCGAACGGATTGCCCGCGGTTCCGGGCCACAGCCGGCTGTAGTCTCCCGGTCTAACGAGAATCACGTCAGCTGGTCATCCAATTGTTATTTGTGTAATAATTCTCGCGTCCAGGAGAGAAGCTTAACTAGGAGACTAAATGGAGTCTCTGAGATGGTTTCAAATTGGTACTTTAATTCAAATAAAGGCGCGGTGGTAATGTTACAAACAGAATATTGTCCGACAGAAAAACAGCTGTGTCTCTGGCTCCGCCAGGTGAAGAAAGAGACCGAACCGCCGTAGGTCGGCTATATTTATGTCCTCTGCTGGCTCCTCCCTGCAGGCCGGCTCTCCAACGTTTTAATGTCCGTTGTTACGCATATCAGACGATACAGACATTGTACATTCAATATATCTAAACACGCCTTTTCTCTTCCTTAACTCTTTTATAACTTTATATGTAATACATGTTAACGGCGTCAATAGGCACTTTAGTGATAATAATGGACGGTAGTCCCGGATGTTGTGATGAAGGATTTTCAGAATAAAAGCTTGGTATTGAGAACTTCCGTTTTTTTCCAGAATAAAATAGCATTTAAACTGACGGTATGTTTAAAGGTGACCTATCATGCTATATTTAAATGATATAGTGTATGACCATACCTATATAAGGTATATTTATACATTTTATTTTCCAAAATACCAAACAGATCATTTTTTAGCCATGCCTCGTTTCGCTCATTTTCGCTTTATTCCAAACCTGCCTATGAAAATTCTGAGCAGCAGCTGACCACGCCCCCTGCAGAAGAGGCGAGAGTCACGTTACCATGCTTGCTGTGTTTACGAGTGTGGAATACACATGTCATCTCAGAGCAATGCATGTGTTCAAGCATATTATCAATTTGATCCAGAAACTGAAGCAGCGGAGGTTTTGGTGGAGGTGCAAACATCTCAGTTGTCAGCAATGTGTGTTTCATGTGTTTTAAAAGCTCAGTTATTGACTTCTTTCTAAAGGGGTACATGTGCAACTTGCGCCACGATGCCTTCTGAACCGGAGCATGTGCTGCATGGAGATACCACACGTAACATTAGCTTCACTAAGTTGTCTGTTTAGAGAATACATTTTTCACATGTCATTCAATATATGTTTATCACACTAGGTGTAAAGACGGATGCAGGAACTTGAGGACTCTAACCTGTGTGGTGGATCATCCTGGATTGTGTGCCTAAATGTGTTTTCCCTGCAGAATGCATTGAATATTTACAGAGCTGAACACAGTTGGACTACAGTTGAGGCAAATAGAGCACTGAGTGGTTTGTTTTGACTGAAATTGTAAAACGAATGCTAATATTGTTCATGGAAATAAATACTGGTGTATATGGCTTTATGCAATCTTTCATTCTGTCATTGTACTATTATATACTACACAGCAATGGCATAACGCACCCATGTGTATGACAAAAAAAGTCCACACACAACCTTATGCTTTTGAAATCAGAATATTCTTTACCCATCCAAACATGAATAATCACGACACATTTGATATCAACTCGGAACTTTATTGTCAAAATCAACGGTTATTTGAACCCATGGAGAGAGGATCAGAGTGGTGATTCCGGCCTGCGTTGTCCTCTGATCCGTGAAATGTCTATGTTAGGTTCAGACAGCAGCCAAATTGAACCGTGTGGCATACCCGGCGATGACCTCCTCCCTGTCAGGTTGCTCATAATGGTGCAGGGTCCACAAAGACTCGAAGATGAGGTCCATCAAGTTGGCCACGTAGCCTGTGCAATGTTAAAAAAAGCACAACAAAAAAAGTGGTTGAGATTAGTAAATGCATGTCGTCAACAACAACATACCAGGGCTTTAGCTCCGTTTTACTCGTGGTGTGTGTCCCCTCGCATACATACATACAGTGTTGTATCCTAACACACCCCCATTTATATTCATGTGTGCAAACAAGTAAACATGCAAAAGCTTTTACATATAACGCTGCAAAAAAACGGCATGTCTCATTAGCTTAGCTTAGCTTAGCTTACAGGTCGATGATATCTGATCGTTCTTACAGACTACAATCACAAAAGCTTTTACATAACGCTGGAAAAAACGGCACTTACCTCCAGAAGATTACGTTTGTTATTATAACTTACTCAATATGATTTTTTAGAGGATACAAAATACTAATACATAGGAGAATAAATAGTTGTGTTATCGGCTAGGCCAGGCGTGGCTTTACAGCCTTCACACAGATCACCATTACGGCAGTCTGAACATGTTCGCAAATGCCTGATAATTAAAATAAAAGACAAAGCAAAGACTGCGGAGCGTACAAAATAAAATGTTACAAGAACATATAAACACCTAACCGATTACTAGTTGGGGTTGAGGCGACATTGATACGGCTAAGCTACATGCTACCAGCTAGAGATAGCTTTATCAGGAAAAACACTGCTAAATAAAAACTTACAGCTTCAGAATTGGATGTGTCCTCACTGGCCTGGTCCCGGATGGTTGGTATTGATCCCGGGTGTAGCATTAGTTTGGAGGCATATCCGTGTTGGACTTGAGAGAAGTTCATAAACATGTCCGTGGTTTAACTGGCTTAGACATCCTGCCAAGAGCAGGCAGAAACACAGATGTGACTGGGGTTGATTTAGCCTGCCGATAGCCTATATGCGAATGAGAGGTTTGGCAATGCACGGCCGTGGCTCATTCCCCTGATAGGTGGAGAGTTGACCAATAAGCGGAGTACGTCTTTGTGACGTAGAAAAGTGTCGGAATGTGGATCCATTTTTTTCAGATCCGTTGCAGCCCCTTTTTTAGAGATTTGGCGAAGGAGGAAGGAAATAGAGAGGGTTGTGTTTTCTGACACTTGGTGAGTTCCCCGGAACACCGGGGACACATAATCATGTATAAAAGACGTACAAAGGTGCATTTTGCATGATAGGTGCCCTTTAAGCTACATTATGCTATTAAACATTGATTTTAATTTCTAACACCGCTCAGCATAAGTTACCATGGAGATCTAGCCCGCTAAAAAGAGAACCAGTGTCGTAGGACCGGAAAGCCCAAGCTTTCCCTGAAGTTAGCCTGCTAAGCGAAAATCCAGCTTCGTAGTACAGGCTTCTGGAAACACCTGGCGTATCTAACACATGACGGGATGACCACTCTGATGCCTCGTCCTAAAAAGCCCCAGTACCAGTTTACAAAGCTGTGATAGGCAAGATGCCGAAATGTATGGGATTAGTTTTGTATCATAAAGATAAAGCAACACTTTCTCAGAATAAAGCAAAACTATGAGTTTAAAAGAAAAAAAACTGAGTCAAGCAAAATAAAATAAATGTCAAAAATAAAACGATATCATCCGTGTATCTACCGTCCAATTGTTTTTCTTTATTAAACACGTAAACGGAAGAGCGTCTGAGAGGCCTTTTTGCTTTTTACCTTACTAAATGGTCAAATGGTCCTTGGAACGAGGGGCGTGGCGAAACTCACGGAAGTGATTTCAAAACAAAAGCACTCGTTTGCTAAATAATAATAATAATAAGCCTCTGTCTAAAATGGACAACATTGTTAGGAGATTTAAACTATACAGCGGTTCTGCACTGCGGTCACTCAGCCGTCTCTCGAGTTTGTTTATCAGCTGCTCTTCATTGTTCCTGCTATATTTGACGAGTGATACAAATATTTGTTACCACAAGTTCTTAAGGAAACTGCAATAAATGCAATAAAAAGAGGTCTGTCTTATTCAGCCAGTGTAGTTCTTTGACCCAGCACTGATTTTGAGTGATTAGGTCACATGACCTGAAAGGTATTGAAGAAATGTTAAGTATTACTTTGTAATAGCACCCTTACTCCATGTTTAATGGTATGTCCCATTGTGACGTCATAAGCAAGCGTGGAGCGCTATATCTCTTGTTGTTGATTACGCAGCACTGCCATGCTGCTGGTTCATGTCCCTGAATAAATGGATGAGAGAAGAACAAGGACTGCGCATACTTTATTAGTTTAACAGGTTATGGGCCCAGGCAAAGTTGGACTCATGTTAGTTTTCCGGAAGAAGTTTAACGCGAAGTATTACACGGGACTTCTACAAACTATGTGGACCAATAAGTAAAGAAGTGGCGGGAGATATTACATGCAAGTATTACTTGAGAACCAAATGCTAACAAGCTAGTTTAGCAAGCTAATCACTGTGCTAACAAGATGGCAAGCAGAGCAACGGGAGTTTTCGCGCCACAGCTTTTGTTCGATGGAACCGACGATAAGTATGACCTTTGGGAAACAAGATTCTTAGGCTGCCTGCATATCCTGAAATTAAAAGAAACTATTCTCCATGAACCCACTGGAAATAGTCCTGAACAGCTAGCAGAAGACAGGAGAAAGAATGCTGATTGCTATGCTGAGCTAATAAGACTGATAGATGATAAAGGCCTATCACTGATAAGACACGATGCCGCTGATGATGGCAGGAAGGCTCTAAGAATATTGAAAGAACATTATTCTGGAAAAAGTAAACCACGGATAATAAACCTCTACACGTCGTTGACCAAGCTACACATGACAAACAGCGAAAGTGTTACCGACTACCTTATTGGGGTGGAGAACATTATCACGGCTTTGAGGGAAACAGGTGAGACCATGAGCGACGGACTCATAATCACCATGATAATAGGAGAACTACCAGACACCTTTAAGCCACTGGCTGTTCATGTAACGCAGAATGAAGATAACGTTACATTCATAGACTTTAAAAGGAGACTGTGTGTATACGAAGAGGTAGAACAATTGAAGATAAAAGAAACCACAGATAACGTGATGAAAACTAATCTTAGACAAGGCAGAGGCCCCGGCAGGATGTCTGCTAACAATAGAAAAGAAGAAGATGCTAACGTTATATGCTACAAATGTGGAATAAGAGGGCATAAGGCAAGAACATGTTACAGAAAAGTGTGGTGTGGTTACTGCAAAAATAACACACGAAGAATCCCTGTGCAAGAAAAAAGGGGGACAAGATGGTGTCAGAAAAGTGAAAGAGGAGGAAAACAGCGAACAAGACCAATTCTTCAAGGCAAAGCACACGAAAAGCTGGAGACCTCCAGACAACGTAGAGATGAGAGGCATCATGGTGGATGCTGGAGCAACATCCCACATCGTGAACGATATTGAAAAGTTTGACAGCTTTGATGACTCATTCCTTTCCGGGACCAAATGCAGTGGAATAGCACAACGCAGAGGAACAGTGATCGTGCATCTGCTAGACGACACTGGACGACAGCACAGAGCACAGCTACGGGATGCACTGTACATACCTTCATACCGACATGACATATTCTCTGTGGCAAGAGCTGCAAATGGAGGAGCGACAATCACCTCCAAGAAAGGAGAAAGCCACATGGTTACCAAGGACAGTAGCAGGTTTGACATCCACGAGAGTGGACATTTGTATTACTTGCCAACTGTTAAAGAAAATGTTGAAAAATGTAAAGGGTGTCATGATATGCAAACTTGGCATGACATTTTGGGTCATTGCAACTATGAAGATGTACAGAAATTACAACGTGTAGTGACAGGCATGGAGATAAAAGGAACAGCAGTTAAGCCTAGTCAGTTATGTGAAGTGTGTACACAGGGAAAATTCACACAGACTAGAAATAGGGAGCCAGACAGAAAGGCTGAGAAACCCTTAGAGCTAGTGCATACTGATTTAACTGGTCCCATGTCAACACTGAGCAGAGAAGACCACATATATGCACAGTCATTTACAGATGACTATTCAGGCACCGTGATGGTATATTTTCTGAAGTATAAAAGTGATACAGTGCAAGCCACAGAAAGGTTCTTGCCAGACATAGCACCTTATGGAGAAGTCAAGTGTATTCGTTCAGACAACGGCACTGAGTTTACAAGCCGAGACTTTCAGGCACTCTTAACTAAAAATAGGATTAGACACGAAACGTCTGCACCCTATTCACCACACCAAAATGGTACAGCAGAGAGAAGCTGGCGAACTCTCTATGATATGAGCAGATGCCTACTGATAGAGAGTGGGTTACCAGACAAGCTATGGAACTACGCTATGCAGACTGTAGCTTTTGTAAGAAACAGGTGCTACAGCAGGCGCACAAAGAAAACGCCATACGAGTTGTTCACTGGCAAAGAACCAAATTTATCCAAACTGCAAAAATGTGGTACAACATGTTTTGCTTACAAACAAGAAAAAGGGAAGCTAGACTCTAGATGTGAGCAAGGGCTTTTCATTGGCTATGATAAAAACAGCCCAGCTTATCTGGTGTATTACAGAGAAGGTGCAAAAGCACAGGTTGGTGAAATTCACAACCAAAAAAAAGAACAGAAAACACAAACATCTGAATCACACATAGAATGTGGTCATGAGGATGCACACTCCAGGGCAATGATATAAATGTGGAAAATTTATCAAGTCATGGTATTCAGATGTGTGTGCCTGCGACCTTACTTGAAGAGACTGAATGTACACAGCCGAGTAAAGCCACAGAGACTGTAACCAAAAGGTATCCACATAGAAACAAAAGGAGACCAACTCATCTACAGGATTTTGAGACTGAGGATGCAGAGGACAAAGCACACACATGCATGGACTTTTGCTACAGAGCAGTCTGTAATATCCCTCAAACCTACAATGATGCCATAGTGTCAGCAAAGTCAAGGCAGTGGAAGAATGCCATGGACGAGGAGATGCGATCTCTGGAGGAGAACGAGACCTTCCACCTCACCCAGTTGCCACCAGGTAAAAAGGCAGTAGGGGGAAGATGGGTCTATGCACTCAAAAGTGACATTGATGGATCAGATAAATACAAGGCAAGATTTGTAGCACAAGGCTACGGTCAAAAACCAGGAACAGACTACAAAGAGACATTTTCTCCCACAGCTGATATGACAAGGGTAAGAGTACAGCACAAGAGGGCCTCATTTGACACCAGATGGATGTTAAGACAGCCTATTTGCATGCACCCATTGATTGTGAAATCTATATGGAGCTACCAGAAGGCTATGAAGAAAAGTCAATAACCGGGGAAAACCTAGTTTGTAAGTTGCAAAAGTCTCTCTATGGCCTTAAGCACTCAGGTAGAAACTGGAATGCTATGTTACACACATGTCTGAGTGAGAACGGTTTCATACAGAATCCAGCTGATCATTGTGTGTATACAAGAGAGAAACATGATGAAAAGGTAATCATGATTGTATGGGTTGACGATCTGATCATAGCAGCAAGCAACACAAATGTACTGGAAGGTGTAAAGATTATGCTTTCTGACAGGTTTACAATGAAGGACCTGGGAAAGTTGAAACATTTCCTGGGAATTGATTTTTACCAAACAGAAGTTGAAGTTAAAATGTCCCAAACGAAATATATAGGCAAAATCCTAGAGAGATTTGAAATGCAGGATTGCAAGGCCAGGGGGACCCCATGTGAGCCAACACTTGAACAAACAGTTGATTCTGAAAAATGGACAGACCCAACTAAATACAGAGAGGCAGTGGGAAGTTTAATTTACTTGTCCACATGTACTAGACCAGATATAGGTTTTGTGGTCAGTAAACTATCTCAGCACTTGGCTGAACCAACAGAGGAACATTGGAACACAGTAAGACATGTATTCAGATATCTAAAAGGCACAACAGAACATGAGTTATGCTTTAAGAGAAATGCCAGAGAGGCACGAGGTCTAAAAGTGTACTGTGATGCTGACTGGGCATCAGATGCAACAGACAGGCGTAGCACATCAGGATATTGTGTCAGTCTAAGTAAAGGAAGCTCTCTGATCTCATGGAAAACAAAGAAACAACCAACAGTGGCATTATCCACCTGTGAGGCAGAATACTTTAGCATCAGCTATACAAGAATGTATCTGTTTAGATCAGCTACTCAAAGGTATAGACACATAGCAGTATGCACAAACAAAGGTGTTCGAGGACAACCAAGGTACTATAGCCCTCGCCAAAAACCCAGTAAACAGGCAAAGGAGCAAACACATTGATATTAAGTACCATTTCATTAGGGAAACTGTAAATAACGGAAAGTTAACTTTGGAGTACTGCCCTACTGAGTTAATGATTGCTGATGTCATGACCAAGCCAGCTACAAAGCTACTAAAGAGGTTTGCTCAAGACATGTTTGGCACTTAAAAGTGCACGAGTGTATTCACATTGTTAAGGCAAAAGAGAAGCCTTATTATATTGTTGTTTTGTTTTCATGTAACCAATAGAGTTAAGGTTGAGTGGGAGTGTTAAGTATTACTTTGTAATAGCACCCTTACTCCATGTTTAATGGTACGTCCCATTGTGCACCCTTACTCCATGTTCAATGGTATGTCCCATTGTGACGTCATAAGCAAGCGTGGAGCGCTATATCTCTTGTTGTTGATTAGGCAGCACTGCCATGCTGCTGGTTCATGTCCCTGAATAAATGGATGAGAGAAGAACAATGACTGCGCATACTTTATTAGTTTAACAAGAAATAAGCTAATTTTTCCATCAAAATATGAATATAAAATATTTAGAGTGAAAGCCTCGTTTCGCGGAGAAGATCTCCCCGTCGTAATACAGCCAGCAGCAGGGGGAAACTGACGCTGCTGGCGGGTCCGCGAATGTCCGTCGAATATCCAACCTAAAACTAAATTGACCGCGGTCAGAAGACATGAGTGCGGGCACGCCGAAGCAACACAAGTTCACATTCTCTTTCCTTCTATGATTCTGGAACCCCGATAAGTTAAGAGACTCGTGGCAGAGTATGTTGTGGAAGACATGCAATCTCTGTCAACTTTGGAGTCGCCGGTGTTACCGAACAAGATGTGGGCCGAACAACTGGTGATATTCTATAACGGTAAAGGCAGATGTATCAGGGGCGTGGCCTTTGTCGAATAACCAGGAAATACACATTTCGATCGCTTCTTCTGTCGTTTACATACATCTTTTGGTATGTTTGGCTCCATAGGAACACTTTGATGCACTTTCAGTACCAGTGTGTGAGGTTGTGGTTGCGATGCCGATATACGGACGCGTACAGCGAGGACTACAAAAAGACACACGAGGTGACTGGGGATGTGTGTTCAAAACATTGCAAGCTTGAATAAATAATGTAAACCATTTATTGTTGCCAGACTTATTACTGAATATCGTTCTTAATGTGATACCAAGTCCATCTGAGACCTGTGTACACCTTCAGACAGCCTCCAAGTGAAGCACACAGTGTTTACTCACAGTTTGAAAGCAGCGTGGAGAAGTCTTCAGCTGTGGAGAGCTCCGCCCAGGATAAACTGTGATACGACTTCTGTGGCTTGTTCTTGTTGTCAGTCTTATATTTGTATCATGTATCATTATTAATATGATGTCGAGTTGATTTGAGACCCGTTTATACTTTCATACCATCTGTTAGTGAAACATACAGTCTGTCTGAGTTGTTTACACGCAGCGTGGAGGGCTGTGGTAAACAGTGATCCGCTCAGATTAAACTGTGATAGGAGTTCTGTGACTCTCAACCAAAGAAGCTGTAAGTTTTTATTTAGCAGTGTTTTTCCTGATAAAGCTATCTCTAGCTTGTAGTATGTAGCATGTAGCATGTAGCTTCGCCGTATCAATGTCGCCTCAACCCCAACTAGTAATCGGTTAGGTGTTTATATGTTCTTGTAACATTTTATTTTGTACGCTCCGCAGTCTTTGCTTTGTCTTTTATTTTAATTATCAGGCATTTGCGAACATGTTCAGACTGCCGTAATGGCGATCTGTGTGAAGGCTGTAAAGCCACGCCTAGCCTAGCCGATAACACAAGTATTTATTCTCCTATGTACTAGTATTTTGTATCCTCTAAAAAATCATATTGAGTAAGTTATAATAACAAACGTAATCTTCTGGAGGTAAGTGCCGTTTTTTCCAGCGTTATGTAAAAGCTTTTGTGATTGTAGTCTGTAAGAACGATCATATATCATCGATCTGTAAGCTAAGCTACGCTAAGCTACGCTACGCTAATGAGACATGCCGTTTTTTGCAGCGTTATATGGAAAAGCTTTTGCATGTTTACTTGTTTGCGCACATGAATATAAATGGGGGTGTGTTAGGATACAACACTGTATGTATGTATGCGAGGGGACACACACCACGAGTAAAACGGAGCTAAAGCCCTGGTATGTTGTTGTTGACGACATGTCATGCATACTAATCTAAACCACTTTTTTTGTTGTGCTTTTTTTAACATTGCACAGGCTACGTGGCCAACTTGATGGACCTCATCTTCGACCAAGTCTTTGTGGACCCTGCACCATTATGAGCAACCTGACAGGGAGGAGGTCATCGCCGGGTATGCTACACGGTTCAATTTGGCTGCTGTCTGAACCTAACATAGACATTTCACGGATCAGAGGACAACGCAGGCCGGAATCACCACTCTGATCCTGATTCAAAGAACCGTTGATTTTGACAATAAAGTTCCGAGTTGATATCAAATGTGTCGTGATTATTCATGTTTGGATGGGTAAAGAATATTCTGATTTCAAAAGCATAAGGTTGTGTGTGGACTTGTTGTCGTACACATGGGTGTGTTATGCCATTGCTGTGTAGTATATAATAGTACATGTACAATGACAGAATGAAAGATTGCATAAAGCCATATACACCAGTATTTATTTCCATGAACAATATTAGCATTCGTTTTACAATTTCAGTCAAAACCAAATCCAGGATGGTCCACCACACAGGTTACAGAGTCCTCATGTTCCTGCATCCGTCTTTACACCTAGTGTGATAAACATATATTGAATGACATGTGAAAAATGTATTCTCTAAACAGACAACTTAGTGAAGCTAATGTTACGTGTGGTATCTCCATGCAGCACATGCTCCGGTTCAGAAGGCATTGTGGCGCAAGTTGCACATGTACCCCTTTAGAAAGAAGTCAATAACTGAGCTTTTAAAACACATGAAACACATAATGCTGACAACTGAGGTGTTGGAGTTATACTTTTTATCACCCTAAGTTATTGAACTTTCCAACGATTGTTGCACGATGTTGGAAGAAAAGGACTGTAAACTATTAAACACAATGAGGCCATTGTATATATGCTGAAAATATGAATGTCTCCCTTTATAAATATATATATGTATCGCTGTGTTTGCGTTACAAACTCTAAGTTACAAACTGTACACATTGCATTCTTGCTAATTAGCCAAAATAGCATCGTAACAGAGTAAAAATAAATAGGGACAACAGCTTGTCAACTAACCATTCAGAAACGTTCTGCTGCAACCGAGATGTTTGCACCTCCACCAAAACCTCCGCTGCTTCAGTTTCTGGATCAAATTGATAATATGCTTGAACACATGCATTGCTCTGAGATGACATGTGTATTCCACACTCGTAATCACAGCAAGCATGGTAACGTGACTCTCGCCGGCTCTTCTGCTGGGGGCGTGGTCAGCTGCTGCTCAGAATTTTCATAGGCAGGTTTGGAATAAAGTGAAAATGAGCGAAACGAGGCATGGCTAAAAAATGATCTGTTTGGTATTTTGAAAAATAAAATGTATAAATATACCTTATATAGGTATGGTCATACACTATATCATTTAAATATAGCATGATAGGTCACCTTTAAAAGATTTGTTTTTCAATAAATAAATCTAATTTATATTTACATAACATTACATACATTAAATATAACACTGAAAAGGTAACAAAAAACGCAAATTATTATTAATAATATCAAATAAATGTCAGTCACCCAAAATTACGTCATTGGTGTTAATGCTACACAAAAACACTTTTATTTTGAAATAATGTACTGTCTCTGAAGTGCCTCCTGTAACAAGAGATCATTTGAGGCAGTGCAGTGGACTAAGACATAAGTCAGATACTTCTTACTTTGTTTGTTAAAGGTGTCATTTTATCTTCTAATTGTACGTGCGTCTTTCAAGTCTGTCATTAGTGTTACTCATTGCATAGCCCTAGGGGTGAACATTTGAATGGGAAAATGTATTTTATTGAAGAGTTAATCGATTTTGATATTGACTGAAGCCATATTTGGTCTGACACATTGCAGCCATTTTGTTAAAATGGTAGTGTTTTCTCCAAATTGTCACTGGTGTTACTCTTCTTCCTGGTAACACGTAACACCAGTGACATTCCTATACAAATAAGCTTTGTATAAAGTATAAAAATAATTTAAAAAATGTTTTAGATGTTTTTAGAAGGAATATATTTCAGCAGATTTGTATCACCCAGATTCCACCTTTTCTGTAGAATGACCTGGTTAGTTTAAATGTTATACTGCTATCTGGTGGTAAAAAGATGCATTGCCTCTATACGCCGTGAAGTGGTTTGTAGCCTGCCAGTAAACCCAAAGCAGAAGAAGAAGTGACGTCAGCGGCTTCATTTGCGTAATCTTCCCTCAGGGAACTTATTCCGGTGTGAACGCGATCTGTACTTAGATCCATGGGGGCACTAAGTGCTGGGCACTAAGTATGGCAAAGTACTAACTCCACACACACTCTGTTACTGTAACTGGTGGGCCAAACAAGTGAGTAAACAGGCAGTGTGTGGACATGGAAACAGGCTGACAGACAGGTTTGTGGTGGTTCCTCCCTCCAGCTGGTATGCTGTCCAACAGGTTTGTAATGTGACGTTCCTCTGGGAAAACAGCACATCTCACTACGGTTTCAACCGAAACGCAGCACGAAGAAGTTTACCTCCATGTCTTTGTGAATCTGAAAGAGTTAGTGCTGTTTTCTTCCTGGAAGCTTTAAGAGACACTCACACAGTGAGGAGGAGGAGGTGACTGGCTTGTCTGAACAGCGTGGATCCATTACGGCTGAGGCTCTTCTGCTCACTTCCTGCAGTGTAGCGCTGTGATGGCAGCTGTGAGGGCCGCTGTGGGGGGGGTGTGGCCCCCCGGGCTGACCCTGCTGGCCCTGCTTCAGCTGACCTGCTGCTCCGTGCTCTCCAGACCGGCTCCAGGTGAACCCTCCTCTCAGACACACTGCACCCACCAAAAGAGAAAACACCATTATGATGTTTGTATCTCATATATAAAACTGGGCACTTGTAATATGTGTGCATTGTTGAACAGCACCTTCGCCTAGTACTGTATTGTTCTGTACTGTCTTTACGTTTTAAAGAGACTTTACTCGAGTATCTCCTTTTTCATTATTCTCCTCTACAATTCAAATGCAAATATTGTACTTTTTATTTCATCACATTTAGCTGACAGCTTTACTCTCAAGATTAAGATTGTTATTTATATTACAAAGTATGATCAACAAATAATCGATATATTATGAAAGGGTTAAGATATAACTCTATTGGTGAAACTTACAAGCGTCACAGCCATATATATATCAAAAACCTAAATGAGCATCTCATTTACTAGATGTAACATTAAAGTGATGAACATAACACAAATTATAATCCTGTAGTATCATATTAGTTTTCTCTAGCAAACTTGTGAGTCTGTGAGTCTGTGGTCTGAGTAGATCATTAAAAGGTGAGAGCACTCCAGAGTTAAAAAATGTCTCCTCACTGATATGACTGTCCTGTGTCCTGCAGCAGTGCTGCTGGACGGCCAGGCCGCGTCCTCCTTCCTGTCCCGCTCCCTGCTCTATAACAGCTGGGACTTTGAGATAGTGGTGTCTGACAATCTGGAGCGGGAGTGTGTGGAGGAGCAGTGCAGCTATGAGGAGGCCAGGGAGGTGTTTGAGGACGACACCCAGACGGTAATGCTCCGGAAGACACTGTCTCTGTACACCTACATTGCTTACAGGAGAGGGGACAGAGCAGACTTCAGGGGGTGGGGGGCTTTAGTTAAAGCCATGCCTAATGACTAAAGGCATGGCTTTAGTACATTGTTACATTTGCTATTTTGCATTGTATTTGTATTGGCATGGTAACTTGACAGTCCAGTTGAAGTCACAGATCGCTAGCCTGGTGAAGACTGCTCTGAAAGGTATGGGGGTTAAAAAACATACCCCCACATTCTTCACCCAGAACTCCAGCTCCTTCCTTCTGGTAGAAGATGCAGGGTTCCCAAGAGCAGGCTGAACCGCTATAAGCAGTCCTTCCTGCCTCTGTCTGTCCATTGAGCTGCTCAACAACATGTGATATTATATACTTTTAAATGTTGGCCATGAGGGTTGTGCAATAGGTCGCCATTGTCCAGAGGCGGACTGGCCATCGGGACGTTCGGGACGAATCCCGATGGGCCGGTACTGAAGTGGGCTGGTCGGACGATGTGGGCCTGATCGGAAAAGTCACTAGCACCACCCCCCTCCCCCGTCGACAATTTACTAGCGGTATTTATTTGCGGTCCCGGGCTGATTTTCAGTCCCAGTCCGTCCCTGCCATTGTCACTAGGTGCGTCTGTGTATTGTGTTTGTGGAACTGCAGGACGGAGTCCATAACAAAGTTCCTTATGGGGACAATAAAGTATATCGCATCGCATCATATCGTATTTCAGAGTGGTCACCAAGTTTAAACACTGACAGCCATCCAATCAGGCGTCCCAATACTCCTCCAGAATTATCTTTGTTAACGGAAAATATAACGGAAGTTGGAATGAGGTTTCTGAGTGAAAGTATGAATGAACGGTTAGCAGTTGCAGTCGCATGAAGATTGTTCAAGTCTGAAGAATTTCTCCATTTACTTCAATGGTTAAAAATGTGATGAATTATGGGATGTATCTCTGGAATTATGAAAGTTATGAATGAGAAAAGTAATAGCCATCGATTCCTGACCAAGCTGAACGTTTTGATGTTTGAACGGAGTTTCTGCGATGTTCAATGCGGGAGAAGAAGCGCGGCAAAATAAGTCGGCAAAATAACAGATTGGAATGCTGTATCAGCATTCCCACTAAATAATCGGGCAGTTCAATGTGTGTGTGTGTGTGTGTGTGTGTGTGTGGGGTTATAAACGTAGCAGCCTCGATCTCTATTCAGCTGTTCTAATGAAGGTAAACACAGTGAAGGCGGCGAGTAAAAGACACAGCTCTCTGCGCGCAGATAGCGATACTGTGAGAGGACATGACTTCATAGATCAAGGCAGACTGGTTCACAGACTCTCCTGTGTTGCCAACCCAGTCTCTCAAAAAAACGTGTAATAACTACGTTGGTCCACAACTTGGGACGTATCTATGCCACAATTTTAGATGCAGATTTTGTTAAACGAATACGTTTGCGCTGTGGACCAACACTATACATTGACGGGGAAGGGGGTAGCAATAAAGATAACACCATTAAACAGTTACACAACATAACAGAAATAATATCGATAGCAGCATCCCTAGCAACCACCTTGGTAACAATGAAAACGTTGAATAGACACAATTTCCTGAAGTAATCTTCGTAATAACTAGCAAACTAAATATCATGTACATCCACTGCACACATAATCTGAAATAACAACTCATATTTCTCGCATCAAATGACATCAAAGCACATTTTAATGGCCAAACTAACCTTAAAATAGGCATTTTCCACCGAGAATAAAACGAAGGTCGAACGAGAAAGTATCTTGTGCGAACGAGAGAGTATATTATGCACACAAATTAATAAAATGTGGCCTCGTTTTTTATTTATTTTTCTGTCTATGAACCCTCCAGGGCTCCGTACATAACCCACTTTTGCTTTAATCAAACAATAACTCTTAAAATGTTTCTTTCCTCTCCAATTTTAGGGAATATTTTGGAAGAGCTATGTCGACAGCCAAGGTAATTTCTTAAAAGATGAATGATTTCCATGATTGTAGTTGAACGCTTGGAATTTGTCTCATTCTGTTCAATGTTGTGTTTTCTTGTTCAAAATACATGCATATCAACACGTGTTGTTATAATTACAATTCTGATTAGTATAATTTCTGTATAGCTAATGTTACTTATTATATCTGCTAAGTTAAAGTTACCGATTTGGTCACAGTGCCTGTTTTAAATCCCCAATTTTTATTTGGGGGTACAATTGAATGCAGCAACACATTATTAGAGTGTATCTTTGGCCATTTAGAATATCTTAAAAGTAAGCTGTGTCACGGTTTGGCAAGATCATGGACCCAAAAGCAGTATAAATAAACAAAGAGGCAGGTAAGGTAAGGTAAGAATCTTTTTTTATTAAAAGCGAGCTTTTAATTCAATAAAAAGCTGTTTCAATACAAAAACGACAGGAGCAGGCAAGGGGGAACAAAAGAGAAAGCAACAAACAAACAAACCGGGACCATAGAAGGGCAGAACAGGGAAATCCAGAACACGAGGAACACAAGGGCAAGCAAGACTAAATACACAAGGGTAATCACAAGACACAATCAGACGGGAGGGAAAACACAGACAGGAAGCAAATGCAGACATGAGACAGGGGCTGAACACCTTTCAAAGTAAAACGGGAAAACACAGACAGATCATGACAAGCTGAACACAAACACTGCCACACATTCCCATCAGCTCTGAACCAATGAGCTCTGAATTTAATCGGATAAGATATAGTTTGCAAATGACCACTCACTCCCAACTGAACCGAGGAATAGACAGATTATTTCAGGAAGTGATTGGTTTGGTTATTCACCTAAAATACTTTTGTACGAATCGGGAACAAAGGGAACAAACTACTGCAATAGGGAATGGGAGCCGCTGGGGGCATCAAGGCTATCTTTGGAGGATAGCGTCTATCAACAGCAGCAGCCGTCAATATCAGTGTTCCCGGGATCTGTCAGCAGTTTGCATCAAAATGAATAGTATGCTCAAAATATATATGCCATTACAAAGAGAAGCTCTGGGCAGGAACAGTGAGCGTTATATACATTTTTTTTAAATAATAATAATATAAATATTTGATGGCCAATGTCAAGTTCACAAATGGCGGTGTACAGGACATTCACAAATACAGGTTTAATGACAACTATTGAGTCATCTGGACAGAGGTAAGACAGCTGATGCTATGCTAACCCAACGTCAGTTTATCATGCATAATTAATGTCATACTGCGACTGTTTTAAATCACGTTCCCAGTAGTGCTGCACGATTCTTGCTCAAATGTGAATCACGATTTTGCTCCATAAGAATTGAGATCACGATTCTCAAACGATTCTCATCGTTTGAATGAAAATAATGGTGACGTTGCAGGTGATTTAATAGGTGTGTGGTGTTACCTGACTTCGTTGCGACGATGCGAGAACAATGCTTACAGTGGACGACTTTTTGTAAGTCATCATCAGGATCAAATTCAAAAAAGTTCCACACACTGGATGAATGTGGTCCTGCACAACTTCCCTCTCACTCTCGCCAGAGTCGCCACAGGGTTTTCATCGGTGTTGTTGTCATTATCCTCGACCTCCTCGTCACTCATTTCTGTGTCACTCATTTCAGTTTTTCAGTACTACTAGTCGCTCTCGTCACTCTTTGCTAATCAGTGCTAATGCTAACGCTTCTGTAAACATACTGCCGGCTCCTGCCCTCACGTGCTGCAGTCAGTGAGTGTTGCCAGGTATACTTATTATAAGCCACATTGGGCCTATCTTTCTGTAAAGTTGCTTGGTAGTAAGTAATAATGGTTGTTGCGGTTGTGAGCTTGTAGATAGGTTATTTTCAAATAGCCGACCCGACATATATAGGTTTAAAGTGCTCATGTTCTTTTGCACTTGTTTTCATAGACCTGGCTGCTTATTCCTTCCGCAAAAACTGGCAACACTAGAACACTCGTGGCTGCAGCGTTAACCCTGCATGAGAGACACTAGTGGCTGCAGCGTTAACCCTGCATGAGAGACACTAGTGGCTGCAGCGTTAACCCTGCATGAGAGACACTAGTGGCTGCAGCGTTAACACTGCATGAGAGACACTAGTGGCTGCAGTGTTAACACTGCATGAGAGACACTAGTGGCTGCAGCGTTAACACTGCATGAGAGACACTAGTGGCTGCAGCGTTAACACTGCATGAGAGACACTAGTGGCTGCAGCGTTAACACTGCATGAGAAACACTAGTGGCTGCAGTGTTAACACTGCATGAGAGACACTAGTGGCTGCAGCATTAACACTGCATGAGAGACACTAGTGGCTGCAGCGTTAACCCTGCATGAGAGACACTAGTGGCTGCAGCGTTAACCCTGCATGAGAGACACTAGTGGCTGCAGCGTTAACACTGCATGAGAGACACTAGTGGCTGCAGCGTTAACCCTGCATGAGAGACACTAGTGGCTGCAGCGTTAACACTGCATGAGAGACACTAGTGGCTGCAGCGTTAACACTGCATGAGAGGAGGAGAGACAGACAGAACACTACCATTTGCATGCGATCATGGTACTTTAATGTTAAATGTATATAGTATATTTGCTTTACATCGTTTAAGTATGATTGACATTGCAAGTTGGTATTATTCAAAAGAAGCAAAATAATAAAACATTTAAAAAAAATTCAAAATTCAAAAAAATCTGCATGACGTCATAGGATCGCCGTAATTTAGAAATGAGATCGCATAGGTGTCTGAATCGAGATCACGATCTTTTTTCGATGAATCGTGCAGCACTAGTTCCCAGTTTAGTGATTTGTGGTCCTCTAGTTCAACACATTCAGTGTCTCTTGCTGAGGTTTCTACGTCTCCCTCGTCTCCCTGTTAGTTTAGAAGAATACAATTTAATCCCATAGTCTTTGTTTTGTTCTTAGGTCATAGGAGTGGCTGTTAAAGCCTGAGACACAACATAACTTACTGACCATGTTTAAAACGTTAAAGTGGAAAGTTATGGTCACTCCGCTCGCTGTACAGGTTCAGGAGGCAGGTCGCCACTATCCTCCAAAGATGGACGAGTTCACGTTGATGACCTCACATTCTCATTCCCTAACTCAGAGCTGACTGATGGTATGAGAGGTTAATATGAAGCAATGGTGTGATGTTAGTGGTGTTTGTCTTTGCAGCGAATGCTCCCAGAGTGGATGTGTCAGGGCTGGTGGCTGGGATCCTGGCTGTCCTGGTGTCTGCTGTTTTTGCCACTGTGCTGGGCATCTACTGCTACAAAGCCAAGAACAAAAGTGGACGAAGGTCAGCCCCAGAAGTTCACCCTGATGTGAACATTCACACAGGCGTGCTTTTATCCAGCTAATTCATATTCAAGTGAATACAATTATAACTGTAGTCCCTCACAGGGGTTAAATTGGGCCCGGCACATAGGACGATCTCACGTCATCGCCCTCGCACATTTGTCATAGGTTTTCCAAAAACGATATCTATATATATATAAATATATAGTTGTATATACATATATGTTAAAACTTCTCGTTCTTGACAGAGACTATATTTATGGTCGATACTTTAAAATAGCAGAACTCTGTGACTGGCTATAGTTTGTTGGCTTAGTGAGCGTGTGGCTCTGCTTCGATCAGGAGCTGCAGCCCCCCTAACGCCGGACTCCGCTAATCCTCCGTGCAGAGAGTCTGCGGCGGTGCTGCAGAACCACCAGACCGTCCTGTAACACGGACATGGTGATAATATCACAGAATGTGGTGATGGTCAAATTGTTTACCGTGAGATATACAGCAAACCTTTGGCCATAATCGCGCAGCCCTACAAATGAACTGAGATTTTCACACACATATTTAAAACTATTCTAGTACGCCAGACCAATACAAGCACGTACAAGTATTTTGCGTATATACCTCCACACAGAGCCCCCCCACATATCAAATCCCAATTTAACCCCTGGTCCCTCAGGCCTTCCAACCAGCACTTTGTCTCAGGCCATAACATTTTAGCTCTCCTAACGGATGTGGTATGGGAAGGATCCTCTTCTAATGATATGTCTGGGTTCAGTTACCCGGACCCCCTGACCTTCTAACTAGCATGACTCAAGAATGTCCAAAACCTGAGATCTGCTGGTCAAAAATGAGTGCCAAATATTTGAATGTTGATTGCAGGCTCGAGGTACTACAGGAAGGTCACTTGCCATACAGCAGCTTCTGAAAACAATGTCCGGCTATTATTTCTTGTGAAGATAATAATCTTGATCTTTGATTGTATTCTATTCTATGTATTCAAATGTAAAATGGTATATGCAACCTAATAACATCCTGCATTAATACATTTATCAATCAATGTCCTTCCTGGTGCCTGGCCAACAAATCTCTTAGTCTGTAAAAAATAACTGACTGTAGTAAAACGACAAAACACAACATTATCAGGGATCATCTCAAAGCATAGTAAAATAAGTTAAACAGACAGACAGTAATAATGAGTCAAACCCCAGAACAACAGGAGAGATCCTAATGTTTGACCTCACTCTCTAGCATCATGTGTGTTAGACTCAGCGTGACAGTAGCTGAGTGTGTGTGTTTCCTCTGCAGAGCTCCAGTGAGGATGGCAGCAGACGGCCGTCAGGCCCCAGAGACCGTGCCTCTGGCTGGGATCATGGTCCCAGGTTTACCCAGCTACAATGAGGCTCTGACCCGCATTGGGCAACATGATGCCCCCCCACCACCTTATTCAGGGTAAGGGATGCTACAGAATGTACATGCATCTTTCATGGATCAGGCCTGTGTGGTGGTCCAAGATCCAGCCAAACACCATCAAAGCATACAGGTGAAGCTGGAAAGAAATCTCCTAATGACAAACCTACATTATCTACAGAATGTACTGTATGTTAAAAAAATACATCTTTCATTGAATATTTGAATTACTTTAAGTCTGTTGGAGCTCTCACGGCCCGTCCACACAGTGGCGTGCGTTGAAGCTTGCTGGCGGGCGTGTCTGAAACTCGACCAACAACCAATCACATGAATCTCCCGCCCCTGACACACAAGCAGCGGTTTGATTGGCTAGAACTTGTACTGGCATATGATTCGATTGGCTGACGCTTCTGCCGAGGCTTCAAAAGTTGAACATTGCTCAACTTTTGCAGCGAGCCACGCCAGCAACGCTCCGCGTCGCTTCCCACAATGCAGTTCGACGAAAAGTGACGTCACCCCATTCAAAGTGAATGGTGAAGCGTCAACGCACGCCGCTGTGTGGACGGACCGTTAGTGGTCCACAGTATGCTGCAGCTCTGTCTTTTTCCAACACGCTGCTGTGTGAGCCCTCTCACAAATGTTTCCTCTCTCTGACAGGGGCGCGCCCTCAGAACCCGCTGATCCCGGGGACGGAGAGAGAGCGGTCTGAGCCTCTGCTGGAGCTGTGGTGGGCACCGGGGGTTTGAGTCAACTACTTACTGTATTTATAAGTAAAGTTAGGACCGAAAGGACGCTACTGACAGAATGATGAACAAAGCGTCTACTACACTTGGGTGCGGTTCATTTTTGTGGTTTCACTGTACACCAAACTGTGTTGTGTTTGTAAGGTATTTCTATGTATTCACAAGACGAGAATCTTTTCATAGGGAGAATTGTTTTTTCCAAGTAAACTGAGCATGTTTTATGTAATAAATTACACAACAATTACACATGCCTCCAGTCTTTTGGCAAGTGTTGTAAGTTGTCAGGCCGAAACAGACAGGTGAGGTCCATATGTGCAGATACACCCAAAGAGCAGGATGTCAGCATCCTCCTTCACACGCTGTTCAAGGAATACCACTGAGCTCCTTCACCAGTCTGCATTTTAACTGTCTGTCACAATACACCATACTGCTGTGTGTGTGTGTGTGTGTGTGTTTGTGTGTGTGAAAGAGGATGAACGCCAGCCCAGTCATTTCTTTTAAAAATGGCGTCTTGTGAACAAAATGATCGAAAGTAGCTTCTGTGTGTGTGTGTGTGTGTGTGTGTGTGTATGTGTGTGTGTGTGTGTGTGTGTGTGTGTGTAGCTGCCGGCTGGATGTGTAACTGCTTCTCTTATTAAAGCTGCTTAAGAACGCAGAGCATCTGTTCTACGACTCATAAGCTGAGCACCGAAGACAATAGACAGTGAGATATATGGGGAGAGGAGGGAGGAGGTGCTCCTGGCTGCTGTGACCCCCCCCTTCTTCTCCCTCCATTCCTCCTAGTCTGCAGGCTCGTGAAGCGGAGAAATAAACAGAAGCGAGCGCAGAGAAGAGAACACATTCCTCCCTCCCCTCCCCCTCACTATCTGCCCATCTTCATCCAGCCTTTCTTTCATGGAGAGGAATTACCCCGCTGCAGGTTTCGGAGATCTCGGGACTGGGACGGGATGGGGCTACGACAGATCGGCCAAAGCAAGGTAAGCTCCGGTGTCCAAAGCCGGGCTCCTCACGGTGCTGCTGCCGGGCATCAGTGCAGCTGAGCGGCTGTAACAATGCTGCAGCTCTGCATCAGCCCGCTGCAGTCTGCTCGGACTCAGGTACAGCCAGTCGTAGTGTCATTTGGGGGAGGGGAGGGGTATGGGGGCTGTCTCCAAAATGCACGGAATGCGATGGAAGGTTAATAGTGATACGGAGATGGAAGAGACGGAGGGGGATAGGTTTCTGGAAGCGAAATGTGTAATTTAAAAAGCAAAGATCAGAAGCAGCATTGTCTCCTGCAGCTTTGTCTCGCTTTCATTTACCATGGCAGGGACTCTCAGGTCGGCTGCTACTCTGCTAACTGGCCACAGCCTTCTCATGACAGCAGTCCGATGCACACTGCCTGCTAGCAGAGGAAAGCCCCGCGTTTAATGCTTTCAGTAAAAAAGAAACTCTCTAATGTGCCTTATAGATTTTGTTCCATCAATTATTTGATATGAACGCATTTATTTAAAGATTTCAAAACTAAATTATGACCGTAGTTGAATACATCCGCATGGATGCATCCATTCCTGAATACTATGAATGAACTGTCAGGCAGCTAACACTATGACATAGGCTACTGCCTTATTAGTAAACACCACTTTACAATAAGGTCAGGTGGCTGATAAACGTGCCCTGACTGTCACCAATTTAAGTCAGCTAACGCTAACGTTAGTAAGCCTTGACATGTTATTACTGACACTCGTTGCCCCAGTCCGGCTACATTAGTAATTACCTGCATGTTATCCGACAGTGAATGCATCATTCAGCATGCAGCTTCTCTCTTGTGTTCCATTAAACTGACACACGTTACCATACAGGCTAACTACACACAGGCAATCAGGCATGTACGCTGTCTCAAAAGCTAGTACACTTCAAGCTGTCTACTGTGTGGCGTGTGTGCAGGGCCGCCCCTGGCCAACTTGGGGCCCCAAGCGACATTGTGAGATGAGCCTCCCCACAACCGACAGGAGTGAACTTTTTTTTTTTGGAAACAAAGTAGGCTACTTTGCAAATATAATTCCTGTTTATTATCATTATCAACACAGTTACTTTTGTATACAGTGAGGTAAATGTGCATGTATGTCATTCAGTATGCGTTTACAGGTGAATACGTCTGCATTTCCCGCCAAATACTAGCCTCAAAAAGATTAAAATATAATTAATGCAAATAAACTACTTCTACTAATAATAATAATCATAATCAATTCAATAATATAATTACTATATTATTTTATTAAAATATAGTTGTAATATAGTCAAGACAAAACATGCTTATGACATGCTCAAAAACTGATATTTCTTAAATCTCTATTCAAATGTAGTTCCCTCTGTCAGCAATGTATCAACAACTACACACACATTTCTATCAGTATTTCTCTGTGTTGTGGTTGACATGATGATGACTGTTAGGAGTTAAGGGAAGAGGCTGAGCATCACCACGAAATGTGCAAATTGACAAATAAAAGGGGAAGAAATGCTCCATGGTTTTTAGGCTGTACACTTTAACTGTTATGTAAGCCAACTAGAGAGAAAGTTTATCACTCTTCCTCCTGTACATTAGCAGATAAAAGGCATAACTTACTTGAATGAATGGTAAATAAAGAATGCTAGAAATAACTGCATCTCCTTTAGCCTATATGCTCTGCAGAGACTGCCTTCTTCATGTCGTGAATTGCAGCTGATGTTTTAATATGGCAATTGGCAATTTGACTTATACAACATTCGCAAGTTGTACATTTGACTCACACAATAACCCACCTTCGAGTGATGCTCTAGTTTCTTCATGTTTTGTTTTTTTTCCCTCTTGCTTGCGCCGGACTGAAACTGTCTTTTCACCGACATCTCTTCACCTGCACTAGTGGCCGTATCAAAGCTGTGATTGGTCAGATGTCGATTAATTGCAACGGTGTCGGTTTACAGACGTACTCCCCTTGTCACCTCTCACTCTCGCGGGGCGTGCGCGGAGAACTGAGCGGATAACTGCGCACAGCAGCTGAGGCCCTCTGGGCGGGGCCCCCTGCGCAAGGCAGGGCCCCATGCAGCCTGCGTGATTGGCCTGTAGGGAGGGGCGACCCTGCGTGTGTGGGTTAGCACTGGTAAAGTGACAGACTAAGTTGTTTCCTGACAGTTAGTATGGTGTTTTCTCATCGAGCCTTGCTAAATGAGCTAGTTTCTTTTAGCAATGCACCACGTTAGCGGTCGCCTTGACAACCACATCAGTCTTCCGCCAGACTCCAGTCTTCCGCCATCCTTTCACAGTCTAATCTCACTTCTCTGGGTGTTTCTCAATGTCGAGGAGGCTTGCTTGGTAGCACATTTACCTCTGAGTGAGTTCCTTCAGAAGCGAGGCAAGAATACACCGACCTAGCCTCGGAAAACGAAGAATGGAACAGGCTAGCAAGTGTGTGCGTCATATGAGAGGTCCCGCCTTACATTTTCCGCCAAAGATTTGGGAAATTGGTCCAAACGCAAAGCATTGTGGGGATTTTAAGACCGCAGAGTCTACACATGTGCAGCCTCGAAATTTCCCGCAACGAAGTATGCCGGCCTTGGTAGAATTCCAAGTATCCTGGACATTGGAACAGTCCTTCGGCAGGACTCGATGACGTAGTATCCTTGAAATAGTGGCTCTGGAGCAGCTTTCCTCGACATTGAGAAACACCCTCTGTCACGGATACTGCTGATTTTTGTCGCGTTTAAACTTTAAAAAATAAAAAGGAAAATGATTGCAGGGCCCGAAAATGAAGGCTGATGTACACATGCTGATTTTAGGGTTTTCTTTTGCAGAAAAAGGCCTACTAGAAAACACTGTGCGAAAGCAAGCTACAACATAGGCCTATTTCAGAAGTACAGAAGGATATTGTCTCATCCTGCTCTGGCTGAAGGTGTCATCTGATGCTTTAGTAAAATGTGAATAGCTTGCTTTCCCACAGTGTTTCTTCACCAAGCTCCAATAATAAATGATTGTATTGATAACTTACACAATGTTATGCTACTGTAAAAAATGAATAATGCAGAACATTGGCATTGTATGTGCTCACTTACAAAATGGCAGTTTTAACTAAAAAGGTGGTCATATTTGTACTCCCGGTCGGCTAATTTTGATGAATCAAATCAAATCAAATCAAATTTTATTTATAGAGCACATTTAAAAACGATGTTTGGTCGAGCCAAAGTGCTGTACATGTAATAAAAACATTTTACTGCAGTGCAATTGTAAAAAAGACAGTCATTTAGCAACAGCAAATATAAAAAACAATACACAGGGAAATGTCAGTAGTCGTGCTCCGCTCTAGCTAGAAAGCCTGAGAGAAGAAGTGAGTTTTTAGATATGATTTAAAAACCCCTAGGGTCTGGGCCGACCTCACATGGAGGGGCAGAGTGTTCCAGAGCCTCGGGCCAGCTGCTGCGAAGGCTCGGTGCCCTCGTGTTTTGAGCCTAGTCTTCGGCACTACCAGCAGCAGCTGGTCAGCAGACCTTAAAGCTCTGGCTGGGGTGTAGCGCTGGAGGAGTTCAACTATATAGGCCGGAGCCAGCCCATTTAGAGCTTTAAAAACGAATAAAAGGATTTTAAAATCAATTCTGAACTGAACTGGAAGCCAGTGTAATGAGGCCAGAATTGGGGTGATGTGGTCGCGCTTTTTGTGTCCAGTCAGCAAACGTGCAGCTGCATTTTGGACCAGCTGCAGGCGTTTAATTGACGCGTGGTCCATACCCACATACAGAGCGTTGCAATAGTCCAGTCTCGAGGTCACAAAGGCGTTGATGACCCTTTCCATGTCTTTAAAAGATAAATAGGACTTGGTTTTGGCCAATAGTCTTATTTTAAAAAAGCAGGCTTTGACTACGCTGCTGACCTGCTTATCGAATTTAAAAGTGTTCGTCAAGGTCACGCCAAGGTTCATGACCGAGGGGAGGATGTTTAGTTGGAGGGAGCCCAGAATATCAACCTGAGAGGCTGGAGGTTGTGGTCCAAAAAAGATGACCTCCGTCTTGCCCTCGTTAAGAGTCAGGAAGTTGTTGCTCAGCCAGGATTTGATCTCCGTTAAGCAGTCCATCAACTGCTGTAGTGACTGTGTTATGTTTGCTTTGAGCGGGAGATAAATCTGGACGTCGTCAGCGTAGCAGTGGAAGGGAATGTTGTGTTTTGTAAGAATAGAACCTAGGGGCAGTATGTATAGTAGGAACAGGATGGGGCCCAGAATCGAGCCTTGGGGGACCCCACAGGTAAGAGGGGCTTTGGCAGAGGAGAAGGCACCTAGCTGCACTGAAAAGCTACGGTCCTTAAGGTAGGACCTGAACCATGCGAGGGCAGAGCCTGTGATGCCAGCGGACTGTTCAAGCCGTGACAGCAGGATGCCATGGTCCACGGTGTCGAAGGCAGCTGTCAGGTCCAACAGCACCAAGACAGCTGGGCTACCTGAGTCGGCGGCTAGGAGCAGATCGTTAAAAACTCTTAAAAGGGCTGTTTCAGTGCTGTGCATGGGTTTGAAGCCAGACTGAAACTTTTCATGGATGCCATGAAGGATTAAAAAAGACTGCAGCTGGGCGTAGACTACGCGCTCCAGGGCTTTTGATAAAAACGGTAGCTGGGAGATGGGCCTAAAATTTGCGAGAGTGGAGGGGTCGAGACTTTTCTTTTTAAGTAGTGGGGTGACCACGGCATGTTTAAAGGCAGCTGGGACACATCCTGAGGTAAGAGAGGTGTTTAAAAGTAATAAAATACTTGCTCCAACTGAATGAAAAACCTCTTTGAGAAGGCGTGAGGGAATGCTGTCCGAGGAGCAGCTTGTCGGTCGCAGGTGCTCCACTATGTCCGAGAGAGAAGAGAGGGAAATAGGCTCAAAGTGGTCGAGGACAGCAGGGCACAGAGAGGGAGCAGGATCGGGGGTAGCACTAGTGTGAGCTAGCCTAAGAGCAGATATTTTTCCAATAAAAAATTTAAGAAACTTATCGCAGAGAGCAGGCGATGGCACAACAGAAGAAACATCACGGGGATTAATGATGGAGTTGAGGACATTAAAAAGAACCTGAGGTTTGTGGCTGTTTTTAGAGATGAACAGAGAAATGTGCTCTGTTTTGGCTGCTTTGACTGCCGTCTGGTAGTCAGACAGGGAGGCACGAAGGATTTCCAGGGAGACATGGAGTTTATCCTTTTTCCACTTTCTCTCAGCACGCCTGCAAGCGCGTCTGAGAGCACGAGTACAGTCATTGAGCCACGGTTCTGATAGAACTTTGTTGCGTCTAAGCGTAAAAGGAGCAACAGAATCCAGTATTGGTGTGCATGTCAAGTCAAACATAGAGAGAAGCTCATCAGCATTAAAAGCACAGTCCACATCTAATTTACAGATAGGAGAAGCATTAAAAACATCAGAGAACTGTGAGGCAGTCAAGGGGTTAATCGAACGCAGACGACGCGCAGGGGCACGTGATTCGACTCCTGCGGAAGGGATGGAGGTTGTAAACAGAACCGGTAAATGGTCTGAGATACGCGTTGCTGCACATATTTCATCCACAGATACAGACAGTCCAAACGACAATACCAAGTCCAAAGTGTGTCCTTTTTCGTGTGTTGGGCCAGCCACGGACTGAACAAGACCAAAAGAATCAAGGAGATTTAAAAAGTCCCTAACCAGAGGTTTGGACTCACAACACACATGGACATTGAAGTCTCCGGAGATCAAAACACGATCATAATTCACCATGATCCCGGACAGAAAGTCAGAAAAGTCATTTATGAAATCCTTATTGTGCTTTGGCGGACGATACACAACTGCGCAGAGTATAGGCGAGGCCGGATTCAGTTCAAAAAGCTGCAACTCAAAGCTAGCATAGCTAGTGACATGGTGTAGCAATCGGCACTGGAGGCTAGCTCTAAACACCGAAGCTATGCCCCCGCCATGGCCGGTGGCACGGGGGGAGCTGAAGAATGTACAGTCAGGAGGAAGAAGATCAAAGAATGATGTGTACTCGCCAGCGTGTGCCCAGGTCTCCGTCAGGAACATGAAATCCAGTTCACGGGAGGTGAAGAAGTCGTTCAGCAGGAACGTTTTGTTAGCTATCGACCTAGCATTTAGCAAAGCCAGACGTAGTTTTTGCTCCGGGCTTGCCGACGGTGTAGATCGTCTCAGCTGACGAAGATGTCCGTGGTGAACGCCGCGCGGGCCGGGAGCAGTCAGGCGGGCAGGAGTAGCTGCCAGTCGGACAGGAGGAGCAGTCAGTCGGACAGGAGGAGCTGCCAGCGGATCCAGCAGAGTCCGTAGCTCCGGAAAGACAGGGCGAATCCACCGATCCCTCACATGGCGTGCAGCGGGAGGGCCATGACATCCGAGGCGTGGATAGGTCCCGGAAGAAGCCGTCAGGTAAGCTTTTAGGTGGACCAGTGCACCACCACGCTTTCCCCGTCGTCTGAAGCGCTTTCGGCGAGGCAGGATGCGGGGCAACCGGCGCAGGTAGGTGGGTATATCCAACAGAAGAGGGGGGGGGGACGATTTTTGGTTGCCAGATGTGGTTTTGGGCAGCAGTATCAACTCCAGTGAGGGTCTGAGGTGGAGGAGAGCTTGGCGATCATAGACGAGCAGAGCAGAGACATTCTGACAAACATAAAACAAAAACAAGAAAGCTATAGGTAGACAGCTGAGCGAGCGGCGGGCCGACACAGGCGCCATCTTGAATCACGTCGAATTGTGGGTCAATTTTGAAGTCTTGGGGACTACCATGTCATTTTCATTTTGTGTTCTATCCAATGATTGAAACAATACTCATGGTAGTCTATGGGTCGATCTCCAGTCACTTATTCATCATTTCCTCGCTCTCACCGGAAGTTGATTTTTGTGCGCCATCTTAAAGGTCACCTATTATGCAAAATCCATGTTTTCATGTATTTTATACATAAACATGTGTCCCCTCTGTGTAAAGAGATCCTGAAAGTTTCAGGAAAATAGATGAGCTCACTTTTAATCCTGATCCATTTATATTAAAACCTGTCTGAAAATGATGTCATAACGATGTTTTGTCTTGTGTAACCATTAGCCAATCAGCAACCAAGGTAACCCCCCCCCCCCCCACACCTTATCACCTGAATCTCCTCCTGGAGCAACATTAGCCGCTTTCACACCAAGTACTTTGCCATACTTAGTTCCCAGCACTTAGTTCCCCCATGGAACTAAAGAGCAGATCACGTTCACACCGGAATAAGGCTGCAGCCACACGAGGACGATAACGGAAACTAACCGAAATCGTTATCAAAAAAGTCTTCCGTCCACACGCAATAGGCACCAGAAACGCTGGAGAGGCTGCAGTACATATGCTGGGCCTGTAAGTGGCGCTATACTTCTACCACAAAATACACCAAAAGCAGCGAAGAAGAATTCTCGCGCATGCATGGTTGCCATGGTTGCCCTTCTGTTTATTCTCCGCGCTGCAGCGGAGGTGGGGTTTCGCCGGTCAACATGTCCGTTAAAGTTTAAATCTTCCGGACAAAATTAGAAAAGTGCCGGTCAAAGGTCTTCTTTGTTATTTATTGAGCTTTAAAACAAATGAATAACGACATATAATAATATTTTTTGGTGTGAACGCAAACTCCCAGGAACTATCGGAACTATAAGGGAAAATTACGGGGAACAGTACTCCGGTGTGAAAGCGCCTATTGTGTTATTTTTAACCAAATATCTCTCAGAGGGGCCTTGGGGAGGGGCTCCTTATTTTCATCTAAAGTAAAAGACAGAGAATCAGCACTTTTGAAACAGGGCTGAAACAGAGGGGATTATGGGATGCTACAATGCATGGTCTGTTTGGTATTTCGAGCCAAACACTTCAGAGACATGTTCTGTATATATCTGAGACCTATAATATATTGATGTAAAACAGTATAATAGGACTGATTGGACGCTGCAGCGCATGCACTGATCTGATGCTTCTTAACATGAGAGCAGTTTAACAGCAGAGTGAAGATAACACATTAAACCCAAGGGAAACACTCCTAAGTTTTATACAGTATTTTGTTTCAATTATTGTATCATCTAGTTACAAATATATGATATATCTGAACAACAAAGTGGACAAAAATCATTTTATTCATTTATTGGAAACATTTTTCATGATATCCAATACATTTGTATTATATACAATTAAAAGAGAGACAGATGTAATGTCTGTCGGCAAGAACAGCTTTTTTGGTTTTACATTTTTATTTATTGTCATCTCCATTCAGGCACAGCTGAGACATGAATTAGGTGATTTGGCTCAGTTTAACAGCCAACACAACACAAGTGTAAGTGCCGTTACTTCATGTTATTTTTATGCCTGAAACAATACCGTTACGATAATGCAACATCTGTTCACATGTATTTAACCCACCATATTTCTGTTACGCTTTCTCTTCTCTCAATTATTTTCTTTCTATTGTGCGCTCAAATAAATATTAAACTATTGTTAGTTTATACATTTTAAAAATGGCTTTTATCTTGGCATAGATAGTATAGGTGAATGCTAAGGGCACATCCATCCATGGGGGGCACCGAAAATTGGGGGGGGGAAGACATTTTAAATGTAAGATTTAAATGTCATAACAAAACAATTTCCCGATTTGGGATCAACAAAGTACATCTTATTATCTTAACTTAACAGAACTACGCCTATATTGCTTACAGCGCCCATAAACTATGCACATATAACGTCTTATCTAATATTTTTAACAAATAATTTCCTTGTCCCTAAACCAGTGGTCACCAACCTTTTCAAGTCCAATATTCCCGACCTCGGCCTTAGTGAAAGGCGAGATCTACATATTGCAGAATTGAGTGAAAAGGATAGCCCAGACAGTATTTCCAATTTGAGGCCTTTTATGTCGGCGAATTGCATCTGAATTACATCAAATCATTTGGTGCAACTTCCAATTTGATTAAACCAAGAACACAACATAACTAACATGTCAAAAAGGATAAATATATATATATTTACATCATACCTATCATTTTAAGTTTCATTCATTCCTTCATTACAATCCTAAATATAAATGTATGTAGCTTATTTTCCATTTGTTTGAGTGAATTAGTCAATTGTTTGTCAATGTTTATTTATATAGCCCAATATCACAAATGTTACATTTGTCTCAGTGGACTTCACAGTTTGTACAGAATATCAGTATGACAATACGACACCCTCTGTTCATAGACCCTCACATCGTACAAGGAAAAACTTCCGAAGAAAACCCACAGTTTAAAGGGAAAAATGGGAGAAACCTCAGGGAGAGCAACAGAGGAGGGATCCCTCTCCCAGGAGGGACAGACGTGCAATAGATGCCGTGTGTAAATTGAAAAGATAATACATTTGCAACATAGGTAGTCCAAATGTTTGGAAATGGATGTGTGTATAATAGGAAGATGAATCCACGAGAATATCCATCCAGGACCTATGATCCAGGACCACAGCCACGACTCACGATCCAGGGCTCGCGATGCAGGACACAGGACCGCAGGATCATCCATGACTTCGGATCCCAGCGTATATAGACACCAAAAAGAAAGAAATTTGGGTAAGCTGGGTTAATCGAAACATGGGAGTACACAGGTATAGACAGAGAGAAGGAAGAAGTAAGATGTCCCCCGACAAACTAAGCCTATATCAGCAAAACTAGGGGCTGAATCTAATCAGCCCTAACTATAAGCTTTATCAAAAAGGAAGGTCTTAAGCGCACTCTTAAAAACGGATAGGGTGTCTGTCGCCCGAACACAAACTGGAAGCTGATTCCACAAATGTGGAGCTTGATAAGAAAAGGCTCTGGCTCCCATTGTATTTTTAGAGACTCTAGGAACAACCAACAACCCTGCATTCTTGGAACGCAATGCCCTAGTAGGACAGTAGGGTATAATGAGTTATTTTAGGTAAGATGGCGCCTGCCCATTAAGGGCTTTGTAGGCGAGAAGAAGAATTTTAAATTCTTCTTATCCTGTGTTCTATAGGGAGCCAGTGTAAGGCAGCCAGAACAGGAGTAATGTGGTCCCTTTTCCTAACTCTGGTTAGTACACGAGCTGCAGCATTTTGAATCAGCTGAAGCGACTTGACTGACTTTTTGGTACACCCTGATAATAAAGACTTACAATAATCTAGCCTTGAAGTAACAAATGCATGGACTAGTTTCTCTGCATCGTTTTGAGGCAAGATATGCCTGATTTTTGCAATGTTACATAGATGGAAGTAGGCGGTCCTTGAAATTGATTTTATGTGGGCTTTAAAGGATAAATCCTGATCAAATATAACACCAAGATTCCTTACAGTGTCACTGGAGGCCAAATGAATGCCATCCATAGTTAGTATATCTTTAGATAATTTGTTTCGTAGAGTACAAGTACAATAACTTCAGTTTTGGTCGTGTTTAACATCAAAAAGTTTAAGGTCATCCACGTTTTTAAGTCCTTGAGGCAGTCTTGAATTTTATTTAGATGATTAATTTCATCAGGCTTGATTGATAAATATAGTTGAGTATCATCCGCATAACAATGAAAATGTACAGAATGATTCCTTATAATATTGCCTAACGGAAGCATATATAACAAAATAGGTCCGAGCACTGAGCCCTGTGGCACTCCATGGCTAACTTTGGTTTGCGTGGAAGATTCATCATTGACACGTACAAACTGAGAGCGTTCAGATAGATAGGACCTAAACCAGCCTAAAGCAGTTCCCTGTATGCCAACTAAGTGCTCTAGTCTTTGCAATAAGATATCATGATCGATAGTATCAAATGCAGCACTGAGATCGAGCAAAACAAGAATAGAGACAAGTCCTTTGTCAGAGGCTATTAGAATGTCATTTGTGACTTTAACCAGAGCTGTCTCTGTGCTATGATGTGTTCTAAAGCCAGACTGAAAATCTTCAAATAAATCATTGTTTTTTAAGTAATCACACAACTGTTTTGCGACTGCTTTCTCAAGAATTTTTGAGAGGAACGGAAGATTAGAAATAGGTCTATAATTGGCTAAAACCTCTGGATCGAGGTTGTGCTTTTTAAGAAGCGGTTTTATCACTGCTACTTTGAATGATTGTGGAACATAGCCTGATAATAAAGACATATTCATAATATTTAATAAAGAAGTGCTAATTAATGGAACAACTTCCTTCAACAGCTTAGTTGGAATTGGGTCTAACATACACGTTGATGGTTTAGAAGAAAGAATCATTGAATTTAATTGTTCAAGGTTTATGGCTGAAAAGCATTCTAGTTTACTATCTAGTGTAATATTAGAACTTATGTTTCCGGGAGTTGATAACACTATACTGGTCAAAGGCAAGAGGTCATTAATTTTGTTTCTAAGAGTAACAATTTTATCGTTAAAAAAGCACATAAAATCATTACTACTGAGTGCTATGGGAATAGAAGGCTCAATCGAGCTATGGCTCTCTGTCAGCCTGGCTACAGTGCTGAAAAGAAATCTTGCATTATTCTTATTCTCATCTATTAATGAAGAGTAGTAGGCTGCTCTCGCTTTACGCAGTGCTTTCTTATATTCATTGAGAGTAATATGCCAAATTAAACGAGATTCTTCAAGTTTAGTGGAACGCCATATCCTTTCAAGTTGTCTCGACCTTTGCTTTATTTTGCGGGTTTCGGCATTATGCCATGGAGCTAATCTATGTTGTTTTATTTTCTTCTTTTTCAAAGGTGCAACAGAGTCTAATTTTATTCGCAGCGCATCTGTAGCACTATCAACAACATGATCAATTTGGGGTGGTGGACATTTTGTATAAGTTTCCTCCCCTACATGCAGACATGCTATCGAGTTAAGTATTGGTGGAATCTCTTCCTTAAATTTGGCTATAGCACTAACACAGGAGTGGCCAACCCGCGGCTCTCGAGCCGCATGCGGCTCTTTGCCTAGTTTCATGCGGCTCTTCAGTTCATATCGAATTGTATATGTGTGAGTTTGGGGGAGAGACACTGACTCCTGACTAGTGTTGCACGGTATACCGATACTTGAAAGGTACCGCGATACCCTGCCATTAAAAACGTTACTATTCCTCCGTTTCATTAGTATCGGTACTTTAAGAATGACGGGGGAAAGTACTCCGGTGAGAAAGCGCCGTTTAATAAGAGCCGTGTGTGTTCAGCGCTCTGCTTCCACTCCCTGCACTGCAGCCGTGCCTGCAGTCCCGCCCCTCTCAAGCACGCTCAAGTGCCTCCCCTCTCTCGTGCACCCGCTAGCTGCCAGAGCATGTGAGAAAACGAGAAGCATGGCTGCAAGTGGGAGTGCAACTGCCGCTGCGCCTCAGCTTGTTGACAAAAAAGACGCCAAAAGCGAAATTTGGAAGTATTTTAGCTATATCTCTGACAGTGAGGGCAAGCCTACAGACACCACGAGGCCTGTCTGGAAGAAATGTATTAATTTTATTTAATACGAATTCTTGTCATTTATTGTATTTATTGTTCTCATTGTTTAAAAGTTTGTGTTATGGTTCTGGTGTGAAATAAAGCACAATAATTACATTTAAGACTGTTTCCCTTTTTTTAAGAAAAGTATCGAAAAATAATCGGAATCGCAATTCTTGACTTGGTATCGAAACTAAAATGTTGGTATCATGACAACACTAGCTACTCCTGACAGTTAAACCTGATATTTAGTAGGTCTGTTAAGTATTGAATGCTGATCATTCTGACATAATTTGGCCGGTCAAAGTTGTTTGGGCTCGGATAAAATCGCTCCGTTACTTTCGTCTCGTGTTACTTTCGTCCCGGCTCTCCCTACGTGTGTATGTGTGGTGTCAGTATGACAGGATGACAGCGCGTCTAATTTTGATGTGGCCCAAGAGCCAATCACAATAATACCTGTGATGCAGTGAACCAATCACCTTTGAGGGGGGGGAAAACCTATCGTTGATTAAACACTATCCAGTGTTTCCCCTACCATTGTCTTGGAGGGGAGCTGCGCCCCGCAAACGGAAGGTCGAGAGTGTGATTATAGCAGTGGGTTGGTTTATTTACACTCTGACAAAAACCAACAGAATCTAATATAGAGTTAAATGCAACAGTAAGGCTATTTTTATTATCGTCAATATGAATATTAAAGTCACCTACGACAATTACTTTATCTGTTTTAAGAACCAAAGTTGATAAAAACTCAGAGAATTCTGATAAGAATTCTGAATAAGGACCTGGTGCACGGTACACTGTAACAAATAAGATTGGCTGCAAAGTTTTCCAGGTCGGATGCGTAAGACTAAAAACGAGATTTTCAAAGGAGGTATAATTTAATTTTGGTTTAGTATTGATAAGTAAACTTGAGTCAAAGATTGCTGCAACTCCACCTCCTCGGCCCACGTCTCGGGCAATATGAGTATTGATATGGCTGGGTGGAGTGGCCTCATTTATGCTGACATATTATTTTAACACAATTCTTACAAATTCTAAATTCTAACAACATTATTTATCCATGCATAGACCATTGGTGCGTACGTGATGTGACTTTTGGGGGCAGCGCGATTAAATGAAGTCAATGCAATGACGCGGACAGACGCGGTTGATGCGAGTGACGCGTTCGTGCGGTAGCCAATCAGCGATGAGGATCTCAGCCTGCCGTCACTGACTTTGAATCAGAAAACCAAAACATCAGCCATTAGATGTTAGCACACAGAGCTCACAGCTCCTCATATCTGTTCAAAAACTGGACAAAAGTTAAACGAGAACAAACCACAGACTATCTGTGTCATGGCGAATACAGTCGCTGCTTTATTTCTGTCTTGAGGACGTTGTTGTGAGAGAGAACAGAGCAGCTACAACGTTAGTTTAGCCTGATCGATCCGATCTCCATTCAGAAAACACGCATTTTAAAAGGTGTTTCGCCTGCTGTCTTGTCTGCAGACTTGTCAAGCATTAATTCATGTTTTTTACTAACCGGTATCAGTATGTACACTGAACAAAAATATAAACGCAACACTTTTGTTTTTGCTCCCATTTTTCATGAGATGAACTCAAAGATCTTTGAGTTCATCTCATGAAAAATGGGAGCAAAAACAAAAGTGTTGCATTTATATTTTTGTTCAGTGTAGTTATTCCGGCATCATTTTGAAACGTGTATTACAATTAAATCACGGTAAAATATGTTCATTTTGTTGTAGTTTAAGTCAGTCTATTATTTTCGAGAGCAACAGGGAATGTCTCAAAGACACGTAAATCAGGTGGCACCTGCTAACGGGGTGGTGGATGATAGGCTTTCATTTAAAAACTTTAAAAAAAAAACATTATTTAATTTTTTTTAACTTTTCTTTTGTTACTTTTTTTTGATGGTGCGCGATCTAGCCACACCACACTCAACTGTGGTTGGTGACCACTGCCCTAAAGCATTGACTAGGCCAGTGGTTCTCAAACTTTTTAAACTTAATTTAAATTAAATCGGAAAAATGTTTAATTGTGGAGGACCCCTGTTTCGTGTCCAATAGTCCAATCAAACCAAAGTTACACCCAAATATATATTTGTATTTATGTTAGGATCTTAAAATCAGACCTGTTTTTTAAATGAAATCTGACGGCAGGCAGTTAGCTCTGATCACCTATGATAAATGCGCCACACCTAATCACCGGCCATTCAGCCACAGAGCTCCCTCTATACAAATCAAACTGTAGACGGTGTGAAAGCACCTATTGTTTTAAATAATGGTCGGAATGTGAGCATTCTGAATTACCGTGGGACAGCAGAGAACTCTAAACAAAAATGTTCAATCAATAAAGTAACATCTTATCTGATCTTAATAATATCTTCATATTAATAATAATAATAAATCATACAGTATGAGTCCGAAAGGGAGCAGGAGGAAGCGAACACCAAAAAAAATATTACACAAAATATACTGCATATTAAAGCAAACGATTGTAAAGGTAAAAGTATGAGCATAACAAATAAAGAAGTGTTAACATTTACATTATTATTATGATTATTTAATATATAAAGACTATATATTATTGAATTACAAGATTAGATATACTTTATTTGATCTAAAATATTGATGTTTTTTCGTTATACTGTAGTAGCCTGTGAAAACCATAACAAATATGTGTTCAAATGCTCCTCACCAAAACACAACTGAAGTACTGAAAGTCCATGAAACTTGTCTTTCTCTATTTGTGAATGAAGCGCCATCTCATGGTTAAATCCTGAAATTGAAAATCTGGCAACGCCCTCTTGGAAAATAGTGGGAGGGCTTAACATTCCCAGCCACCGGGATCCCTTGGGTCTTTGGCAGGAAGCTGTTGGCTGGAGTCCTTTCTAGAGTGCTACATCTGTATATAAACACATTTCATATTCATATACTTACAATCCATGCCTCTCTACCAAGTAGTCAGAGATGCAAACTTTGACAAGTTTGAGCCTGGTCTTCTCGGTAAGAATGCCATTAGTTTGCAGTTCATCAAATACTTCTGGAATTTTAGATCACTAAGGTCATTCAGAAGAACTGGTTCTTGTGTAGGCTGAACAAAACAATAAGAGCAAGCACAGCACGAAGTAAAGTTCTGGCCTGTGTGATTTGCCGAAACACAATTTAACAAGCATGGTAAATGTATACCTGAGTTTGACAGACTTGTCTTAGGACAGGCTGAACATCCAGTGCTTCAGAAAAGTGCACTTGAAATCTGTCAAAGTCAGTGGCGAGCCGTGACTTTTATACCTAGGCCCTCTGACCCCCCCCCCTTCCCTTGAAAAAAAGGAAGAGTTATTACGTCACAGCGTATACTTCAGCGGAATATCAAAACAGCGGCCCGGGGTGCTTAACGCATCAATGACAGCGACCCTCTACCACACAGAACAACACCATTTACAGTATATAAACACCTATCATGACAGGGCACCCACAGCCAATGAATTAAGTCGGCACGGCGGCCCACATTGAAAATTACTCAGGCCTACCTTTGATGATCAAATCACTGAAACACAAAGTCCATCCTCCTGTCCTTTTGGATGAAGCACTTGATGGCGGGTCATTCAGCTGATCCTTTGCCACTCCAGTTTATCATTGTAACTCAATCTTGAAAATGACTTGGTTAATAATTTCGCAACGATGTCATCTCTATCACCGACATGAGCCATAATGAACGAACTTATGCAGCTAATCATAAATCTATCGATCATAAATCTATCGTTTAGATTTATGATTCGAAAATAATAAATGTAGGGTAGACATGTGGATATTATCCGGCTGAACAAAACGTGCATTTATCTAACAGGTTCATTTTCCACAGACCTTATTTCAAGCTATTTTCCAAAATCCTATGGAGAAATCCCATTGCTTTCTGTCGAGGGAATCCGAGCGCAGCTTGTTTCCGGGTTTTAGGACGCGTCACTGTACCACATGTATAAACCTCACAGCGGGCGGAACTTGTCATAAAGTCCGTGAAAATAAAGCCCGCCCATTTAGAGGGAAGATATTGGTCAATTGTACTGTCATTTGTACAATGTCTTCCTACGCTGTCACCACTCTTCCTACGCTGTCACCACTCTTCCTACGCTGTCATTGGAGGCAGTCGCAATTTGTACAGGCTCGCACTTACCTGTTAGCATCTGGCATCTGTTAGCATCTAGCATCTGTTAGCATCTAGCTCTCCTGCTTACAAACTTTTAGCCATCCCTGCTTATACAAGTAGTAGTTTTAGTTGTCTGCGATCTGCGGAGGCCTACTCCCACCTGTCAAGTACGGCTGTATTGAGGTGTTTTTCCTCCGGAGACGTCGCGAAGAGACGGAGCGGCTCCACCTGTTGCTGCTTGCGATCTGCGATCTACGATCTACGATCTACGGAGGCCTGCTCCCACCTGTAGAATACGGCTGTACTGGAGAGGTTTGTACCCCGGAGTTGTCGCGGAGAGACTGAGTGGATCCACGCTTCGGGCTTGGCCTGCTTCCACCGGGCGTGTGCTGCTGTGCGGAGGAGGATTTTACCACCGCTGGGGCCTGCTTTCCACCTGTCCTGGTTCTGCTGTTGCAGAGGCCTGCTTTCACCCCGGGGATACCACAGAGGGACCGGAGCGCTTCCACACTGCTGTTTTCGCCTGTCCTTTGCTGCTGTGCTGATTTTGCTACAGGAACATCGCGGATACTATGTGCTGGTCTGGGAAAATGGCCCATATCGGGATTCTGCTGTGCCTGTTAACTGTTTTGGACTATGAGAAGATCTCTAGTCATTCTGAGAAGTCTACTGGTTTCAGGTCTGTTCTGCCACCCGCAGTGGGCATCCCCTGCAAAGGTTCGGATGTGTTGCTCAAACAATTACTGGTTGCCTTGTCACAGACAATCTGCTCGACAAAATATGTCTTTTTTGTTTTCCTGTGATGATGGTTCTTCAGGACTGCTTCTTAAGCTCAAATCACACTCTCGCAGACTTTTCCGGTGTTTCTAAATTAGATGACAATGTATGTGTGTCGTTTAAGAGGAAAATATGCCTGTTTTTGTTGTTGTTATTACTGTCAGGAAATGTACAACCTAACCCTGGTCCGCCCAGTAGTAGTAGTCAGATCGCTACTCCTGCTGATTTTAAAGCTAGGTCTAGGTTGGGTTTCATCCACTTGAATGTGCGCAGTCTGTTAGGTAAACTAGATTTTGTCCGTATCTGGGCGAGCACGACTGACGCTGACGTCATTGTTTTATCAGAAACATGGCTAAACAAATCTATTTTGGCCTCTGACATTGCCTTAAATGGTTTTAATGTGTATCAGACCGACCAGCCTAATAAAGGTGGTGGCGTTGCCATTTATGTTAAGAATAAGTTCAGTGTAACCACATTAGTTTCCAAATCGATCAGTAAGCAATTTGAATTTTTAGCCATAAATATAGAAGTGGCAAAGGGTCAACAGGTCATGGTAGTGAGTTGTTACAGACCCCCCTCAGCTGTCAAAGACTCCTTGTCTTCACTAGCAAATCTTTTATCACAACTAGACTACAAGGAAATAGTGCTAGTTGGAGATTTTAACTGAGACGGGTTAACTGCAGTGTCAGAGGATTTTAAAAACCTTTGTATCTCTTTAAATGTTACTCAGATTGTTGACAGTCCTACTCGCCCTAACATTAAGTCCCCTAATAAATCCTCCCTAATTGATCTAATTTTAACTAATGTCCCCCATAAATATTCATATGTGGGAGTATTTGCAAATGATCTGAGTGATCACTGTGTTGTAGCCACAATTAGGGACACTAAGGTAAAATCGATCTGTGTGCTGATGTAGAAACCCCATGGTCTTATTTTTATCTTGGTTTTCTGGAGATCATTGATAGACATGCACCCCTGCGTAAATTTAGAGTAAAGGGATGAGACAATCCTTGGTTTTCTGCTAATCTGTCCAGTCTCCTTCATGAGAGAAACAAGGCCTGGGCAAAGGCTAGGAAATCAGGCTCAGAGGTAGAATGGCTGCATTTTAGGCAGCTAAGAAATAGCTTCACTTCACATATCAAAAGTGCTAAATCAAAGTACTATCTGTCAGTAACCACAAAGAATCTGAATAATCCTGGAACATTTTGGAAAGCCATTAAATCGTTATCCACCGGCGATATCCGTAATGAGCTACCTCTGGCACTATATCGGACAGGGCTACTATGCTAAATTGCTTTAATGAGCATTTTGTGTCCTGTGGTTCTCTATTTGATTCTGTCACTAACTCTGCTTCTGTGAACACTACAGTATGTGACTCTGAAAAACGTGTGTTGGAAAACCCTTTTAGTTTTACCCCTTTTACTGTTGATGTTGTTCGTGAAGCTTTAACCAAGTTAGATCCTAAGAAACCGGCTGGCCCGGACAATGTAGAACCTTTCTTTTTAAAGATAGCTGCAGATTTTATTGCTCCACCTCTCACTACACTTTTTAACCTCTCCCTCAGCTCAAACACAATTCCAAAATTGTGGAAGTCAGCGTATGTCCTGCCTTTGCTAAAAGGAGGGGAGGCCACCTTATTAAATAACTATAGGCCAATCTCTAAGTTGTCAGTTCTGGCTAAGGTTCTTGAACGCTTAGTGAGTGAACAGGTAAAGGTGTTTTTATGTACAAATGACATCTTGTCTAAACATCAGTCAGGCTTCAGAAAGCAACCGAGCACCATCGATGCCACAATGAAAGTGGTGAATGATGTGGCGAGTATTTTAGATAGTAAGCAGGGTTGTGCTGCTCTATTTATTGACCTTTCAAAAGCGTTTGACACCGTCGATCATCACATTTTAAAGCAGAGGCTAGCCAGTATAGGCATGTCCAGCCATGCAGTAGGGTGGTTTGTAAACTACCGCTCTGAAGGTCCCAATGTGTGTTCTCAGTGGTTGAACATTGCAAATGGTGTTCCCCAAGGTTCTGTTTTAGGTCCACTTTTATTCTCCATCTACATCAACAGTTTAGGTGAAAATGTGGATGAAGCTACTTTACATTTTTATGCGGATGATACCGTGATGTACTGTGCAGGTCCCTCGATTAAGGAGGCTGGTGTTCAATTACAGGCTGTTTTTAACATTATTCAGACTCAGCTCTCTGAACTAAAGCTTCTTTTAAATGTTGAGAAAACCAAGGTAATGCTCTTTTCTAAAGCTAAAAAGACATCAGAGACAAGGAATAAAACTTGAAGTGGTTACCTGTTACAAATACCTTGGTATCTGGCTTGATGATTGTCTCACTTTTAAACTTCATGTCAATAACCTGCTTAAAAAGCTGAGGGTTAAGCTAGGTTTCTTCTACAGGAATAAGTCCTGTTTCTCGCTTGACGCCAGGAAAAGGCTAGTCACTGTGACCTTTTGACCTGTGCTGGACTATGGTGATTTGATGTATATGAATGCACCTGCCAATTGCCTGGTCAAGTTAGATGCTGCGTATCACAGTGCACTGAGATTTGTGACAAACTGTAAAGCATTAACCCATCACTGTACCCTGTATGCAAGGGCTGGTTTGCTTTCACTAACTGTACGGAGGCTCAGTCACTGGTACATTTTTATATACAAAGCCATGTTAGGGAAACTTCCATCTTATATCTGCTCCCTGATCTCACGGAAAATTGTAAGTGGCTACTGCCTGAGATCGAATGCTGTGGTTTTATTAAATGTGCCAACTGCTAGGACTGTCTTAGGGAAGACAGCTTTTAGATGCGCAGCTCCTCTGTCTTGGAATAGTCTGCAAATTAAATGGAAACTGAACAATCTGGTGCCACTAAATGTTTTTAAAGCTCGGTTGGATGCTAGTCAATCGGAAGCTATTGGTACCTGTTTATGTAAATGATGCTGTATGATGTCTTTTTGTTCTATTTATGTTTTTATGTTTCATGTGGAACTACTTGAGCAGGTCTCCCTTGAAAAAGAGATCAATGATCTCAATGGGATTTATCTGTATAAATAAAGGTTTGAAATGAAATGAAAAATTTGATTACTCTCTCGTTGAGTTACTATAGCTGGCCCTCTGTGAATGTAGAGAGGGACCAACAAGCTCTCCCGTCTTCACATAACTCGCAGAGATGGCATTTAACCCTTCACATTCCACAACAGAAACTGAACAGGCAGATTCGAAGGATTTATTTATTTGGAAATGTTATTTTAAATACAATTAGATCAAGTTATTTTGGTAAAACTAATGAAAAATTGAAAAAAATTAAAAATTAAAATAAATATTGGAAAAATAAATGTTTTTTTTTAATGTTTTCAAATATTATTATTTGGAATATCTTAGGCCCTCACAGAGGGCCTAGAGCAGGGGTGCACACACTTTTTTGGCTGGTGAGCTACTTTTGAAATGACCAGCTCAGCTTTGGTCTACCAACCAAAAATAAAATCCCAAATTGCAAGGGTTGCTGAAGAACACGTTTTATTTATACATGGGATAACTACAATAGGGCAGCAACAAACGACTAATTTGATAATCGATTAGTCTATCGATTAATGAAACGATTAATCGACTATTCGGACTATTATGCCTTGCACAATTTCTCAAACGCTCTTATTTAGCCATCAACTTTTAGATTTAGCTTGAGGTTGTTTTAGGCATGTGGAAACTAACAATGCAGACAATAAAGATGAATACTTGATTCAAAAATACATATATTATTAAACTAACTAAACAAATTGTGAACAAAACTAACATTGCTTTTTATTTAAATTAAATAAATAATATTTTATATTTTGTCCGTATTTATATTATAATTTTTAGTTTCTGGGGGAGTTTGTTCCAAAGCCTTGGGGCCACCGCCTCAAAGGCACGGTCACCTTTTTAGCCTGGTTAGGGGCACCCTTAGGAGGCCTTGCTCAGAGGACCTCAGGGCCCGGGTTGTGCTATGAGGGTGTATCAGGTCATTAATGTAGGCTGGGGCTTGGCCATGGACAGCTCTATATGTAAAAACTAGGACCTTAAATTGGGTTCTGAGATGGACAGGGAGCCAGTGCAGGGCAGAAAAAAAAATCCTACCGGTGAAACAGGAGCCCATAGTCTCCAACTTCAAATACATTCTAATTTTAGAGCTACTAGTGATGGCGGCAGTCCACTGTTTGTGTATTTGTAATTTTGAATTTGTCACTTGAGATTTGCATTTCACGAGCATATTGAACTAACGTTACATTAATCTCCGCTACACAAACATGATCTAACAACGTTTGTGTCTTAATGCTTGTTTATTGCAGTAATTGGCTTCTTACACTTTACTGGGTGAAGTCGTCAAATTATCTGTGCACAGTATGCATCTACGTTATCACAAACAGAGCTGACACTCACTGAGTCTGAAAACCATGATGAGTCCGAAACCGTTTGCTGTTTCGCGCTGTGTGGAGTAATCCACTCATTCAGTCCGCTCACTGAATCTGAGTCTGCTGTTGACTCGTGCATGATGAGTCTGGGTCTCTGGATCTGCTATAGTTACGGCTCTGAGTCTGCACAACTCTGCTATGTTTTGCACAGTGAGGGAAGTTCCCTTGATTCAGTCATTCAGGATTTGCGAATCTGAGTCTGCTGTTGACTTGTGCATGATGTGTCTGCACGAGTCTGCAGGAAGTTTCACTGATCCGCGTCCCCTGAGCCAAACGATAACTTCTGGCAGCTATCCTACTGGCTAAAGGCAGATGGACTGGGGTACGTTGTAATGTGATTTTACATGTTATAAGGAGAATAGCGAGTGATGCAATTTATAGTTTTAATTTGTACGTCACACCAGATGTAGGACTCAAAGGAGAAGGGAAACTCGTCACTCCCAGGTTTCGGGTTAATGATCCGGATGAATCAGGACTCACCCATCTCAAGAGTAGGAGTGGCTGAATATTCGGCTCTCCCCGACGGGAGTCGGCTCTTCTTCCGGTAGCTCGCGATCGACGTGTTGGAGACCCCTGAATTAAAGTATCAAGTCACCTCAAGTCAGAAGGCTCAAGTCCAAGTCAAGTCCCGAGTCATTGGTGTTCAAGTCCAAGTCGAGTCACAAGTGTTTTGTGATTTTGTCAAGTCGAGTCCAAAGTCATCAAATTGGTGACTCGAGTCTGACTCGAGTCCAAGTCATGTGACTCAAGTCCACACCTCTGCCAGTAGGCAAAGTTTTTTTTACCACAGGGAAAAGCTCAAGGAGGCCTTAAGAGAGGCTCAGGGCAATTATATATCTGTACATTGTATTTTGTTACTATGTACAGATTTACTTCAGATGGAAATAAATGCACGAAAGGATATTCTTGTCTGGACTTGGATCATTCCCATGCGCAAGATTCACTATCTGGTGCCTCAGCGGCGGGCCCGGCGCCACGAGGGGGCAAAAGGGGGCATTGCCCCCTCAGTTGTATTATTTGCCCCCTCACTTTGAGCATCATTCATCCATAAAAAAGTACAATAAATGTCACAATTATTAAATAACTTTAAATAATTATTTTCCCCAATACACATCAAATATGTGGGCAGGCAGTCAAGCAACGTGTAAACAAGCCTCAACCCCAAGTGAGCTTGTAGTCTTATGTTAGCGTGTGTGCTAGCTGTAAACACAGTCGGATGGGTGACCAAAAAGAGTCCCTCGTGTTCGGTGGCCGGTACCCGGTTGAAACTCCTGAAAATGTTCCCGTTTTTGAACGTGCGTTAAAAAAAATAGAGCAAGGTAAAATCAAATGTTACATGTCATTAAAAACAGAGTAACAGTGTTGTGCCTGTTTGTAGCGTTAGCGTATTTCTTCTTCTACTACTTCTTCTTCTTCTTCTATTTTCTTTAATGGCGAATCACTTCCACTTGGAGCATATATCGCCACCTACTGTTGATTTATTAAATGTTTATATTAAATGCTTGCCCTCAGACCAGTGTTTTTGAGGAACTTGAAGATCAGCTTGTTTGCTTCATTTCTTGATTTACTTTCGTATATTGACTTGAAATCCATGTCCTTGATGTTATGTTGTTCCAGTGCAGTTTTCAGAATGAGTCTTTGTCTGTTATAATCCGGGCAGCTAAAAAATACATGATGTAATTTTTCTCCCCAATTTTCGGCGCCCTCGATGGGTTGATTACATGTCACTTGTTAGACGCTTTTATCCAAAGCGACTTACATACTCAATACTGTGGGCAATCCCCACAGGAGCAATTTGGGGTGAAGTGTCTCAGGGACACAACGACATGCTGACTGCAGTGGGGTTTGAACCTGTGACCCCCTGATCCCGACACCAACGCACAACCCACTGTGCCACACGCCTCCCTGATGCACCCTTAGCATTCACCTATACTGCCTATGCCAAGGGCCGGCCCTGGTGAAAACAATATGACATCAACAAAAAATAAGATAGACAACTACAGATAGCACCACACATGATGGTTACTTGTTATTATTTAGGGCTGCCTGTATGGATCAGGTTTTTGCCAAAGCGAGCCCTTTTACTAGAATAATAATATGTTATGTATTATATAAACCATATTGGTACAATGAGCGACATCTAGTGACGGATTGTGGACCATTGATTTGATTTTCTCATGGCAGTTAGACTCTAGAGACAAACCAGGGGACTTTATTTTTAATCTATGTCCGTCCATTTGGTGTAGTGTTTGATCCAATATGTGACCTGCTCTATCGAAATCAGTCGCATTGACCCGAAGACACATTTTGAGTTGTATACACTGTTGGAAAGAGCATATTCCTAGCTTTCTAATGATATCTGGATTGTTGTTGTACTCCAAATATTAAGCGAAATATGTCACATTATATAATGACTGTCACCGAGTCATCATTTTGAGAAAAAGGCCTTCAAAGTTTTCTCTTCTCTGGAATCCATCGATCTGATTGATTATTAGTGGAGCAAATGATCAAAATACTAAGGAGGGAAGATACTTTCGTTTGGAGGGGAAGGTCGCGAGTGTGTGTGTATACGTGTGTGTGTTTGTGTAATTTTGCGTTTGTGTGTATTGTGTTTGTTTCCCGGGGAAAACAGTCACGAGAAACACCGGCTGTTGTTATGCCTGCTGTGACGTTAAGTTACTCCGTTCTCCGCTTGTAATTATGTCGTCACAAGCTTCAAAGTTGTATTTATCATCTGAATTTGCTGAAACAAGTTTAATATTCTGAAAGCCAAGTTGTTGTTTATTTGAAATCAGATGAAAACAAACTGTAACGGACCGTGCCGTGTTATCTATGATTACTATACTCTTACATTCATAATTTCAGCCGGAGGGAGGGGGGGCGGCGCTGCCGAAGAGCATGATTGCGAGTGAAAGGTGCCTGTCTTCGTCCCTTTAGAAGCTTCACAAATGTATTTATTGTGTGATTTTGGAAATAAAAGTTTCATATTCTGAAAGCCAAGACTTTGTTTGTTTAAAATCAAACAAAACACCCGAACCCCGTTTTTTACGTAAATCCACGTTTATTTTGAAATGAGCCGTTGCGACTTCCGACTGATTTCGATAGAGCGTGTCACATATTACATTTGGTTTATATATTAGTCACTTTCTTATGAAATACCAGGTTTTAGGCCTTGATTTGAACATTCAATCCTGAAAATAAAAAATCAACCAGATTAATGTTTCTTTAATCCTGACCTGACTAGAGGTAAGTACATCTCTATAGGAAGACGAGTAAAGGGATAGAGCAGAAAAGGTTATGGTATAATTACAGAGCCTGTCAATTTATAAATTGAGGAAATCAATGTTAGTCTGTTAACCAAAGTGCAGCCATCTGATAATGTACTATCTGTTATTAAAGATCAGAGGAAAAGAACAGAACGAGAGGGGAGCAGGAAACTGTAAACCCAGTCACAGGGTTGATCGAGTATAAGACAGCAGACATGTTTTAAGTAAAGGCTTGTAAAATGATACCACATGTGTTCCTCAGCTTTGTGTATGGAGGCTCCAGGTCATCCCACCCAGACTCAGAGCTACTCCATCGGCAAACCTATGGCACCCCCCACCCCCTCCAGGGCTATGCCACCAACCACCACCCAGGAAGCTCCAGACAAGGGGGGGGCTGGGGGGCGGCTGGACGCACGCTGGGTAAGGACTCATCAGAAGGTATATCTGTAGAAATAAAAATGTCTATTTGTGCAATGTATTCAAGAAGGTGAATACAGGACTGAGAAGAATAAAGATTAACATTAAAGCTTGTAAATATGTTTCAGTATAAACCCAGAATAAAAGTAACAATAGTGGAGAAACCGTATGGTATGTTTGAGAATTATTTAAAAATCACCCAACCTCTTATTTTTCAAATCGCATATCTTTTAAACGCCAATTAAAATGGTTTACCCAATGTCTGTTCAGATTAGTGTTGTCACAATACCAGCATTTTGATTTCGATACCGACACCAAGTCAAGAATTGCGATTCCGATTCTTTTTCGATACTTTTCTTAAAAAAAGGGAAACAGTCTTAAATGTAATTGTTGTGCTTTATTTCACACCATAACCATAACCATAAAACAAACTTTTAAACAATGAGAACAATAAATAAAATAAATGTCAAGAATTCGTATTAAATAAAATTAAGCATCATCTCAAACAACTTTTTTGTTTTTCGCTTCTGGCGTCTTTTTTGTCAACAAGCCGAGGCGCAGCGGCAGTTTCACTCCCACTTGCAGCCATGCATCTCGCTTTCTCACATGCTCTGGCAGCTAGCGCGTGCACGAGAGAGGGGAGGCACTTAGAGCGTGCTTGAGAGGGGAGGGACTGCAGGCACGGCTGTAGTGCAGGGAGTGGAAGCAGAGCGCTGAACACACACGGCTCTTATTAAAACGGCGCTTTCTCACCGGAGTACTTTCTTAAAGTACCGATACTAATGAAACGGAGGAATCGTAACGCTTTTAATGGCAGGGTATCGCGGTACCTTTCAAGTATCGGTACACCGTGCAACATTAGTCCAGATAGGAATATAATATTATTTGGACGGTGCAGAGAGGCATGGCTTCTCTGCTCTGTGCTTTTATACTTTGCAACACTGGGATCTTCATATGACTCTGTTACAGGGCTCAATAAAATAAATAGTGGGCACCTTTTCTTAAACTGTTTATATGATAATGGTATGATCCATGGTGAGAGATATATGAATAAAGTGACGGTTGTGATTTGTTGCCAGGCCTGTCCGGCTTCTTTGATGCCAGCCTCCACCATGCCAGCACTTCGGGTCCAGACCCCTTCTGTCATGAATCTGATTTCAGCTCTGGAGTCACGGGGGCCACAGCCGCCCCCCTCTGCCTCCTCCCTCCTTTCTCAGTTTCGCACTTCTTCTTGGCAGACTGGTGAGTGTCAGCCTGTTATGAGAAATTCAACAATAGCTTGATGTTAGTTCTTGTTACAATTGAAAAATATCCTAAGTAATAATTTAATTTATGAAAAAAGTCATTACATTTGCAAAAATTATCCAAAAAGTAGTGGGTTGGTAATCTAACTACCAATTTGTTGTGTTTTTAAATTTGAATACCGACCGCCATTTACCAACACTGTCCATGTAATGTTGTGTCCCCTAGCAATGCATACGCCGGCCCCAGCGGAACTCTTTATCTCAGGGGCCCTTCCTGGTTCCACCTCCTTCCCCGCCTCCTCTGCCCTCTCTGCTTACCAACATCCTGGCTCCTTCTCCACACGATCCTTCTCCCCCTCACTGTCCCTGCAGGACACACCTTCATTTAGCCCCTCCTCCAACAGTTTGTTATCCCCCCATGATCCCCTGCTGCACATCAAAACACCCTCCCAGACCAGCTTGGGCTTAGATCGTTTGCTGTCTTCCCAGAGTTCCACCTATCGAGTGTCCCAGGAGGTCCTGGGCCCTTCTCAAACCCAGGGCCCTCCCACCTCCTCCAGTTGCCACCTGCCATCTCCCCAGTTCAACCTGTTATCCTCTCAGCTCCACAGCCAGTCCTCCCAGCTCTATAACTCCTCCATGTTCTCTTCCACTCCAGCCCTGCTGCCCACAGCCCCCCCCCTGACTCAGCCTTCTCAAGAGAGGCCAGTTTCCCGGCAGGACAGTGTGATCAAGCATTACCAACGCTCCTCCCCATCCCAGTCCACAGCAGAGCAATATGCCAGCTTTGGGGGGTCATCCAGCTACCAGCAGATAGCCAGCCACCACCGGCACACTGGAGTGTCCTGCAGTCCTGGGGGGGAGCAGAGCCCTTCCTCCAACCCCAAGCCTTCACCACGGCTGGAGTCCAACACGTATCGACCTACGATCCAAACCCCCTACCCATCCTCCAGCTCCTCAACCCCCTCCTCTGGCACTAAGGTAGCCAAGAGTTCCAGCTCCAACAGTGGCTACTCCTCTTCAGTCTCAGGATCCTCTACCTCCCGGCCCCCACACACTCCACCCTCAGCCCCTCCCACTTCTTCTGGGTCTACTTCTAGCTCCAAGACGAGCACTGGCTCCTTGTCTTCCTCCTCTTGTCAGCAGCCCCCACTTCAATCAGCTCCGGCACCCCCCCCTCTACCATTGGTATCATCCAACCTTGTTCAACAGCCAGCATCTAAACAAAGCCTCTCCACCTATGGTTCTCCACCTGGTGCCAAATCCAGCACGGGCCTACCGGATCATACCACTTCCCAACATACCCAGGCCTACTCTCCTAACCAGACTTCATCCGCACATATGGCCCATTCTTTTGGTGGCTTTACCTCACCTCTTGCCCAGGACCTGAGCTCTGGAGCAGGGGGATCTGGAGGGAAGGCTTTCACTGGTATTGGTTCAGGAGGACGTTCCTTTTCAGCAGAGATAGTTTTTGGGGACTCAAGCTTTGGTCCAACGTCTCTAAGAAGAGCCGGCAGTCCTTCCTTGGGGTATGGCACTGCTGGCGGGTCAAGTGGAACCGTATCAGGCAGTGGTGTTGGATCTGCAGAATCAGGGAGCAGGGCTGCTATTGCTGGTAATGGCGGCAACGACTCCTACCACCTGCCAGAGTCCATTCCATCACCCTCCATCAGTTCCACCACCAGTCACCCTGGATTGCACTCTCCTGCTGCTGCTCACCCTGCACAGTCCCCTGGGGGCTTAGGGGCTACTAAATATATGTCCTCCATTCTCTCGCCTAATTTTATGTCCTCATCACAAGGTTTCCCTGACACACACCTAGCGCAGAACCAGTCCTACCACACAACAAACCCCAAGCCAAAAACAGAAACCAACATGCAGGTGGTTGATAGATCCCAAGATGAGGAAGAAAATGATGAGGATTTCCTTTTCCATCATCTACTACACGCACAGAATTCAACTCCCCATCCGTCCCAGCATCACCCACCTCCTCAGCAGTTGCCCCAGACTCTCCCACAGGCTAGGGAAGGGGAAGGCAAGGGGGTGACTTATGATATCAACAAGATATCTGAAGAGCGCTACCACCTTCACAGTGTCATTCGTACCAACACCATGCCCAGCAGTTCAGGTCCGGCAACATCAATTAGTGAGGCAGGCAGTGGCATTAGCAGTCAGTTGGAAATATCCCGGAAGAAACAGCAACAGGTCAAATCAGAGATGATTACCACAAAGTCCGGTCCTGAAGGGCTGATCGACCCTCTCTCCCACTCTCACACTACCAACCCCCATCACCAGCATGACTCCTTGGGGTCTGTTGCCCTTTATGGAAGAGGGGACCCTTACACCCATCACACCTCACATGTGTCCTCACATTCTCAGCATCCCCAGATCTCCCAGCACCCCCGGCACTCTCAGCACACACAGCACTCTCAACACACTCAGCACAGCCTTCCTCATCCCCTCTCCCACAGCCAGCCTCACATGGAGCTGAAGAAGTCCTCAGAGGCCAATGACAATGCCTACTTGTGTAACACACCAGATCTGCAGCGGGCTCGACAAAGCCAGGTCCCCCTCTCTCTGATAGATTCCCCAACAGACCCTGCCCAGCCTCCTCACATGATGCAGTCTGTCCTTTCTCACACCACCCGCACTAAGATGGACCCCCAGCAAGCTCCATCACAGCAAGCTCTGTTGGGATCAATAGGAGGAGCAGGGCCTACCCGGGGGGATTCCCACCCTCAGGACCAGTCCTCACAGCTCCAGATCCAGCTCCAGGCCCAGGCTATGGAAACCCACTACAACCTTGGAGGCCAGCCAAGAGATCAAACACAAGCCAGTCAGAACTCAGTGTCTTCGCTAAAAATGTTGGACCAATCTCTTTCTGGGACTAACAGCAGAGGCAGTGGAGGAGCTCTGGACAGAACAGGGGTGAGAGGGGCTGGAGGGGAGGGAGGGGGTGGAGACAGGCATAGACAGCAACACAGAATTACTCCCCACAACCTTCCACAACAAACAGCCTCCGATCTCCATGACTTCCTCTCTGAACCAGATTTGAGCTTGCCCACCCCTTCTCACCTGCTCCACCTCAACCAGTCTGAGGCCCATGTCCACCCCCATGCCCACCATCAACAGCAGGCACACACTCACCATCAGCTGGCACTCTCCCAATTAGCTCTCCCACACTCTCACCGAATGGCTACAAACATGGGAACTCCTCAACAACAGCATCAGCCCCAACTACGGGATGCTGAAACTCTGTCTCACTCCCAGTTGGACCAGCTGAAACAGCACCAGTTTGACAGTGCCAGCCCAGTGAGAAAAGCAGGACAGAGTCAAGTTCAGCAGCAGCAGCAACAGCAGCAGCAGCAGCGCTTTGGGCCTCTAACATCCATCTGCTTTCCAGATTCTCTCCTACACGACGAAGACCGCTCTTTCTTTCCTGAGATGGAAGACATGTTTTGTTCGGCTGAATACAAGTCGAGCTGTGCGGAGGATTCTGGGGCCGGACAGACTGCTCAGGAGAGCTTGGCCCAGGGCCATGGGCAGGGGCAAGAGGAGAGCTTAAAAACAGGAGGGGCTGGAGAGGGCTATGGGATGCTTGGTCACCACAGTGATCAAGGGTATGGACAGTATTGCCACAGCCATCCAGGAACAGGAAATGGCAACCTACACTTAGACCTTGACTCTATGAAGTCCCATGAGCTTCCCTCCACTGTGAATACTGACCAGCTCTGCCTTATCCAATCCCAAACCCCCACTATGGGGCTGAGTTCAGCAGTACAAGTGGATGGCTCAGTCAACAAGATGATCGGTGCTGTGGGAGTGGGTGGAAATGCAATGACTCCTGGTCTTACCTCACCTATATTTTGTTCCTCTCGACCCAAGAAACTGCTGAAGACAAGCTCATTCCACTTGCTCAAACAGCGGCGTGATCCCCAACCTCTAACAAAGAAAAACTATGCGCAGGAGTACGAGTTTGAGGATGATGAGGATAAGGCTGATGGTCCTGCTGATATTCGCCTGAACAGTCGTCGCCTTATGGGCTTGGTGTCTAGTTGTAGGAAGGCTGGTGGCTCATCAGGAGTAAGTGGGCTTAGTCCAATGATGGGTGACATCGACTTCTGCCACGCTTCCAACTACTCTTCCCTAGCACACCCTCCACAACTCCTCCCCCACGAAGGCCCAAAAAAAAGAGGAAGGAAACCCACTAAACCAAAACGTGAAGGCCCTCCCCGTCCACGAGGTAGACCACGCATACGTCCACTTCCTGAGCCTCCCTACTGCAGGGGGCTGATGGGAACAGTGGCTGGAGAAGGCAAGAGGGGTAGAGGACGGGGTCGAGGCCGTGGCAGGAAGGAGGAAGGGAGTGTTCAAATGCATTACAATATGAACAAAGCACAAAGCCTTCCATATCAGCAGCAGCACTTCAGCCAGCAGCAGCATGTCCAGCAGCATCCGCAGCAACACCACAGACAGCAGGCAGACCTCCACCAAGCTCCACAACAACAGCATCAACAGCATCATCAGCAGCAGCATGTCTCCTGTCCTATCCAACAACCGCATCAGCAACAGCACCATCATCATCCACAGCAGCCCCCCCAACAGCCACAGCAAGATCCAATCACACCTATCAAGGTACTGGCTCTGTTCTTCCATAATCATAGTCACTGCTCAAAGCATTTACATGCACTCCTGACTAGCATTATAGACAATTGTAATATATCTCTGTGAAACCACCCTGAGGGAATTAACAATCAGCATTACTGGCCTTTGTCATATATCTCCTATAAAGCTAAACTACAGCAATTATAACAAGAGAAATGTTTCATATTATTTTTCTTTCTAACCCTTCCCATACATCCGTGCCGTCTCTCTCAGATCAAACTGCCCGTCCCCACCCTTTCTCCATCAGAATCATTGTTAAGGACAGACTCATTGTCCAGCGCCGAGCCGGTTCTGTCCGACGGGTCGGTGGGGTCTGCTCCCTCTCTGGGCCTGAGTCCTGGACCCAGCTCCGCCATGGACATCAACAGGAGTGAGGTGAACCTGACTCCAGAGGAGATGATAAAGAATCAGCATAAAGCTGTCGAGGTAAAAACAGTTTACAGTCCTGTGTCCACGTCTGACTGCTCACTAGTCATTCTCTCTCATAATGATAGACTTGTCTTTGTTGGCATATTTGTTTGCGTTTCAATGACAAGTATTACACTTTCCAATGGTTTGAAATGATGGTGAGTGCTGCATATGAATGAAATGAAGATCTCCCATGTAAATGTGAATGAGTGGCAGTGTGGGATGTGTAACCAAAGCTGTGAGTCTTATTACGCACACCAGCTTGAGGGGGAGTTCCTTTTCAGAGGGGAAGGTCATGATGACAAAAATGTAGAATGTCTTGACAGAATTCCGAGGCAAAATATACTTTTCTGAACAATGTATTTATTTATTCAAAAATGCAATTTAGAGTCTCAATTTCAAGAATCTGCTTCCTTTTTTATTTTGTTTTGTGTTATGCTCCCCCAGAAAATATCTGTGAAAAATCAGATTGACAGGATGTTATTGTTTTTGTGTAACCGGAAATAATGGAATTCCTTGAAAAATCGAAATATATGAATAACATGTATTATTATTATTGATAATATTCAACTACATTTCTATAAACATTTAATAATTGAAAACAGGGCAACAGTTTGACTGAAAGATTTTTTATTAAAACGTTTTAAATGTAACATGACAAAGACAACATTTATTCTCTTGACTCGTAGCAGAGTGACCTTCTTTTTGTATTAGTATTACAGAATACATGCAGACATGCTCTTCAGAAACTGCTTATTGAAAAAGTTACTTTTAATGTAACCTCCACATTAAAAGTAACGTGTCAAGAAACAGCAGCAGAACTGTGTGGGAGAGAAGACAGAGAACGCTGTGTGTCCATGCAGAACATGAGAACTGAATGATGTGTAGAAACAGATCCTTCTTCTTCATGTCAGGGTGTGCAGGAGAAGCAGCTATACATAAAGAAGGGCTGCAGAGGATTGTGCATGACAGCTTGTATTTCATGTTGGAGGGAAATTAAATCTAGTTGCCTCAGCAACAGTAAGGTTCAATGTATCTGCAGACTCTGTTGCCTGAAGTGACTCCTTAGATTTCCAATGAAGCCAAACTGATATACAATTTGGTTATTAAGTATTTGAACATCTATCATTTTGTGTTTACATATTTGTATTCCTAATCTTAATCTAAAAAATTGTGTCCCTGATTGTAAGAAACCCAGACCATGACATCATGCAGATAAATGTACACATCTTGAATGGGATCACATTACATTGTTGATGTAAAGTTAAAGTAAACCAATTTTTAAAAGCAGTTTTCTCTGATCTTAACACAGATTACGTGGAAGAAAGAAATTGAGGATCCACTGAATCCTGAATCCTGGGATGCTGTGCAGAAGCTCTCCAGTTCAGTAAGTCATTCACAGTAAATGAGCAAAGCCCAGAGCCTCATATATAATTCAACTATATATAATTCAAACTGCAGCCGGTGTAGAGAACACATCCTCTACCTTCTTCACACCTCAGCTGCTGAAGGCCCTTGTAAAAAAGGTAGCATGTTGCCCAGCTGAGCTCAAACTAAATATAGATTTGATTTAGTGGCGTAGTCTCCAGTGCAACAAAAAGATAATACCTGAATTCTCAGCCATTTTTAGTGATTGGAGGTTTAGAGAGAAGGAGGTTATTGTTGACTGACAGCCAGTTCTTTCAGACTGACAAAAGAGAGGAGAGAGATGGCTGTTACCAGGGCAGCTGTTGCCACGGTTACTACATTTCCCAGTGCAGAACACTTGCTGCCACCTGCTGTCTGTGAAGCTTTATTACCTTTACCCGGTATATATGAAAGTGAGCCACATGAACCGCACATCTAAATTATTGTTTTTTTAAATAACATGCATTTCTGCAAAACATTTAAATATCCCAATCTGCCATTTTTTTAAAGCAAAACTTCCATACATTTTAGTAGTAAACAGGATATATTTCCAATTTGTGTAGACCAGATGATAAGATGGAATCAAATAAATTGTTTATCAAAAAATAAATGTCACTTAGTTGAAGCCCTTAAAGGTCCTGCAGGATCTCCTGGAGGGTTCTGTCTGTCAGATCCCAGAAACGGGGGGTTACGTATTGTAACCCTAGTTATATAAGCACAGGCATCAACCTACTGAGATATCTATAAACGTAGCCGGCCCCTCGGGGCGGGCCTACCTAAATGCGCGCGCAAGCCCACTGTATATAAGGCGGCCACATTACATTACATTACATTGCATTTAGCTGACGCTTTTATCCAAAGCGACTTACAATAAGTACATACGACCAGGAAGACACAACCCTGAAGAAAACAGAATCATATAAGTACATCAGGTATCATAGAGCCAAACATTTCAAGTGCTACTCAGCTGGCTATAGATAAGCCAGTCCTTTATTAGTATATAAGTGCTCTGTTAGCAGTTCTTTGTTAGTAATTCTATCGCTCGAGGTGGAGTCGAAAGAGATGAGTTTTCAGTCTGCGCCGGCCACGCCTCCTGACTGTCATCCTACACCCTATTCAGCGAGCGGCATAGGACAGACAGGGCCCCAGGTAGAGGGCTCCGCCTGTGCTTATATAACTAGGGTTACAATACGTTATATCTTACACAGGCTCCGCCCTCAACTGGACGTCATCTACTGGATAAACGCCCTGTCATCGACCCATCACACTGCCTCTGACCGGCTTTTGGTTAACAGCCACTGCACCGCAACTTCCTCCCCTCCGGTTGAGACCGTGGAGAAGTCGCGGCCGCAGCTTACTTGGCTGGGTAGAACACACTCACACACGCTTACCTCGTGTAGAGTGTGCATGGAAAATAGTGAGGAAGGCTCACAGGCAGGCGGGAAGAGTCCTCCAGCCCTGCCTGGGGCTTACCGTGCACCAGGTTTCCCGGGTCCCTAAGGAGCATGGGGAGAACATAAGTGCACCATGTCCCCCACACACGCTTGCCTCGTGTAGAGTGTGCATGGACGATAGTGGAGAAGGCTCTCCCCGCCTGCCCTGTATGGGGCTTACTGCGCGCCATGTTTCCCGGGTCCCTAAGGAGCATGGGAAAACATAAGTGTATTATGTCCAGGGGGTACAGCCCCCCCCCCCCCCCCCCCCCCCCCTCACCAGTCCTGTGTTGCCCCAGCAAGTACAGACGATGAGAAGAAGCCAGACATGTCCAAGAGATAAAACCTTATGAAGGGGCCTCGCGTAGACCAAGACGCCGTCGTGCATATGTCCTCCACACTCACGCCGTTGAACAAGGCTGTTGATACAGCCATACCACGTTCAGGTAGGCCCACCCCGAGGGGCCGGCTACGTTTATAGATATCTCAGTAGGTGAATGCTCACATAGCATGATTGAGGGTAGCACCCATAGAGTCCAGTAGAGGGCGGAGCCTGTGTATGCTATAACAGATACAGAGGAAGACAGCTCTGGCAACAGAAGTGACACATTCAATGTTTTATATGAACAATGCTTCTGCTTTATGTGTGAATAGGCCTCTGTTTGCTCACATTTACATGACTTTGTAACGTTGTACAACGTACTAAAGTTATGGGAACCGAAGGCTCTGCTGCCATCTAGTGGTAAACACAAATCAAAACTCTGTGAATCCAGTCGTGTGGAGTGAAAATTAGACAGGCTTACTGGTTGAAACAGTTTTTTGCAATGTAGAGAAGAATATAGCCTTCCTCAGTGATTAGTTTGGCTCTGTTTCCTTTTGCAGGCTGATGAGAAGTCCTTTGACTTCAAACCGGGCTTCATGACCTCTTTTCTTGACTTCCTGAAGACAGGCAAAAAGCAGTCAGGCCTTGAACTCGGACATGAC